>VZZY01009598.1:430867-565880 GCA_013400335.1 Eurystomus gularis | reverse complement strand
GTTCCTGTGTGACCTGCCCTAGATTCTCTGGTCCTGCTTGGCAGGGGGGTTGGACTCGATCTCCAGAGGTCCCTTCCAACCCCTCACATTCGATGATTCTATGATTCTAAGCAACGTTTATCAGTAGTAAGTTCACTAACACGTAGTTTGGGTCATGACTGAAAAATACAGAGAGCTGCTCAAGCTCAGATGTAGGTTTGTTCCATCAGCATCACGCGCTGCCCAGCGTGACAGCGCTGCTCTGTTTCTGTAGGTAGCTGCTGCCTTCTCGTTTGAGCCCCTGAAAAGTCCGGAGGGAACCGTAGAACGTCACCATTTCCCCGTGCCCTAATGCCTTAGAAATTAACTTCTGAACGGCAGCAACTGCAGCCGTGGTTTATGTAACGAGAGCTGGATGGTTTAAAGACGTGCCTCGATGGAGCTGCTTCGTACTCTCAAAGGAGCTCTTTGTAGAAAACAAACTGTAATAAGGTCTAGGACTGGCCTGTGTGGGTCTCTGGAAAGAGCACGGTAAATGTCACCAGTAGTTTGGTTCCGAATGACTACGTTTTTACAGTGGTACAAGTCAGCATTGCAGCCAATATTGAACCAAAGGAAGAAATATCAAAGGTTGTCAAAGGTTCAAATTACAGAATTTCAATTGTAAGTGTTACTTACGCCTAACCTTATCTCGCCAAAAAAACGTGGAGTTTTTTTCCTTGGGTTGCCTCTTGACATTTTGCGTCACGTTAATACAATAGTCGGCAAAACAGTCTGGTGGGAGCCCAGCAATCCAGCCAGAACAACGCTGGCATTGCCGTCCAGAAGACTCCCAGGAGTTCAGGAGGGAAGAACAGTTGAAAAATCTACAACTCGGACGCGGCTCGAAGGGGCAAAGCAAGAGTGGGTTTGTTTTGCAGTGACAAACGTAGTGCCTGAAGCCACCACGCACGTCAGCTCTGCTCCCCAGCAGTGCAGAGAAGCAAAGCTTTGGGTCGTTGAGCCCTGATAATAAAAATTATGGAACCGCAGGCAGAGGAAGATCATCCCTGGGCAATGCAAAGTTGAATTCCCTAAAACTACTGGCGAGGGAGCCGCGAGCGTGATGTGCACACAGCAAACGTGCAGGGACAAGCTGCCTCGCCTTGGCCGTGCCGAGCTCACGCGCTCGAGGAGGGTGGGACAGCATTTCATGGTCTTCTTCATCTCATTATTTCCATCTGGACACTCAGGCAATTAAATTAACCCCCATTCAGTCGCATATAGGATGTTCTTGTTCGGAAAATGGCTGGGAAGCTGGGTGATTAAAATTGTCACAAAGGAGAGACTCTGCAGCCTGTCGGAGAAGTTTACCTGTTCACTGCTAGATGCTGTCAACCATCACTTAAACTTTCATTATTAACTATTATTGCTTTTTTTTATGTAAAACACAGGCTAATCATGCTCAGTAATGTACACTGGCTTATTATTTATCTCAAGTGCTAGGATGGATAATTACTAAAGTTTTTTTTTTTTTAATCTGACTCTGGTTAAAAGGGAAAGAAATTTTTAAATTAATCTTTTTGCGGTGCCGTTTCGTTACTTATCTCCTCTGTGGCTTATTTCCTATACAATGGGTTTCTTTGTGCTTTGTGTGATCTAATTTCTAAGTCATATATGCAGGGGAAAAAGCAGCGTGCACCTCGGTAGGTAAATAAAAGCGAATTTTCAGAGGGAATACTTGGTCAGCTATAAATCTGCACCCTCAAGGAGTCTGTTTTACCTGATTCTTCTTTTCGGTCCTTTAATCTTCTTGCTATGGCAAACGTTTAAGTGCCACTTATTCCCATGAAATCCCGTTTCCTCCCTTCTCCCCAAAAAACACCCGTGTGAAACTCAGATTTAATGGAGAGCATGAAATAACTTGTGTAGTTCTTGGAGTCCTTGCACTGACTGCTGTGACTGCAGCAAGATACGACCACAGGGTTGGTTTGGTTTTTTTTAGAGGAAAATATAAGTACCAGGAGGAGAACAGGGCAGAAAGAAATGCTAAATGTAAGAGGAAATATTTCCAGAATTCCCTGATTTACGGGGAATCCAGGGCTCGGTGCTGCTCAGCTGGAGTGATTCAGTGTGAGTGGTCTCACGGGTGGGTACCCGGCAGCAAGGTCATTCGGGGTGCCTGCCTTAACGATCGTGTTTTGCTGAAGCCTAATACGTTGAATTTTGAAGAGGGAAAAAAAAAAAAGAAGTAGCGTGTTCTGTATTAGCTATGAAAAAAATGCTTTTTATGAGCACATGCTATATGGAATCTTTATATTAATAGCGTCTTGGCATTTTACACTCCCAAGGCAGTCTCCGAAACCATGTGAGGGCTGCAAATCTGGTTTGTAAGTGCTGTAATTTGTATCAGGACCAGATCTGATCATGTCCAAATGTTGGGGGGGTTTGTTGTTTTTTTTTTTTTGTCTAAAATACTAAATCCATGTTAAGCTTTTATTCATCTCTATAAGAACGGCCAGCCTTACAAAGCCAAGCGCAGCCCGTAGGATGTAGAGTTGTTGTGTGAATAAAAATCCGGTAATCTGAAGCAAAATAATTCATGTATTAATGGGCTGGAAGAAGGAATAACTTTTCCTGACACTTCTTTAAACCCCTCTAACGTTTTATGAATGGCTTTCAAACCGAGCTCGCCGTGGCCCTTGCTTCGTGCTCACCTCTTAGCAGCCGTCACGATAACATTATCAGGTTGTCACTTTTATTGCCGCGCAGCTTCAGATTTATGTTTTGCCCGTCAAAGTTGCCAAAAGAAGTGGATTTTATACCCGAGAGCATTCTGTAGATTCAGCCTCCTTTGTGCAGCCGTTTCCTCCGTGCGCTCCGGTAGCCGGAGTTCCCCGAGAATTCACAATGTTGTTACCAGACGTTGGTACTTCCCACGGACTAGGACGAAGAAAGTTTCGAGTTGGTCAGGAAAGAGATTTTCAGCAGCCCGGGGAACATTCCTGCGACACGCTAACGCTGGACGCTTTGGTAATTCCTTGCCGACGTTGTGAGAAAACCACCTTTTAAATGTCTTTGCTTTTAAGGCTTGTGTTTTGATTGTGAAAATCAGTACTTTAAACTTTCTAAAAGCAAGATTTTACGCCTCTTCGGTGAGCTTTGGTTGTAGTTCAGAATTCTGTGGCCACACACACGCACGGAGCCTCGTTTGGGCTGTGATTTTTGTGTTTTTATTTATTTTTCCACCTCATTTTCCCCCCCCTTCATTGATACAGGCTTTTTTTGCGGTGCGGGTAGAACGTTAGTCAAGTTGAACTTACTGCATGCAAGTATTACTGAACAAAAATATGTGCTCCTAGCATTTATTTTAGGTTATAGGCTAGTTTTACATTATCCCAGCTGAGTATTAAACTGAGTTACAGAACTGGCAGTATGTTGGGGAAAACCAGATGTGTACTCTAAGAAAACAATAGTTTTGGGTCCAGAGCTTTCATTGAAGTCTGCTTCAAATTCACACTCCATATCCCTCTCCCTTTTCTCACCAGAAAAATAAAAAAAATAAAAATAAAAAAAAATTGAGAGTTGTTCAAAAATGCATTTTAAGAAATCCAAACGGTGATCGGAAAGTTGAACATGTATGCAAAGGCTATCTGGATACGGCTTCAGAAAGTAAAGACCTTTGGCTGGCCCGGAGGCTCAGCTGGTAGCAAAATCTTCTGCCGTTTGGGAGACCTTGCTGTAAGTTCAACCACAGGCCATTAACGTCTGGAAGCTCCGCGTAGGTGAGACCTTGAGCTCTACAGCAAAGGAGTAGAGGGTTTGGAGGCCGCGTTCCTGACGGATGGCTCCTGAAATTCCATCCCGAAGTCACGGTGCGCCGTGGTTGTCAGTGAAGTGGAAAATGAACGAATGGGTGAAGGAGCGTCGGCGCGCAGAACCTTGGAGAACCACCACGAGGGCTGCTCTGGAAGGCTGAAATCCCCCTGACAACAGAGATACGGTTGAAGTTGAATTCACGGGGGGAGAACAGGCACTCGACTACTGCGCCAGTTGTTTCCCACCCGCAAAGCGAAGCGATTTCAGTGATTTATAGCAGAACAGGGTGTATGTGTTACCTGATGTGTTCAGAACGACTTGATACGGGTTCCGAAGCAGTGCAGGAAGTGGAGGAGCAATCACTGCGTGCTCTGCTTCGTTCAGCAGTTAGACAGGAGAGTTTGGGGTATCTTCGGTGATAGGATTTTCTATGAAAACTCTCTCCCGTGCTGTAGGTTAATACATGCAAGCGAAAACCCCCAAATTTTGAAAATCATTACCAGAAAAAGGATTTGACTTTTGTGTTCTCGGTGTGGAATGTCACTGGCAACTCACATTTGGAAGAATTTGTATAATTCTTAAATGTCAGGTCGCTGGCTCCGACTTGAGAAAAATAAATAGAGGAGGAAATTAATTCAGTAACCAGGAATTCATTTGCCAAATTGAGGAAGTAGCATCTGCAGCACCATGACATGTCGTACACGACCGAGTCAAACCGACACTCTGTTAGGGTTCTTTTTCGTTTTATGACTTTAAATGAGACAAAGCGTCATTGCAAAGGCTGGTGGGGAGGAAGCGCCAATTCCCAAGGTCTTCTCCAGGGTGTTAGAAACGTTTGTGCACTTAGTGCGTTGACTAAAGGGAAAGCGCTCGTGAAGTCCCGTTGCTGGGCAGGCTTCTGATGGAGGAGCCAAGTAGAAAGGACAGGGCTTTATGTGGGGAGACGTGGGTAGGAGCGATGTCTTCTCTGTGAACTTCAGCGGAAATCAGAGAATGGTCATTTGCGTTAGGCTAGCGCTATTAAATTTGTCCAGAAGATGATAGCTTTAAAAATGACAGTGGAACTGTAAGAACATCCACTTTAATGAAAGAAATGGGTCGGTTTTCCTAATTGCTTTTCTTCGAGAACTATTGTCTGAAAATGCTTTTGACACGAAACATAAGATTTTCTGAGGTGGAACATGATCTATAGCTCATAATCTACATTACATCTGCTTTTCGTTTCGGTCATCGTTTGGAGCACACAGAGCCGTTTAAAGCAACACTGTCTTTTTCAGTGCAAATAATTTGAATGAAGTAGATAAAGTTTCTTTTATTTTGGATTCTTTTTCCATGAACTTTACTAGTAGACAAGAGCCAAGTTTAGAGACGCAGTTGGGTATTTTAATTCTCTTCCTACCGCTATCCTGCAATCTTTTGTGCAGGTATTTGGAGGAGTCCAGGTGTTCTTGTCGTATGATTTTCGTTCTGATCCCAGCCATTTCATATGCTCGTTTCTAGCCTAAATTCTGGAGTGCATATTCCCTGTACAAATGTGTACACCCTGCTATGGTGTGGCTTGAACCCCTCGTGTTTGTGAACCTTACAGCTGTCTGTCGCTCCTTCCTCTTGGGATTGGGGTGGAAAAGCAAATCCAAAGAGGACAGAGCCTTCCAAGTCCTGGTTTCCTTCCCTGCCTATTCACATCAGCGCATCCTCCCTTAGCTCGTGGCTTTGGTGAAGCGAAAAAAACCCCTGAGTGGATGAATCTGCTCTTTAACTTCTGCCAACTTTACACTTTTTCTTGTCCTTCCTGGGATTTTGGCCTGAATTATACCTACAGTGTGATTTTAATTTTTTTTTGGTACGGGTTTCTGTAAGAAACTTATTAATGTAATTCAGGTGATTCTCAGGAGTGCTGCTTTCTTATTTAAGTGGTCTTTAATTGACAAGTTCTGGCTTAGAACTTTCCTCAAGTTCTGATTTATAGCCCAGGCTCAGTTACAGTTCACTCCTCACGGTGGTTGTTCCTACCATCCTTCTTCTGCTGTTCTTTTGAAGCCGTTACGTCCTTCTGATACTGCTTGATCGAAACGGAGCCAGTTACATCATTTCATAGAATCATAGAATGTTCTAGGCTGGAAGGGACCTCTAGAGGTCATCTAGTCCAACCTCCCTACACAAGTAGGGACATCTACCTAGGTCAGGTTGCTCAGAACCTCATCGAGCCTGACCTTGAATGACTCCAGGGATGGGGCCTCCACCACCTCTCTGGGCAGCCCGTTCCAGTGCTCTGTGACCCTCATGGGGACTTCTTTCTAATATTCAACCTAAATCTCTCTTTTCCTAGCTTAAAACCATTCCTCCTTGTCCTATCACTACAAACCCTTGTGAACAGACTTTCCCCTGCCTTCCTGTAGGTCCTTCAGGTCCTGGAAGGTCAGGAGAAGGTCCCCCCGGAGCCTTCTCTTCTCCAGGCTGAACAGCCCCAACTCCCTCATACGAGAGATGCTCCATTCCCCTGATCATTCTGGTGGCTCTCCTCTGGACATGCTCCAACACGTCCACATCTTTCTTGTGCTGGGGGCTCCAGAACTGGCCGCAATACTCCAGGTGAGGTCTCACCAGCGCAGAGCAGCGGAGCAGAATCCCCTCTCTTGATCTGCTGATGATTTCATAATTGAAGTGAAAGAGGTAGTCTATTCGTTTTCTTTTCCTTAGGACCTTTCCTGCACGTTGCGATACTAGAACTTTGCTGTTCCTCCGTGTAGGAGAGGCTCACGCTGTCATCGCATGTGGGGGTTTTTTTTTCCCATCCATGTTTCTCCAACTTAATCGGATCCTGCAGCGTACGGTAGGAACAGTGTTTTGTTACCCCGGCAACAAGAGGCAAACTTTCAGATGTTATTTTGCTAGTATTTAAAAAAAATACCCAATCACTGCCAGTTATGATGTAAACATTCGCAGTTCCCCCCAAATGGCTTTTCTTTCTGGAATCAAAGTAAAATCACCATTCGGAGGGGGAACTGATAAATTGTTTTTGACGTTTTAAAGCGAAATAACAGATGTCTGTGATTCTGAGAGATCCTCAGCGATCTGGGCTGACTGGTTTTAAGTGGCATATTTACTACTAGCCTCATTGGAGGAGATGTACCCTCTCAGCAGCGCTGCGAGGCCAAACCCAAGTTTTCAGTTATTTATGAAATGATTGAATGCTGTTTCTGCAGAAATTGCCTGAAGACTTCAGCAGAATGTTGTAGTAAATGCTCAAAGTGCTTCAGCATCTCTCTTGACCTTTTGTTTTAAGCATAACTAATCCCATCAGGAATTTGAGACTGGAGGATGGGACCAGCACAGTGACATTTAAAGCCGTATTTACATTTATTAGACTAGCAGAGACTTATCACATAAAAATGTAAAGGAGGACAACCCGTCAGGACTGAGCTATCCTCTGCTCTTGGCTAAGTTATGTCACAACAAAACGATTCCCACCAGCCTGATGCTGTGTGAATCACCATTTATTTATTATTCACTTGAATAACCTTTATCGGCGCTGGTCAGTCGGAGGGAGTCTGGGTCACTCCTGTATGAGTCGTTCCTTGAGCTTTTGCACTCGGCAGCTACAGCTTCGCAAGATTTCTTTGACACTGTAGTATTTTTTTCTCTGAACTATCCAGCCATTTCTTAATAGCACTCAGTTGTACGTTGAATAAAACCCAAAAATAACATTCTGCTGGAAAAAACCCATTGAAGCCAAAGGCTTCTTTAGCATTGCTCAAAATAGTGAATTATCGTAGAGAGATTTAATTGTCCGCTCTTGAAAAAATCTTCTTTTTGGAAGTAGTTCCATCGGCGTTACCGTACTTACTGCAAGCAGTCGGCCCTTTCACCGCAAATACTGCGACTGTGTAGATTGGAATAACATTTACTGTTCTCAGGCGGAATTAACTCAGAAGACTTCGCAAGCTATAATAGAATATCGAGGGCTGAGCTGAAATCTTGAGCTCCGTATTTCTGTCTTTTTTTTTTTAATTCCTTGCCAAAAGGCGATTGGGATACATGAAGTAATTTTTTGCTGGGTTGATTACCTGGCAGTCCCATCTCCACGTGCATGGGTGAGGTAAAACATTGGCTCACCAGGAAAGAGATAAAGAGGTTGATTGCCTTCAGAGGAGGTGGGCACCAAATCCCCAAACTACGGAATTTAGGGCGCTCTGACAGGTGCGGTTACATCCAACTACAACTGGAATTAAACCAGAGGTGACTCTTTGGGCAGTGCAATGTCTGCAAAGAGCTGTCCAAAGTTGTTTGGAGAAGTTTTTCATGGTGGGCGATGACTTTTGTGTCTTCCCACAAAAGACGAGTCAGATGTATGATTTCCTTACAGGCCTCATGCTTCCAAATAGCCTCTTTAATTTGATACAGCCAATCTAGATGAGGTAACTCTTCTGTCCGTAACCAAGTAATCTGTACTGAAATTACATCTGCAGTTGAACTGCCAATTAATTATAATGAAGTTGCGCACATGTGCTGCTTTAAAGGATGTTTTCAGTGGAAGCCTGGGCTTTGGTGTGTTTGACATCATTTTATAGGGCCCAAGCCCAGCTCTACTTGAAGGTGAAGGAAGGACCCCGCTTGGCTTCCACAGGATGTGACCTCAAAGCATCTTGAGACAATACCTCTTTCTCTGCTGTGTTATCCATCGATGCTGGCAGATACGTTACTGTCCATGGACCTGTGATATCCAATTAAACTACTGCTGAACTAAATGCAGACTCTATATTACATTCAGGATTTCATATGATCTCATTGTACTTAGAGCCCATGATCCAAAGCTTGATTTCGGCTTTTATTTCTTAGTAATTAACCTCACATCCCTTTCAGCCAGCGTAATAGTTCCCAGATCGAGTTTTAATTACGCTGATTCCCTTTCTGCGTTCAATACCAACCACTTCTTGGAGGAGCTGAGAGTCAGTTGAGGGACCCCAAGCTTGCCATGTGAGGGTACGTGTGGACCTGGTGAAAGGGTGAGATGCTTCAAACAACCACACGTTTGTCTTTAGATTCTCACTTGCATTTAGGCAGGACATGCTTAACCTGGAGAGAGTTTGTGGCCCTCATGGGATTTTTCTGTGTTTTTAAATAAAAAATGGGTTGGATTGCTTATTTTAGTTGGACTGTGCTTAGGAAAGGGTTGGAGAGAGAGCGATGGCGAGAGCAGGTGCTTTTTCAAAAAGGACCACATGAATTCTATTAGTTTGGTCTTTTTTTTCGCCTTATGTTTCTCCAGTTTGTTTACCACATTCAATGTGAACAGGTTGCCCGGGGAGGTCGTAGATGTCCCAACACTGGAAATGTTCAAGACCAGGTTGGACGGGGCTTGGAGCAGCCTGGTCTAGTGGGAGGTGTCCCTGCCCATGGCAGGGGGCTTGGAACTAGGTGATCTTTAAGGCCCCTTCTGACCCAAACCACTCTGTAAGTTCTCAACGACCCGAGAATATTTATTTGTAAATTTTACGTATTTATTTCTAAAAAAGCTTGTACAAGGGAAGCCAGGTGGAGTGTTGCGAAAGGGCTTTCGAAGGTGCAGATGGTTTCAATACCCCAAGCTGCAATTTGCTGTCCCTTATCTGGCTCAATCCAACCGCCGCAGCCAGGAAGATGAACAGTTCGTTGATGTTTGACCACAATAGCTGCAGTTTATCTTCTCTCCTTCCTCCAGGTTTCGTACGGGCGCATTAGGGGAATCTCAGAGTAGACATTATGAGCAGCTCTGTGCGGTGGTAAATACTCAAAGTAAAAGCAGATGAGATGGTTTATTATTTGTTATGCGAGGAAATAATACCGCTGATAAAAACGTACTCTGGAATTATTTCATTTTTCCGCGCTTGGTAGAGCTGAAATCGGTTGCGCTTTTCATGCCTTTTGGTTTGGGGAATTTAAAGGAGGTGCTCTGGGTTATATGGCTCTGGAGGGGTGTTCGTTAATGAAGTTTTGACAGATTTAAGGTCACATTTTGCACGGTTCAATTGAGCACACTTAGAAATACGCAGCAGGGAGAGTTCCTCTCTCTGTGAACTGCTATATATTGGACTTTTATATACGCTGAATTTATTTTCGTATCGGCGCATTTTATGTAGGAAATAAATAGCAAATTTCGGTACAGGTTGTTGTTGGAGTAAGGAATGACTCTAAAGCTTTAGGAGCTAGGTCATTAACTTCCAAGATGATCACCTAACCTTTCAGAGCAGTGAATCTTTCTTTATCTTGTTTCCAGCTACCTTAGATCACACATACTTTTATTTGAAAAGAAACACGTTGGTTGGGATGTCAGTGGGAGTACGTAACCTTGGCAGAACCAAAGCTCTCGCAGTGTAATTTTCCGCAAACCCCTCGTCGTACAACACTGCAGTATCTGAGGACAGGCGAGTGGAGCGGTTGGATTTTGGGTGATGGGAGCTGCCAACAGGTACGTGATTTGGGGACTGACTTTAGTAGTCGCCTCATGACCACTGAGCCTCTCAGAACCCTTTTTCTCCCCTCTCCTATCTCCGTATCTTGCTCAAGTGGAAAGGGGCCAGCAGGGCCAGATCTTTCCTTTGACATCACTTGTCTGGGCACAACATTGATGCTTGGACTTGATCATCTTAGAGGTCTTCTCCAACCTTCATGATTCTGTGATCATGAGGAGTGTGGTTTTAATTCAATAAAAACACCCAGCTTAGAGAAAGCGTTTAGAAGGTAATTAGGAAAGAATTAAATCACGTTAGCATCCTTACTGGGAAACAATGGGCTTGGTTTTGGGAGCTTGATTGGCAGTATCCTGATTTGCTTTCTATTGCCAACATGCTGTTCGGATTATTTGAAAATGTCGCCCTGGAGCAAATGATTGAGGCCAGTGTTAAATTTATTCAAAAGAATTTAGCTGATGTATTGCAGAAAAATAATCTTAAGCCTTCCGATTTGTGTTTTCTGCTGTTTTCCCACAAAGGTCTTTGACCGGTGGTATTCAGTATTTTAATCAAAGATATGAAAGAAAGGGAATAATTAGTGATATGTAACTGGCAGGGTAATTAAATGCTAAATAATGAAAGTATCACGTCATTTTTACACTTTGACCTAGATTGCTAGATATGATTGACTCAACCCGCCTCTTAATAAAGCTAGATGCAAAGTACTGTATTTTTCTAAGAACAAATACACTAGAATTATTTTTTTATATATACTGGTGAGCATTTGGTGGCCTGCCTGATAGGATAAAATACCATCCTTCACCTCCCAACGCTTTTCCTGCAGGAAGAACTCATGGAAGATGGGGCAGTACGTTAGATGCTCCAAACTATGCTGTCAATGGAAATCTTTAAAATAAAGATGGGATGGCCTCTAAAAGAGACGTTCTGCTTCAAAAACCGGCTGTGGTTTGCATGAAAATTGCTTTATGGGTCATTAGTTTATGCCATGTAAGACAAACTAGACAGTGATCAGCCCTTTGTAACAGGAAAATAGAAGAACCTCTAAATTGCTGGAAACTCTCTGGTGGCTGGAAATCAAACATGTTTTTGGAGCGCACGTTATGGCTTAGAGGCTTTTTTTCTCATGTGGTGATGCTGGTAATGATGAAATGATAATCAGAACAAGTTCAGCTTGGAAATGAAGAAATTACGTAATTATTTTGGAAAAAATGTGAGTGATATATATATATATATATACCTTTCTGTATTATAGGTTTTTTCCTTTATTTTAGCATGATCTTAGTAGTTTGAAGTCAGACATAGAGCAGCCATAAAAATACATCTTAAAAAGAAGAGTGGCCTCCTACTTTGGAGGCTTCTGCCTCAAGAAGGTTGCCAGCAAAGGGTCTAAAGGACACGTTCCATCTTCCATGCTCTTACTTGTACCTCTGTATGCTTCTCATCACTAGTTCCTGAGAGGGAAAAGCTGCAGATACTCTGTGAGCCATCTGTCTTCCTTATCTTTTTGGAAGAGGAACTTCCAGTCTTTTATTGCTGTTAGTATTTTGAAAGGTTTGGAAGATAAAACCGAAGTCCTTAAAACTGTCTTGTAATTCTATCAAAACCCTTCTTGTTTAATTTTAAGTACAGCGTAGGAAGTATGCAGCAGTACACAGCGATCTCCGGTCCGGATTGCCAGCTGTGGGTTTGTTCTGAAGAATTACAGGTTCAGCATGAATTTCTTTCTCTGGAAAGATAACACATCATCAGGCTTCGTGCGTTCTTCCTCTATGTACATATGGGATAGATAAAGAGAGCGCGAGGGTTACAGCGGTTTTCAACGAATGCTGGTTGATCTTGGCGTGTTCTTCAGTGAGGTCAGTGCGTCCTTTGCTGCTGGTCCTTTTTGTCATGTTAATGCTTTAAGTGTATTGGAACGGGACTGTAAGATCTCCAGAATCACTCTGCGTCAGCCACCGTCAGATGGGAGCTTTTCAATCCACTTGACCTTGGTTAAACTGAACTTAAAGAGCGTAAAGTTGACATGTTACTGACTTCACTTTAGTATCCTCCGCACTGGACTTGTTCCCTAGTGTTGGGTCTTGCTCTGCTTCATCAGTAAGGTTGAGAGACCTGGGGCTTTTTAGTCTGGAGAAGAGAAGACTGAGAGGGGATCTAATGAATGTGGATCAATAGATGAGGGCTGGCGGTCAAGAAGAAAGGGGCAACCTCTTCTCACTTGTGCCCTGCGATAGGACAAGGGGCAGTGGATGCAAGGTAGAGCACAGGAAGTCCCACCTCAACATGAGGAGGAACTTCTTGACTGTGAGGGTTCCAGAGCACTGGAACGGGCTCCCCAGAGAGGTTGTGGAGTCTCCTTCTCTGGAGACTTTCAAGACCCATCTGGATGTGTTCCTGTGTGACCTGCCCTGGATTCTCTGGTCCTGCTTGGCAGGGGGGTTGGACTCGATGATCTCCAGAGGTCCCTTCCAACCCCTCACATTTGATGATTCTATTCTATGATTCTATGGTCAAGCAAAATTGAGAACTGCAAAAGACAATCTTACAGAAGAAAATCTTGGGGTTTTTTGTACAGCTCCATTCTTCCTGCGTAGGTCTTCGCCTGTTTCAGATTCTGTAGTAAAAGCCAAGGTGATGAAGACCTTGATGATCTCCCAGCCTCTGATGTTTTCAAGGAACTCATTAATTTCTGATCCTGACACATTTTGGGTTCTGGACCTAAATATAGAGTCTGGTTGCCCCGTGTAAACTCCATGGTAAATCCATTAAATATACGTTTCATTGGCACTAAATACAGTGGACGTTTTTAGTCTTAAGGCTGCATGAAGAAAACATTATGACTTCAAAGAATCATCTGGAGGGAGTTCTCTTTTTTTTAAGTGAATGTGTTTATCAGCAGAGCTTCTTATCATCTGAAGGAGCTGTGTTTGCATGTGTACGTGTAGTTTTGCCAGGGTAGGAGGATGATAGGCAGGTATTTTATTTCTAGGAATCACCTAAACTCGTAACCGTCCTTACACTTTCGGACCCAAACTGTCCTTTTGGTCAATGTTTTAGCCACAGCATGTCTCAGAATTCTTTCCTTTTTCCTACCCACGACTCATTTCTTTGGTGCAAGGTTTGCTGCAAAGGTTCCTTGCTGACTGTCAGCGTTACGGGATTTTCAGATGTGCACCTTCTATAATCAACCACCCTCGCAGTGGTTCAAACCCTCATTTTTAATTTTTTTTTTAAGAAACATCATCTTTTATTGCATTCCTGCAGTAGAAATGGAAAGAAATTATGGGGAAAAGACAGCAAAATGCCAGCGTGTCTTGTTTTTGAGCTTTTTATAGGTAGGCAAACACATGCGCTTGCCTAGATTAATAAAACAACTCATACCAACAGTAGCAAGAATGTGTTTTATAGAAGGCTTCAGCTGGCAAGGACCAGCCTGAGGATGGGCTTTTTGGTAAACAAACTTCAGCTGTCCCAAAACAGTTTCCTATTTTTGAAGTTTGGGGTCTAGAGAAACATTTTGAGTTACAGGCTTCATAATTCTCAGTGATAAGTAAAATCAGCAGAGGGTTTGATATGAATTTGAACCACGGTTGGAAACTATGCTTGGAAATTTTGGAAGAAACTGCAGGAAAACTTATTATTACATTTAAATTTTGTTAAAAGTTGTATTTCCTGCCCTGGCAGTTGGATGTTAAATGGGAACTATTAGTTATGGGCTAAAATAGCCTTTAAATGGAAAGGAAGGGAGCAGAGAAAGTAGCTGGTTTTCATTATTAGTACTAATTTTATTATTACTGTTTATATGGCAAACATCTCACTGAAGAAGGGACGAAAAATAGAAATCCAGGACCTTCAGGCTCAAGAGCTTGCATGTCCCAAGTTATCAAGACTTTGAAGAGAAAATGACAGAGGGGGAAAGGTGGAGAGGGGAGGAAAAACACCAAACCAAAACAGAGAAAGGCAGAATAATAGAGTCATTTAGGTTGGAAAAGACCTCTAGGATCGTCAAGTCCAACCTTCATCCAACGTCTCCCTGACCCCTAGATCATGTCTTGAAGCGCCACCTCTACTCATTTTTTGAGCACCTCCAGGGATGGTGACTCCACCACCTCCCTGGGCAGCCTGTTCCAAAAGATCCGGAAGATTCAGGTCAGTGGGATCCCACTGCAAGGGCTTGGGCTTCTGCTCCAGTTCAGGTCAGGAAGCCTGGGTTTGTGGTAACGTTGCTGTGAGGAGGCCAGAGAACCTACATATGGGCACAATATGCTTTGAGTCGGTCGGAGGGAGCTGCCTGTGCCTCAGCACGTTCTATCACATCTGTCAGCTCTTGTATCTCTCACTGAAAGCTGACAGAGCTTGAAGGAAAAGAAATGTTTGGTCAAAGAGACTGTGGTTGTGTGTTCACCAACAACGCCAAGAGTTCACACTTCATTTTAAACATCTGAAGAAAATCCTTTCCTTTCTGGTATTTCTCGAAGCCATTTTTATCCATACTAGTAGAAATGCGTTTATATTTCTGTCTGGAGGGGTTAGAGAACGTTCTCTTACTCTGAAATGGGACGGGAATAGCGAGAGAAGGGGCTCTTTAATGCTTGCTTTTTAATGAAAGCGAGTTGTCTTCACCGGGGTCACCATGAAACATGACGATCTTTGAGGCAACAAGGTTTGGGATGTGAAGACCTGCAAAGACCAGGCCAGGTCACAAAATGTCCTCAAGAGCTTTGGTACCTTCAAAGCATTGTCAAACTCGTACATCTCAAATATCTTACAGATCTTTCCTAAAGCACTCTGATTTTTCTTGACATTTTTCACTAGGGTTTCTAACTGGGAAGGAGCCTGTATCCGTGGGTGGAACTGCAGGCTGAAGGAAGAGAAGAATTTATCGAGCTGCTCTCTGCCAGCTCTTTGGTTGCTTGTGCTTGACAGGGAGGTAATTGTGCAATGTGAAGAGTGGGCTCCAGCTCCACGAGAGCTGAAGATCTTGTCACTGTCAAGACAAGGGTTTTCTGCTGACAGCAAGCAATCACAGATGACCAAATGTGCTTTTTCTAAATACCTCACTGAATTATTTACAAAAACACCACAAACATTTTTTGGTCTGCTTGTTAATTTTAAATACCCCGGTTTTTAGGCTCATTTTCAGCTTTGACTTGAACTCTCAGTAGCCTGAGGTAGCTTGAGAAACACTCCCTGGCAGGTACCTCCATGCTGTTGTGCTAAGGGAAAGGGAAGGGTGACTTCCAGATGCTTGTTCTCTGTGTTAAGAGCATGAATTAATCCCTTCAAAGTTTATTATTTTTCAGTCGAGGCATATTCTGTCACCTGTTTGGGAGCAGTAAGGCAGGATGTTGGAGAAGCCCAGTGGAACTGGAAGAGAAGTTCATTTTCAGGGCGAATTGTTTGGGTTTTTGGTACAATTCCTTTATTTGAAGGTCAAGAATTACAAAGGTCAAGCGTTGGTTTGGAAGCCAAGTGAGCAGCCAAAGAAACGCCGAATATTTGCCCCATTTACAGAGGTCTCTGCTGCCCAGCTTCTCCACAAATCCCGTCTTCCATAAAGCTGTTGATCCCTTTGTCTTTAATCTTTTCAGCCTTGCTGTAGTTTCATATAAAACTTATGTCACAAACAGAACAAAAGTATCAGGTGAGGCTGATGGAAGTTAGAGGGCTGAAGGGAAATCCTGTTTTTACCTGGGGAAACGGGGTCATAGTGATTAGAGGGTCTGTTCGACCCATGCTGTGGACTCTGCCCATGGTGTTTGTATCTGTCTGTCTTACCAATATGTTTTGGGAGATCATTTCTTCCCCTGGGACCTCCCTCCCTTAGGTCAAAGGAGTTGGGGATATCAGTTTTTTATAAGGCACCGTGGAAGAAGAAGGGTTTTGTAAATGCAAGCAGAAAGCAAGGACTGTAACCAAGCTTCCCGCTTGGATTATTTTGAATTTCTTTTTATTTTTATTTTAAATTTGCCTGAGCTCGGCTTTTTCTGAGCAAAATACTTATCAATCCTGCTATTTTTGACAAGTAGGGTGAAATCAGTCCTAGTGCGTAACAAACTTTTATTGTGTTTTGAAGCTAAGACAAAAATCTAACAAATTTACCCTAAACTCCAGTAGTGCCTAGAGAAAATGTTAATTTATTGCTGTCTGGAAGGCCAGTTCAGTTGGATTTTCCTGTCTGTATATGCCTGAGATTCGTGATAAATTGTCTTATCTTCTGAATACTGTGTGATTAGTTAAGTGACATCTTTAGGAACCTGCAGGTCACCGTCGTGTCACATTGTCAGAGGCGTTCAGACAAAGTGGGATCAAATGTTCCAGGCTGAGACTGGGTTTTTTCCCTTTTTTTTCCGAGCCCCTCTTTGCCTCAGCAGATTAAACACAAGGTGCTCTGCCATTGAGACGACAGAAACAGCTTTATTTCCAAATCCCTTTTGAAAAAATAAAATTAAAAGCAGGGTAAAGGTTGTGGTTTTTCCCTTCAGCTCTCATCCGTATGTGTCTTGATTTCCGATGCTCTGCAGCAATTCAAATAGAAAAATAACGATCCTGCAAAACAGCGATTCTGTTCAGAGCGCTGTGTATAAACTCTACAGATACCAGGGAGAACTCATTGCTCATCCCTTTAAAGTTCAGTCAGATGGTTTAATTGTAAGACCTTATTGGTCTCTACAAGTACCTAAAAGGAGGTGGAAGTGAGGCTGGTGTTGGTCTCTTCTCCCAAATTACTAATGAGAGGAAATGGCCTCAAATTGTGTCAGGGAAGGTTTAGATTAGATAGTAGGAAGAAATTCTTTACTGAGAGAGTGGTTGGGCACTGGAACAGGCTGCCCAGGGAGGTGGTGGAGTCACCATCCCTGGAGGGGTTTAAAAAATGAGTGGATGTGGCACTTGAGGCTGTGGTCTAGTGGTTAGAGAGATGGTAGGATGAAGGTTGGACTTGATGATCATAGGGGTCCTTTCCAACCATAATGATTCTGTGATTCTATGATTTAAGATTGGGATCTTTCCCCTCTTCTTGCTTTTATTCTAATTTGTTCACTGTATTATTTCTGGAATTGGGGCTGGGGCGCCTTGAATCTTAACTGGGTTGGTTTTAATCTGGTTGGGGGGAGCGAAGCAGCAGCATCAATCCGTGACTTGTCCATGGAAATCCAGCCGTAGCCGGGTTTGTCAGCCCGGCTGATGTTGGCATGTTCTCTGTTTTACCTCTGGAGAAACTAGCTCAGCTTCCTCATTACACCCTATGAAAATGCTGCCCATTTTTCTGTGAATGAAAACTTTGTTAAAGTAGTTCCAACAGACGTGTCATTTGATGGCAAAAATGTATTTTATGCACGTATTGTGGGGGTGGTTTTTTTGTAGGCAGGACGGTAAAGGTTGATTATCACTAGGACTCAACAGATTTGGTATAAGATAAATTCTGTGTTGTCTTCTGTGTGGGCAGCAGGTCAAGGGAGGGGATTCTCCACCTCTACTCTGCTCTTCTGAGACCCACCTGCAGTGTTGTGTTGGGGGCTCCAGAGCTGGACCCAAGAAGGACATGGACCTGTTGGAGCAGGGCCAGAGGAGGCTACAAAGATGATGTGTTGGCTGGAACCCCTCTGTTGTGAGGCCAGGCAGAGAGAGCTGGGGTTGTTCAGTCTGGAGGAGAGAAGGCTTCGAGGAGACCTTCTTTCAATATGTGAAGGGGGCCTACAAGAAAGCTGGGGAGGGACTTTTTACAAGGGCTTGTCGTAAAAGGATGAGGGATGATGGCTTCAAACTGGAAGAGGGATTTAGATTAGAAATTAGGAAGAAGTTTTTCACTCTGAGGGTGGTGAGACACTTGCACAGGTTGACCGGGGAAGCTGTGTATCCTCCATCCCTCGAGGTGTCCAACACCAGGTTGGACGGGGCTTTGAGCAACCTGGTCTAGTGGGAGGTGTCCCTGCCATGGCAGGGGGGTTGGAACTAGATGATCTTTAAGATCCCTTCCAACCCAAACCATTCTCTGATTCTCCAGAGTGTCTGCTCCAACAGGGGGTTCTCTTGAAGTGCACTGGAAGGCGTGCAGTGGAGGACACAATAAAACAGGGAAGCTGGCACTGTTCTAAGTTTTAGGCTTCTTTGTTGTAAAACAGTTTGTAGGTGAGAATGATGGGCTTGTTCCGTTAACTCCCAGTCCTTCTGAAGTTTGTAGTTCAGAAATAAATGAGAAAAAAATGCATTTAAGACCTGCAGGTAATGGATAGGACAGACTGTGATGTGGTTCCAACAGTACCTATTGTATAGTTCCAAAACAAATACCATAGGATGTGAGAATTTTGCTTACTCCTGTAAAAAGAAACTGTATCATCCTTTTGCAGTTTGATGCTGACTGTATCTCAGAACACCCAAGATCCCTATAAAATCCTGCCAACACCCCAAAAGGTCATTTATGGAGGTCACCTCTTTTGCCTCCCACACTCCCTGGAGAAATTCTGGTCTACCCATTCCTGCTTGGCCACCCACCCGCACATCAGCTGAGAAATCAGACTTTGTTAAGAAAAACCTGTGTGAAGAATGTTCTTTTTTTGTTCTTTGTCCTCTTTCCCTCGTTGGAAAGATGTCTTTTGTTCTCTGCGGTTCAACTACTGTCGTTTAAAAATACACCGTTTGAGGCATGTAGAAATTAAAACTGAATATGGATTTTTTTTCTTAGCTGAATTTTAAAAAGGTGACTGGGGACTTGTTGTTTATAGACATATATTTTACTTTGGTTCGTATTTTGAGAACTGAATTTAAATCCGTCTGATCACGAGAACAATTTTAAGCAAGCACGTTCAGATGGATCAACCCATCTTTGAGGCCTGCAAGGCCTACATGAAGACTAACAAGACTTGGTCTTCACATAGCAAATGCAGATGTGCTTAGAGTAAGCATTAATTTACAGTAATTCTTAAACAGACACCTTCATATAGGATATAAATATAAACATTCCTGGAAGAAGCTGTCAGGAACGGAATGCCTTTGGCTGTGGGGAGGAGCGTCTTGGATCTGTGTCTGCTCATGCAACAGGAAAAGCACCACATGGTGATGTTGTTGTGTGCCACTGACGTTCTCACACCCTCAGCGTAACCTGCACAGTCTGTCCCGTGTAGATGAACAGAGTTATGGATCTCATCAAACCAAATGCAACAAGCACCTACTACGGGAACCTTTCCAGACACATACCACGTCCTCTCAGAAACCCCTGTGATTTAAAGCGACTGTTACCGATAAACAAATTTTCTTGTGTTTCTTCTTCATGGCCTTTCGGTTTGCATCTGGTTTAAGTTACGTGGTTCCTCACGCGTTTCCGAGTGTGGTTGTTTACAAGCTGCTTTTTTCTTTTTTTGCCCTGCAGGTGTTGCAGGGTGCTCAGCTCATAGCTGTTGCCTCTGCTGAGCCCGCGTCGGGGGGCGTTGATGGATCCCCGCTCCAAGGGAGTGATATCCAAGTCCAGTATGTGCAGCTGACGCCAGTGACAGACCACTCTGCGACTAATCAAGTAGGTATCTCTATATCTTTCTGCCATTTGCATGCACTTAACGTGATGGAAACATCTGTCAGATGAGCTGCGTATCTGTCCACAAATACTGCAGTCCCAATGAGTTTAAGATCCTGTTTCCAAACCGTAACAAAGAAAAAATAGCCTATAATAAGAAACATCGTTTTGTTAAAGGTATAAATGGTCTTTGACTATTCCTGCTTCTATGCTCTTGCTCAATGCCTCTAGAGAACGGTTATTTTGGTCATCATTGTTTTTCTGCATCCTTGAAGGCTGAGAGCCATGTTAAAGGACAGAGCAAAAAAAAAAAAAAAACCCAAACCAAACTTGCTCGGAATCTATCCAAAAAAGTATTTTTTCAGACTGAAGTTTCTCTTAAAAATGTTGTTCCCTTTCTGACAGCAGTTTTCCAGTTATTTTGACCAACAGCCTGGATTTCCCGCAGGAGTCGCAATGTTAGCAATTGTAAGTGAACACTTGATCCTCACAGTCGTGGTGGAGGAATTACCTTCATTTTTTCTAATGTTTTTTTTCTTGTTTTAAATCACTTTGAACAGTTGTGTATCTGAGTCTAGAAAACGTTTCTCATCAGCTCGAAGTGGTGACTGGTGACAACACAAGAATGTTAACTTAGAAATGTTTGTCAGAAGTGTTTCTGAAGATGGTTGCACATTCTTCCATGAGCTCCACTGTCGTGGGCTTCTTTTCTAGAGAATGCCAAGTGGCTGTGAAAAATAGGCTGTTCCCTGCTAGCCAAAATATAACGGTATCCTTAGCAGCCAATATTAGAGTGGAATTTTGTCCAATACATACCCGGTTTTATAGAGAATTCTAATCTGGTTACAAATATTTGGATATTGAGTCTCTTGAGGAAAAAAAAAATGCATAAGAAATCAAGGGAATCTTATCCAAGCTTTGCGAGCACAAAACTCCCATGCTTAGTGCTTCTTCCATGGGCGAGGCAACCTGCAGATCAGTTTGATATATTAAGTTATAGCACAGAATTCCAGCATGGTGGGGTTAGAAGGACCTTCTGGAGACCATCTCATCCAACCCCCTGCTCCAGCAGCTCACCCAGAGCAGGGGGCCCAGGATTGTGTCCAGGCAGGTTTGGAATCTCTCCAGAGAAGGAGACTCCACAACCTCTCTGGGCAGCCTGGGCCAGGCTCCCACACCCTCACACCAAACAAGTTTCTCCTCCTGCTCAGATGGAACCTCCTGGGTTCCAGTTGGTGCCCGTTGCCCCTTGTCCTGTCGCTGGGCACCACTGACAAGTGCTTTTCAGGAAAATTATGCTTCCTGCCAAAGAGGATCCATCTCCCTGGGATGTGAGCGTGCTGTAAGATGACAGGCTCGTTAGCTGCATACTGATCTTCCCATGGAGACGAGCCCTTAGCAGTCATTTTTTTCTCTTTGCTGGATTTATCATGGAATGGTTTGGGTTGGAAGGGACCTTAAAGATCATCTAGTTCCAACCTTCCTGCCATGGTGGGGGATAATAAGGATGGACCATCCACAGCTCCAGGGATGGAGCATCCGCAGCCTCCCGGGGCAGCCTGTGCCAGTGTCTCCCCACCCTCACAGTGAAGAATTTCCTTCTGATTTCCAATCTAAATCTCCCCTCTTCCAGTTTAAACCCATTACCCCTCGTCCTGTCACTACAAGCCCTTGTAAAAAGTCCCTCCCCACTTTTCTGACAGGCCTCCTTGAAGTACTGAAAGGCCACCAGAAGGTCTCCCTGGAGCCTTCTCTTCTCCAGGCTGAACAACCCCAACTCTCTCAGCCTGTCTTCACAGGAGAGGTGTTCTCTTCACTAAGCTTCTCCATATTTCATTCATAGTCCCTTGTAGTAGTCCACTGGACAACAAGAGTGTCGCTCCAGGAATCGTGCCTTATTTTTTCTAAATCCTCAAGTACTGCTGAGCCCATGCAGTTAATAAAGCATCTAGGCACCAAGTAGCAAGAGGTGTTTCTCCTGCCGCTGTTCCTCACTCCGAGCTGGGGAAATCCTCACGTTTACCTCCCATGGACTTTGTCCTGGGTCTGTTCCTCATGCCCGTCCTCCCTTCTCAGCTAGCACCTCCAGAGCTCCGTTAGAAACATTGGCATCCATCTCCCACACGACTGGCAGCCACCAGAGAAGTTCCTTTTCTCTTTGGGGACACTTTGCGCCGTGTTGGGTTTTGAATATTGTGGTTAACCACAGAGATGTAGACAAAGCTGAAGAGAAGCAGAGAAGGAATGCGAAATCAGGAGAGTATGAAAGGAAAACCAGACATGACTAAAAATAAGTTTGCCATAAATATTCCATCAGTTTACCCAAAGTGAAAACTGAGGATCAGTTAATGAATTGGAGAAGTCAACTTGGTGCTTGCGTTACTCTGAGGAGTAGTTCAATAGGGCTTTTTTCGGCTAAAATTATGGAACAGCCCTACATCACCTTAGAAAGATCTCTAATCCGAAGGGAGAAGTTTTACCTGAAGGGAAAAACCCTCTTGGTGATGACAGAGTGACGCTTTCACCTTGTGGTATGGCCCTGCAAGGTACCGAGATGTCCTCAATCATCTGCCATCTATTTCTCAATCCAAGCTTAGAGTTTATCGCCCACCCGAGCTGGGTGCTGTGCCCTACACTAATTCCATGTTTGAAACACCGCAAGAAGGGAACTTATTTAATGTCTGAAAACAAGATACCCATTTCCTGACCTTTTTCCTCGCACGCCGTGCCTTTGGAAGCAATCACACGTTAAAGCTGAAGGTGGGAGTGAGCTGTTTGAAGCAAATCCCTTCTCTGATGTGGTCAGAAATCAGCTGCATTTGGAGGATTTAGGTCTAGTTGGCTCGTTTTCATGGCTCCATAGCGTTCTTGCAAAATCTAGAAATACAGAATGTGATGATGACAAAGAATATTTGGATTCGTTCTATGCTCAGAATTCATGCGCTGGTGGTAAATTTTTATAGATATGGAAAAAAAAAAACCCTCGTAATTCCAAATCTAAAGCTTGTTTTCAGTCCCTTTGGGCAGTCTTCTACCTCTGTCGGAATTTTGGAGGAATATTCAGTATTGCTCTTGTCGCTACTATTTGATAATTTTATTACTTCAATACGGTTTTCCTCTAATGGGAACAAAAACGTGTGTCACTTGAAGGCTTACCTGCTATCAAATTTAACAGTCCGACAGAATTATTCACAGCTTTGGTGCTGTTTTATTGAACATTTAAATTACCTATAAAGTTGAACAGGAAAAAAAAAATAATCTAGTAGCTGTCTGCAATGGCTGGCAACAAGGCAGAGAGATGGAGAGAAATAATTTGATAACAAAACCTTAATTTAGGAGCAATGCTTTATAATTTGGAACGCCCAGAGTTTTTTGTTTGAATAAATAAGTGGCAACTCTCCAGTAAAACGTGACGGATGGGAAATGTAGCTGAGTTTCCAGCCCTGTGTCTTTGTGGATCATCTTGCAGGTAGTGAGACCGAGAGCAGGAATCTAGGCTTCAAGTAAGACTGTTCCGTAACAGAAGTCCTGCCACAGAAATAATTCCGTGTCTGGGGTGTTACATAAAGGATCTATTAGCTGTATTTATGGAAGGAAAATCCATCAAGGGCAGATTGCTGGAATCTGCGGGAGTGTACAGGAAAATATCATTAAATGCTTGCCCTTTTCTTGTAGTTTATCTATGTTTGTGATATTGGCTGCTATCAGGGGAAGGCTTATTGGGTGTGATGGACTTTATCCAAGCCAGTGCAGCTGTTCTTAGACGCTATTCATCTTATAGCTCTAAAGATGGAGACTGTTTCATAATCCAGTTTTCTTTACTCCGGCTAACTTGGCTAAAAAGACAGTGCGCTGGGGGATTATCCGTTCGCAGCATTGTCGGAGTGCTGGTAGGCAGTAATTTAATTGTGAAGGGAGACTTCCTTTGAAAGCTCAAGTCAATAGTGTTTACTTTTAAAGCCGTTCACGGAGGACTGTTTTTGCTTGGAAAGCGAGTAGAATCAGGCCTGTAGGAAGAATTCTATTTGAGGAACAGATTCACTATAGTAGCACTGTTCTCATTTTACACAAAATAGAGAAAGACTGCAGTGGGTAAAGTCAGCAGTTTTAGACCGTATCCTGCACCAGATGGGGAAATTCCAATCAGAGGGCAAACAGGTAATTTTACTCTCCTTACCTACCATAGTTCTGTCACTCTGGGACTTCTCACTGTCTTTTCTACGGTCACCTTTGGTGGACTTTCCTTCCATAACACTCTTCAGCTCTGTACCCCCGAGCTGTCGGTACGTGCAGCGTGCTGGGACGAGTCCTTCCACACGTGTCGTGCCAGACACGGGGTTTATTTTAATTCTTTTTAGCGCCGGTTCTACTTTTTGGGGGTTTTTTGGGAGGGGAAGAGAGAGGGAATAATTGTTTGCTATTTGTTCTCTTCGCGATTTTGTAGATCCTTATCGGGATTTCGTTATTTTAGCCTCCTCTTTCCAGCCTGAAGGGCATTAGTCTACTTAGTCTTCATGTGAACTCTTTGTTATTTTTGGTGCCTTTGCAGATATATTCCCATTTCAACTGTCTCACAGGGCTGATATCCACGCAGCTTTTGTACTGGCACATGCAAGAACTTTGTACTAGTAGAATATGTTCCCATTCCCTTGTGTACGCCAGTGAAAAGCACTTTAGTATTGATTTTTGTATTGATTTCCCCTTCCCTTTTGCAGGGCGCTGACACCCTTCAGTCCGCGATCCAGCCAGAGATGCAGATCGAGCACGGCGCCATCCAAATCCAGTAAGAGAAGGGTGGAAAGCCACGTCAGCCGAGATGTTGGTGAACCACAGTCAGAAGTTAAGTGCTTGTAGACTTCATGCAACGACAGGAGGCTGGAAATGCCAGTGAGACTTATGGTGGCACCTCGAACATCTCCTGCAAACAGCAGACTTGTCTCCATCTGGTTGTCCTCCCCTGGACTCAATCAGACCCATTTACTCAAATTGGAGCTACATCAATTGAGGATCTGGCCTTCAGAAAAAAAATTAATGGTCTGCCCTTAGGTACACTTAAAGGGGAAAAAATTATCTTTCAGGAAGAGGGAAAGAAATCGAATGAATCCAACCCGTGAGACTAAATTCGTGTTCCATCCTGTTCATTTCTTCTGTGAAATCCGCCGTTTGAATGTCTGCAGATACCTTAGGAGGTGTATTGCTGCTTTGCAATACTTGCTTTACCACATATAGAAGATCGAGAGCTCAAATATTTTTCACTGTTTAAACAGCTTTTTTTATTTGCTATGGTGTTTATAACAAAAATGGAAAATATTTAAAAAAAGAAAAATCCCATAACTGCGAGTATTAGCCTTTTGCTGGTGTTTTCTGTTCAGTGTAATGAAAACTGTATTTGCAGAAGACTAACAATTTTGTTTGTACTGTTGCTTAACTACTTTTTCTAGGGGGAAATGCTTTTAAATGCTGTAATTATGCATTTCTAATGAAAAATAAATGTGTATTTATGAATAGCACAGCTCTAATTCCATCTCTGCCGTAGGAATGAATACGGTTTGACTGGACTGTGCTGTAAGAGGGTAGTTCTGGACTATCTGAAGACAGATGCTATCTGGCAAGCTCTGCTGTCAAACGGAGAAGTAAGATTAAGTCTATAAGGAAGATATCAATCTCAGATCATGTTGTTATCTAAATTTCCAGTGCAAGAAAAATGTGATGGTTAAGCTTTGGAGTCTGCAAATCCTATTTTCTACAACGAATCTGAAATAATTTATTTAAAATGTGAACGGTCCTCCTGAGCTCTCTCCCTTTGCGTTCCTCCCATCGCCTTTGTCCAGCCGCTTGTGGCAATGCCTCAGATTGGGATTCATCCATAAAAAGCTGGGCTGTAAAAGCCCGATACCCGTCGTGTTATCCAACCTGCTGCAGCCGGGTGAAATCCTCTCTCCACCGAAATTTTAATACCGCTTTCAAAAAAAGCAGTATTTTCATATTTGCTAAGCTTGAGTGGGAAGGTTACGTGCTTGCTATGATCTGATTATCTTAATGATACACTTTTTACTGGAGGAGGTGTTGCTTGGTTCTTCAGCTGACTCATCCCGTGGTTATTGTCAGTATATGGCTGATAACGCACGTAATGTACTAATGAATGGGGCACAGCCACAAGTTCTACAGGGCTGGATTCAGCATAACATTTATTTATGTTTTTTTTAACGAAAGGCAGGGTTAAACACCGCCAATTTCCTGGCATGTTGTCCCTGGTAAGTGTTACACTTTATGTACATTCCTACTTCTCTTTAGGCTCTTTCTTGACGCACAAGTACAATGCAAACCGAACCGCAGCTTATTGAATAGAATCTTTGCAAGAGGCCAAGAATTTGGCTATTCTTCAGTTTCTTGGTTTTTTTAAGAGTGTTTCTCAGACTGGGTAGTGGTTGAAGAGCTTGGCATCCAAATAGAAGCCTAAAAATAAAGCGAGGCCTGTACATTTTAGCACGGCTGCTTAATAATAATTTATCGCTTGGAAATGACAGTGGGAAAGCTGGGATGGCAAAGCCGCTGCGTGCTACCACATACCAGTCTCTGGCTATATTTGTACCGGCCACGGCGGCTTCCTTGTCTTCTTCAGAAGGTTGTACTCTTACCCAGTTTTCCTTCTGCATCCTGGGCGTCCTCTGCTTCCGAGGGGAACACGCACATGTCCAAACAGGGCGTCGTCGGTCTTTGGTTTCTGGTGCGATGAAGAATTCTGCTCTCTTTGCATTTTTCAGCTCGGGTACGAGATGAGATTGAGTTCAGGAGAGGTTCCCTTTAGTCACTAGACCGCTGCACGCTCAAGTCCCTTCTGCTCAAAGTGATGGCAAAGACGTACCAAGCAGTGAAGCAGCGTTCGCTAGATTTCAAGGGAGTGAAATCTGCTTCACCAGCGTGGAACGGAGAGTGTACAAAGCAATTCAAATAGGTAAGGAGAGCAGCGTAGTTAGATCCTCCACTGCGTGGAGGTGTTAAGACTACATGTCCCTCAAGATGTGAATTTTTCTCAGTGTTATGTTAATATTCACACACACTTTTCAAAGAAAAGAGAACGTTGAGCCAGGTATTCCCATGAGTAATCCCTGTTCTGTAGATTTTATATCCTTGGAAGATTTATTTCCCTGTCCAGGGAGGAAATGTCTTCTCTTCAAGAACGTTTTATGTGTTTTCTAGACATCACAGAGTGTGTCACATACCAGTAAGTCATTCCCTAGAAGAGTAATGCAGGAATGAATTCCCTTCTAGGAAATGTGTGACTGTGAAGAGCCTCTGAGGTTCTGTGCAAGTCCGAAGAGTCTGTTCGTACAGAGGTTATTGGAACAATAACATATCGACATAACAGTGAGAAGTCCTTGAAGTATTACAAGATAAGGAATTAAAATCTTGCAGCGCTGCTGAGGTTTTTTGCCAGGCTCTGTTGAGGTAGGCTGGTGTTGGTTCACCACGGATGTAGTTCTGCCCTCAAAGATGGACTCTTTTCAGTAGGTCAGCTAGAAATGAGTTCTCATTACATCTCCTGTTATTCACAGCCTCTGCCTTTTTAATCATAAGGTCCTTTTCCCTCAGCAAACCTTCTAACATCCTGTTTTTAACTGTTCTTTTTCTCCTCCTGCTGCTTTTGTCCGAGAGGCAGAGATTGAGAACATATGACCAAGAGTCTTCAGGGAGACGTTTCTTGTAAGGTTAGACCAGGATCAGCTGCATATTTTATTTGTAATTGATCCTGTGACCTGCAGAATACTGTTTTCGTGGGTTTGATTTTGTTTCGTGTAATAATGTTTAGGCATGCGGGCTTTGGGAGAGGAGAGCCTCCGGTTACCCGCCTTGGCCCCATTGGTTATTTTCGTTATTAAGTTCACTACAGCCAGGACCTCACCATTTATCTTGATGTTGTACTAGAATTCTGGAGGTGTAGTTACGGCTGCACCGTTATTAATGACCTTTCAGATCATTTAATCTTGAATCCCACCTGGAAGAGCATCCATCTCGTGAATTCTTAAGGGCTTCTGATGTAAAAACTAATCAAAATGTTACGGTTTGATGGATTGTACATCTAGAAATTGGTCTAAAAGAAGGGAAGGATGTGGGTTGTATCTTTTCTGTTCTTTTCATTTCGGGTTAGTTTTCCATATTTTGTCTTGCAAAACAAAACTATAAAAACGAGCACCCTTCTGTGACCCAAATAAACTGGAATGCCTTCATTAGATGCATTTTCAGGCATTTCCAGTTTGCCTGTAAAGCAAGGAATGTTGGCCAAAGTGTTGCTCCAGTGCTTGTCTCCATTGCGGAGATCCTGGTGTGCGTACGGGCGTGCTCTGGTGGCCCTTTATGATCCAGTGGTCCTTTATTATCTGCTTCTCAGAACTGCTGTGGAGCTTCACATCAGGAAAAAACTACAGTGAGAAAAGCAGTATCTAAAAAAAAATTTAAAAATCCCCAAATCACTGTAGGCCCTCGCTCTGCACAAGCTTCTGTTGGCAATCAGTCCTCCTTCTGAATGCCTAATTATCTAAGTACTGCAAATTTAGAGCCGTAACTATAATTCAGCAAAAACTGTTTCCCATTATCAGAAATAAGAATGTTCCTTTCATTCGCTGCAATCCCAAAGCGCTTCTATAAGCTCTGCTGATTTAGATGAGTTCTCAACAGTCAAACCTCATTTCCTTGAAGGAAGCCGGGAATAAGAAAGTCATTCAGTTCGAGCGGCGTTTGGGGTAAACCGAGATTGCTTTTTTTAACGCGTTGGTACAAACGGACCTACTTGATTTCTCTGCTAAACAACGTTTGACATCTTTAGAGGTTGTTTTATACCCCACCAGCCCCGGAGTGACTGACCGTGTGGCAAGCGGAGGCAGGAGGAGTCGTGCAGGGCTGGAGCTCAAGGTGAGGTCCATGGGACGCGGTGGCCCACGAGCAGCTTGGCCGGGGCAGGGGATTAACACTCGTCTTTCCAGAGGTGCCAGGGGATTTTTAATCAAGTCTTGTTCTTTAAAGTGATGAAATGGATGGAACTGCATGAAAACCTATTTTTCCTCATCTACAACTTCACGCGTGAAGTTTAATTCAAGAGCAAACTTTGACTTTTTGGCCTTTGTTTAAACTTAAGTGAATTCTGCTTTTGAAAGCTTCCTCGTGTTTCTTTCCTATCCATTTTTTCAAAGTATACAGTTTTCAAAGGAAAAATGCCCTTTCACAATATTGAATAAAATCTTATTCTGAGGGGCAGATAATTATATTTTTAGGATTTTGGTCTTCAGCATGGATATTTTTAATTGACCAGTAACTGGGGAAAGTTCCGTTCTTCTGGTCCCTCAGGGTAATCCATGGGTTTGAGTGTTAAGTAAACTGTCCAGTTTCTTCTCTGTCCATCAGCTTGGGTTAAACATGAGTTCACGTATGTTGTAAAATCTTCCAGTGAGTATTTTATTTCAGGTTTTTTCATCCTAGTTAAAGGGAACTTAATCTGGTTGTGAAACAGATCAACAAAAGCCTGGATGGAAAGCTGAGCTTAGCCTGACATCTCTCCATGCTACGCTATGACGCCAGCTCTAAGGACAGACTCTTCATTGTCCCTCGCTGTGCCACAGTCTGGATGTTTCTGGTATTTAATTTGAAAATAACAAATATCCCTGTTTTCCACACTGATTCCCAGCGTTTTTTACGGGATCTTTGGGATTTCTGTTTTCAAGATGCCCTGGGGTTTGCTTGCCAAGCTGTTGAGTGCATCATACCAGCATCTGAGAATAGAAGCAAGCACACTGAAATCAAAGAAACTCTGCTCTTTTCATATTACCACAGGGAAAACAAATGTAATGTATGTGTATTTAAAGTAATTCAGCTTTGATTTGAGGAATCAAATGTACCGTTGGCTTTCTGGGTAAAGCAGAAAAAAAATTGGGAGCTGGCCAGCACCATTTGATGGGCTGAAAGGTGCCCTTCAGCTTGCTTGATGTTTGTGTGTGTGTATATATATATATATATGGCTATATATGTGTGTGTACATATATATATATGGTTACATATGTGTGTGTGTATATATATATATATATGGCTACATATGTGTGTGTATGTATATGTATATATATATATATGCCTGTCCTGTTGCTTGAGCTTGCATGGAGTTGCCCCATCTCCGATGGCTTTTGTCCTGCAAGTCACCTCTTCCCTCACTTCCTTTTGATGCCTTTTTTTTTTTTTGACTCTCCCATTTCTATAACATTTATTTTTAATTGTATGAAACAGCTAGATCCATTTTGCTGCTTGGATCTTAGAATCATAGGCTGGTTTGGGTTGGAAGGGACCTTAAAGATCATCTAGTTCCAACCCCCTGCCATGGACAGGGACACCTCCCACTAGACCAGGTTGCTCTAAGCCCAACCCAACCTAGTCTTGAACACCTTGAGGGATGGAGCATCCACAAACCCCCTGGGCAACCTGGGCTGGTGTCTCACCACCCTCAGAGTGAAGAACTTCTTCCCAATTTCTAATCTAAGTCCCCCCTCTTCCAGTTTGAAGCCATCATCCCTCATCCTATCACTACAAGCCCTTGTAAAAATTTCTCCCCTAGCTTTCTTGTAGGCCCCCTTCAGATACTGGAAGGCCACCAGAAGGTCTTCCTGGAGCCTTCTCTTCTCCAGGCTGAACAAGCCCTACTCTCTCAGCCTGGCCTCCCAGCAGAGGGGTTCCAACCTTCAGATCACCTTCATGGCCTCCTCTGGCACCGCTCCAACAGGTCTATCTTACCAGAGGAGCCTGGCTGGCCACCTCTAATTAAAAAGACATAAATCAGAAACCCTTGGTCTGCTGAACTGCACTTAACAGATACAACCAGCAAACATTTACAGGCATTACCTCGTGCAGAGGGAAGAAGCTCTCTTGGCCTTTTCAAGTTACAAAAATTACCGCAGTTGGAAATTATATCTGCCATTAATTAGGAACATTTTCAGTGCACTAACCAGATTTCCCTCTCTGTAGCAAAATTAAACCATCCTTTGCAAGCACCCAGGTGAATACACGAGTAGCTGGTTCTGCAAATTGCACCGAGAGTTCTGCTCACTTCCAGCCTGGGTTAAACAGCAGCTAACCTCATCATTTTGTCCTGTTCCTCCCCAAAATGCCTCCCTGGTGTCATAACCCTCTTAGGACAGCCCTTCTCTAATAGTCACAGATTGCTGGGGTTTAATCAGACACAAATGATGTGCTTTTCCCAGAGCAGAGCGGGCTGGGTTTTGCTCCTCATCCCAGCGCTCTCATCGGGGCCATCTGCCTTGCGTAATTGCTGTTATTTAACAGCAATTTTATTACTCAATCCTACTTCAAGTCTCTTAATCCCCCTGCTCTAATGGGCTCTCTTCAGCAAAACCAGAGGAGAAATAAAAAAAAAACAAACCCAACAAAAACCCCCAAATGTTCATAAAAGAGGAGGCCGGGAGGAATCGAGGGAAAGATGAGAAACAGTTGGTTTATTTATTTTGAATCCCTTCCTCCCTTTTCATTCATTCACGTTGCTTTTCGCTCCTTTCTGCAGTTCCACGTGCAGCCCAGGGAGGTGGCTCGCAGTGAGAAGTTCTTCACTTTCTGACATACGATAGTGACAAAAATATCCTATTTTAATCCGTGGAGCAGCAGCTTTGGAGGTAGGCAGAAGTGAAGTGGAGGGTAGAGGTTTGTGGTGTGATTTTGATTTTTTAATTATCATTATTCATTTATTTTTATTTATACCTCGCTATGTTTTTAAACAGTTTGTAAGCGTCTTGGGGGGATTACATCTGGTTTGGCTTCTGCCTGAAATTCCTTTGAGTTTTGTTGAGTTGACCATTAGGATGAAACTAGGAGCTTCTCTGGCACGTTCTCAGGATCTTAAAAAAAAATCGTTTATCTCTGTGCTTCCCACCGCTGCCATTTTCCTGTGGAAATTTTCGGGTGTAGCAAAAGGCTGAATGCACCTTAGTGAAAAGAATTTTTCCTTTCGTTTCACTCTTTGTAAAAGGTGGAAGGTATCAATCTGTCGTACCAGAAAACCAATTTCCGTAGGAATATTCCCACAAGAAATGCTGACCTCTGGGAATCTCTTTGCACGGATTTGAGGTGGTTTTTCCCACCAATTCCTTTCTTTGAGCAAATTCAACACACTTAGGACTTGGCTTCCTAGACAGGAAGGGGCCGAACGCGTGGAGGAAGCCTTTTGATGTGTGGTTTTGCTTTTATTTTGTTTCTCACCTGCGTCCTTTCACTGATCCCGCTCCCGGTATGGAGCTCTCTGTGCTGTGCAGAGCTGAGCCTGCCCGGAGCGTCTGCTTGGATTCGAGCTCCCCCGTGGCTGCAGGCTTGGCTTCGGGCCCGCTGAATCTTTGCAGCTTTAATCAACGTGCAGATTTGGGCCAACAGAGGGTAAGATTTAAAAGCCCTTGACTGGAGCGTTGCTCTTGGGAAGAGGACGCTAGTGAAGAGCTCTTCAGTTTGGGCAGGGAGGGAATTGAAGAACTATCAAAGTCAGGTGGGAGATGAGGCAGAATCTTTGACAGTGTCTGTGAAGGAAGATTAATGACTGAACAAACTGATGGATTCCTCGTCTTTAGGTACCTTCTTTTGACTGGCTGCCTCTGGCAAGACTATCACCACGCGCAGCCCCGCAATTTGTGATGGCAACGGGAGCGTGCCTTGCTCTACAGCAGCCTGGCACTCTGTGATAAGGGTTGTCCCGTGAGGTGCCCGTGGTTCCCACAGTCTGCAGCTTCGCCAGTCTCACAACGATAGAGCCACACAGTAAAGTCCACGGTCATTAAATCCATCCCCAGAACTCTCTCAGAGGATGTTGACTCTGTTCTCTCCCTACACAGCACGTGCCATAAAGCACAACCCAGTAACATACGAACTACCCTAAATTCAAGAGCTGTACAATTAAAATGTACCGCTAAAAAGTATAAAGGATTGAAGGCTTTGCTGATGTCCTGGTTTTCCGCAGTGACATTCTCCCGTGACATCAGAAAATTCTTCCTGAGCCTTTCAGGCAACCAGCAGGACCCTGAGCCTTGACATTCGTGTGGTACTGGTGGGGCACAGCAAACGGGCAGCAAATGGTGAGCAGGTTCTCCTTCAGTCTTGGTCAGTGCCAAGGAACTGAGCAGAGCAAACCCTCAGGGCAGCAGTGGAGGCTGGCGTTTTTGTCACGTCACGCAGTCCATGATTCATGAAGGCATCAGTTTCTACCTTGAAACAATTTTTCTCATGGCCATCACTGGCTTGCTTGAAAGCAGATGCTCCAGTCCCCTCAGCATCTTCACAGCCTCCACTGGACTCTCTCCGGTAGTTCCTTGTCTCTCTTGAACTAGGGAGCCCAGAACTGGAGCCAGGACTCCACCACTGTCCTGGGCAGCCTCTTCCATGGTTTGCCCCCTCTTTCAGTGAAGAAATTTTTCCTAACATCCAATCTAAACCTCCCATGGCGCAACTGAAGGCCATTTCCTCTCATCCTACTTCTAGTTACTTGGGAGAAGAGTCCAACACCCACCTCTCTACAACCTCCTTTCAGGTAGTTGTAGAGAGCAAGAAGGTCTCCCCTCAACCTTCTCCAGACTAAACAGTCCCAGGTCCCTCAGCTGCTCCTCATAAGATGTTCTCCAGACCCCTCACCAGCTTGGCTGTCCTTATAATGGCTGTGCTCACCTATGTGTGCTACATTTGCTCAAAACCTTCAGAGCACTCTGAGCTCTGCTGTTCTGCTGTTGGTCTGCACGGATCTGAGCGAGATGATGGTAGTGGCAGACGTGCCTGGCTCTGTGACGGTGGGAAGCCTTGGGCTCAGAAATCAGGTGACAGCAGCAGCTCCTTCATCCTGCACAGCTCTCCATGGAGGGAGGAGCACACGTTCTCATCTGCTTTCCATTCTCGACGTGTGCAGGTTGAGTTGGGCAAGAAAAGTGCATTTTACTGGGTTGTGACCAGCGCATCAGAAAAGCGATAGGTTCTGGTGCAGAGATGCTTGTTGGTAGCTGACAGCCAAAGTCTTAGTGGTGAACAATGCTGCTGTCCGTAGGTGGTCTGGGAACCGAGGGAGGAGGGGTGGCTTGATAAAGATCAGGAGGAGAAGAATTCAAGACAGAAATAACAACAACAACAAAAATGACAGACTTGAAATCCCTAATCCTTTGGGACTGGTTGGTTTCCAAGGGTCCGTAGTTAAAAGGACCATCATTAAAACGAGCTTTCTTAAGACACGGAGTTAATAAAGGGGGAGCATCTAAGAGAACGCTCTTTTTTTTTCTCTTAAAATGCTGCTTTCCCACTTGCTGCTTCTCTGCAGCCCTTTGTACCTAAGCGGTTTTTGTGGGTGTTTACCAGACACTTCCAGCAGAAGGAGGGTTAAGCACATGAGAAAGGGGGTGGAGAGGGAATCCCAGCTTGGAACTTGAGCCTTTCCAGCTGAGACAGAAAGATTCAGAGATGCAGACGTAATCATACAGCACTGCAATCAACTCCTGTGTCAAAAGAAGTCAGGAAAAAGCACATAAATAACTCCACAGCCACACTTAATGTAGTGCAGGACATATATCAGTAATGCCACCACTTCCTCCAGGGTGAGTATAGAAAAGCTTCCTGTTTAAACGCTTGCAGAATGGTTAAAATACTTCGAAACGGCTCGGTGTAAACTTTCAGCAGTTGAGGTCGCTTTGAATTCGAATTCTGTGGTACCAGCTCAAATAGAGAACGCTTTTATCTTAATGCAAGTTTTCAGGTTTCCTTGCAAATCCTCTCAAGAAATAAACCGGGGCTGTCCGAAGCGTGATCCGTATTGTTTCCTGCTGGAAATGCAGAACTCCAAATGAGCTGCCAGGGACTGGAAAGCACACTCATGTAGCGGGAACGCAGATCTGCCTGTATTCTTTAACATACAAATTCGGACCTTTCTGTTTTAATGCCTTAACTCCTTCCAGCTGGTTGCTCTGAGTTACCTGCCGGCTCCAGCGTCGTGAGCCGAACCGGTTTCAGGTAATCCACGTGTTTAGGACGGGCTTTCCTTGCAGCTGTCCCTTTGCAGCCTCCTCGGGTACATCTGGCGTAGCTCTACGTTTTGTCTGCTGCCCGCATTAACCTGCAACAGCTTCTGTGAAGGGCTTGCGGGGTGTTTGGGGTCACTTGTGCTGGTCTGAAGGCTCCAAAGGAGCGATCGATACGGACAGGAGGAAGGGTGGAGGAGGAAAGAGCTTCTGCTGCCTTGCTTCTCAGCGGGGTGCCTTCCCCCTGCCAGGTGGATGCTGAGGGGATGTTACAGATGGTGTGTGATTTATGGCGTTATTAACATTGTTATTACCAGTCTTTATGGAAACGGTTCTTGGTCAATGCGCCCGAGTTCAGAAACCGTTTCACGCTGGGCTTTGTGTGTATGTGTTTGTAAAATGCCTGTTTTCCATTACAAAACTGGGAGATAAACGAGGATGACGGTCACATTTTCCTAACATAAATTTCTCCCTCTCGCAGCCCTCCTTGGAAACCATAAATTTCAGCAGCGTGTTTTTTGTGCTCCAGACATCAAAAAGCCACGCTCAGGCAGACGTATTTATGAGCCCTCTGTTTTCCTTGGTCATGTCCTTTGCAGAAGAAAAGATAGACATCCAAATGATAACAGAGAGCTGGGAAGGGAAGCAGAGTTAAAGGAGGAAGCTGTACAATGTGGGAGGGGAAGGAAGGTCTCCTGGGAGGACTTGTCTCAGCTGATACAATTCAGGTGGTGGATGGACATTTTCCTTCTCTTTCTGGCCAATAAACATCTTCCTGTTTTCTTGTCCCTCTACTACGTGCTTTCAGCCATAAGTATTCAACCTTTTCATCCTCACAGCTAAAACTCTTGTCCAAGCTGTTATCATGCCTCGATTAACGCAACATCCTTTTCTCTTGGCCTTGATGAACGCTGACTTTTGCCCAAATCCCATCCATTCAGAAACTTCCTCTCATTTGGCTTTTTTCTTCTCTAGCCCATCAAATACTTGTCTGTACTTCTGCGGTCCTTCTTGGCCTGTCCTCCTCTTGTATCCTGTTTCTCATTTGATCCGTTCCTTCCCCTGTGCTGCCCCTTGCACTTGACAGGAACAACATTTCACATGCAAACAACCTTTACTTCTTGCCCTTGATTCCCTTCCTGTGGTGTGGTGTTTTCTGTGCCAACCATGAAAACCCTGACTGTTCCAGCTGCTGGCATGCTAAGACCACATCCTAAATATTATGCTAGTATTGTTCCTAAATATGATGTCATTCTCCTGCCCTGTATTCCCTGTCTTTATGTACCTACTGGTGTTTTTGAGGCTTGGACCATCCTTTCTTCCACGTGCAGCATCTAGGACCTATTTGTAGGACACTAATAGTGATTCATTCATGAGTTTCACTTGTCACCAGTTCAGCAGCTTTGGTCATTAATGCATAAGCAGTGTTGTCTTTTTAAGGTTATTATGCTAAGATTAAGCAGACATAGCTTGACGTTAGCACACAGGAATAAAACCAAGGCTTGCGGTTGCAGATTAGAAACCTTGTGGGTTTTGGTCTTGCTCTGAAATCTTTTCCATGCCCTGCAGAGCAGATCGAACTCACTGATGTGTTGAAATAAAACCTTTCTTGCAGTTTCACTCTGCTGAGTCCTTATCAACCGAGTGTTTGGGAGATCCGTCACCATGATGACCTCCACGGACAGCAGCGTCCGTGCAGATTTCCTGGCTTGGATGTGTAGCCATGACACCCCACCAACACACACATCTCAGCATCAGGCTGAGTCTTCCAGAATTTCTCCTCCTACCAAGTCGTTCTCAGGGGTGATGTTTTCTAGCTCTGGCAGAACCAGGACACTAATAACTTTACCCAGGGAAGTGGTGGAGTCACCTTCCCTGGAGGTGTTCAAAAAACAAGTAGATGTGGCACTTTAAGACATGGTCTAGGGGTCAGGGAGATGTTGGATGAAGGTTGGACTTGACGATCCTAGAGGTCTTTTCCAACCTAAATGATTCTGTGATTCTATGAACTTCAAGGCATGACTTTTAGCAGAGACCTGTTCTGTTCAGGGCTTCATTCTGCGTTGCTGTAACACGAGCATCTGAGCAGCACCACGGCCACGTCCAACTTCTTTGTGAAAGTGCCTCCAAAAGGTGTCCCTGCTCACATTCTGCTTCGTTCACCAAACGTAACGATAGTAGTAACAAAATACAAACGTTGAGATGAGAGGCTGGCTCGGGAGCTTTTTAAAATAGGTCCCTTACTGTTTTTGGCATTTTCCACCAACCCGTTGCACTGATGATAATAGGAGCGAGTCGGTCCCGCTTGCTTTTGTCGTGCGTGACAATCCCGAGCTGCTCCTTCCCTGCGATTGTTTATTTCAGCGAGTGTAAAACCTTTCTCTCTGTTATCTCAGTACTTTCAGACAAAATCCCATCACCAAGCCGAAAGATCCTGTCGAGATTGAAGGTGTCTTAGGATTGTATGAGCTTGGTCCAATGCCTACCTGTGAGATCTCATCTTCTACAACAGACCTGGCGTTTGCAGTCTGTGTTTTTCTCAAGAATATATACAGGCTGGTTTGCATTTTGTAAATATTTGGGCTATGAAGCTTACCCAGTTTATTTTGACATGTTTTCTAGAGTGGAAGATCCCTGAATGTGGTAGGTCTGTTTCTGGTGATGGAGGTGCTGGGTGGGCAGGTTCTTCTGAGGGTGAGCTGGGTCAGGGTGTTGCTCTGAGGTCCTGAGGCAGGAGGAGATAACAATCCATCTCTTCAGTCAGCAGGTCTCTGAGCACAGGGTGTGGTGGTGGTAACGCAATATGCAAAGCTGTTGTTGGCATCACCAGAGCAGTAAATGAGGGAGTGTAGAGTGAGTCTCTGCAACCACCAGACATCTTTATCTGCCTTGCAAATCATGTGCTCAGAGCAGAAAGAGAACCGTGTTCTCAAGGAGCACCTTGTCAGCATCGTCTTGGCAGCAGTGGTGGTCGTGTCCATGCGTCCCAGGCATGCCCGTAGTTTGTGGTTGCTCGCAGAGAACGCCTGACTTCTGCTTTTAAACACGTAACCACCAACTGTGGCCGGAATCTCCATCCCTTTTGAGGATACTAGTTCTGTGGACACCAAGGAATGCACGGCACAGGTCTTGAGTTTGACCATGGTGATGACAAAGACTGTGCTAATATCCTCTCTAGGTGTCTCACAGCATCTAAGGCCTGAAGCCTTGCTGCTGCAGGTCCCACGTGCACTCCGTTGAGCTCAGCATCCCTTGTTCCCTGGGGCAGCTTTTTGTACAGTAGCGCTCTGGGGTTGCTAATTTGAGCAGCTGAAGTAGGGCAGCTTTGTTTGCACATCCTCATTCCAGGAAATCCTTGAATCTCCTCGTCTGCTGTGGCAGCCGGCTGCATCTTGCCAAACTCTTCCCTGCCTGATAACTTTCCTTTCTTTCCAGTACATGGAATTCAGCCTTAGCTGAGCAGCTCCAGCTCTTTCCAAAGTGCCTTCTCTGCAGATTTTCCCCAGACATAAGCATCAGCTCTTGTAGACTTTGGAACCCTCCTGGATACACCAACCAAAATATGTAGTATTTTCCAGTGAAACACCTCTGGTGCTGAACTCAACCCAAGTGACAGGCCGGGGAAAGTGTCTCTCAAAGAGAGTGTTGAACGCCCACAAACATGCACTTTATTTTTCTAGGAGCACCTGCCAGCACACTGCTGATGCATCAAGCACAGAAATGTATTTGGCATTAGACATCTCTCCAAAAAATGTCTCTCTTTGTAGGTAATGGAACGTGTTTCTTTTTAATGTATTATAATTATTTTGGCTATACAGAATTTTTTCTTGCAGTAAGCTGTGAGTGTAACAAATCTGATTCTTTTCCTTGCTCTGTGGTTCATAATAATTGCATTTTTCCCTGCTCTAGGTGCCATTACTGAATTTTCTGTGCCAAACCCCGGGTTTTACCTCATTCCTTTTCGCTCCGTGCTCCTGTTGCTGGCTCCGCACTGCTTCGCGCACCTCTGCTACTCGTTTTAACTCGGGGTAGCCTTTTACTCGTGGTAAAGTAGCCACCAAGGCCACGAGGCACTGCCCTGCATCTGCAGCACTTGTGGTTAGTGCTCCTATATATCCACCTTCCGGCTCTTTGGAGTTCTTTAGCATAAGGTCTCCTTCTAGCACACCAAACTTGTTCCAAATAGTCCATGCATGACCTTCTTAAAGCATGGCTTACGTAGGGAGCAGCTGTAGACAGCTGCTGGTCTTTGCTTGGGATCACAGACACCCCAGGAATCCCATGTATTTTGGGAGGGAAAGCCCAGAGCTCCCTTAGCTGCGTTTTATAAAGTTTAGTTTTATGGATAACGAGTCCCTTTGCAAGCAGGCTCTAGCTGAGGGGCTCCTTGTGAGTTCAGGAAGTATCTCCACGCTGGGCTCGTATTCGGTGTGGGATAGCAGCTGTCTTTTCTTTCCATCACTGATGTTTTCTTGGATCCAGGGAAGAATGAATCCTCTAGGTAAGTCAGGCATAGTCCCACGTGGGCTAAAGGAACCCGGAATTAGCAGCCTGTCGCTGTGTTGATTGCAGAAGGAGCACAAGTCTTGGGGCTGAAGGCAATGGGAGATGTCAGTGCCCAAGCAAGCCCACATGGGAGAAGCCTGGACTCAGACACCATCACTGGGCAACAAGTCAGCCAGTCCTGGCTTTCACCCTTGCCTGTATTATTAATTCTGCTGGGCTCCACATGAAGCAGAATCTAGCCCCTGTGACAGACCAGCTCTGGGTTGGTAGCTACGTGATTCCTGGGAGGGGGAACACGAACCTGCAGCAAGCAGCACCCCTCTGTAGCGTATGGAACCCAGGATCCGGGAGTTCCATTATTTTAGTTCTTAACATTTGCCATTAATAAGGTCAGCTTCTAAGTAATAATAATAAAACCTGATGGCAGTTTTACAGTATGGGGTGATGTCTGTCCAGTTAGTCTGAGCTCTTGTCCTCATGTGTCTGGAAAATGTCTATTTATATACGATACAGAGGCTTTTTCCAGTTCCAAGGTGGGGATTTGCCGAAGGCCTAATCTGGGTCATGATGAAAACTGCTGGGATAGACTGACTCATTCTCCTGCTATAAACAGCTAACGTACATAAGCTTTCTGTTTCTTTTGCACTTGTTGCTACCTCTTTTCATCCTGTGTCTTAAATTCACTTGTTTTTATGGTGGGGAGACGAAGCCAAGACCAACTATACTCATTCAGCTCCTCCCAGTAGTTTAAGCCTAGTCCTTTAGCTACTTGAAGCGGTATCTCACCGTGTGCACCCTCCAGATCTCCTAATTCACTGTCCAGCAGCTTCTTTATATGATTGTTGTGTCTCTTCTCATCATGAATAGATCATCTAAGTCCTTCTAGGTCTGATCCAGTCCTGCTCTTATTAGTATGGAGTTGCTTCCTTCAAGCCACTTTCAGTGTTGTTTTTTTATTTTGCTTTAGTTTCATGTGTTCCCAGAAATGAGTCTTTTCACTTCAAGCTGTGAAAGCTTCCACTCAATTAACAAGCTAGCTGAATTCAGCTGAATTCCCTTTTTATCTTCGTTCCACGATCCTGGTTTATTCATTAATAAAACAGAAAGTATTTCAGATATATATATTGTTGCAATTCATCAACGCCGCAGTTTGGATTTCAACTGCTGCTGAAGATCCTTTTCCATCGTGAAGGCCAGCGCGCCTTTGGCAGGACATCAAACACGCACAGCTGTCCTGTGGAGACATGTCCTAACAGAGCTCGCAAGGCTAATGTCTGTGTTCATCACCTTCACAAAGCACAGAATTTCCCCCTGCTCCGGGGGGACCCTTCCACACACAATGTGCTTCTCAGAACTTCTGTCGTCTTTCTCCTCTCCAGCATCTGTGGTGTACCCAGACAGGCACTTGGCCACGTGAAGGTGTGACCTTTACAGAAGCATGGATGTTGGTGTAAGTCTTGTGTCTCCGGTTCAGGCTTGGCTCTCATCCTAGAAGAGACAGTGATGGAAGGACCAAATCCAGGGTCTCTGCCACGGGGATGGCTCTTCCCTTGGCGGATAGGTTGGAGAACTGAGTCACAGATGTGGATAGCTAAGATCCAGACCCAGACCCTGAGTCTTGGGGATGTAATAGATCACTTTCCTGTCCTCTTCAGAATGGGCACAGAGCAGAGTCCAGTGCCACACAGTCCATCAGAAGTGTTTCTTTTCAGTGCAGGGTTTTTGAAACAAGCTGCTTTTTTTTCTCTCCTACAAAAGCTGACAATCAGATGAGCCAAAGGTGACGGTGCCAGGGTTATCTCATTCGAGGACCAGACGGACTTTGGGGATAAACTGCAGGACACAACGGTGAGGACCTCAGATGTGTAGGCCACTGCCACTTCATCAGAGGGATTTTGGAAGGAGCTGGATCTGCCGGTGGCGGCTTTTTCTTTTCCTAGAAGAAACCTAATTGCTGCTGCAGGATTCCTGCCAGGCTGAGACCAAAGCAGAAACCCCAGGGCAGGGGGAACTGGTTTCTTTTAATTTTTGGAGCCCTGCAGAGGGGGGAAGTGCTTTTGGGTAAAGTGAAGCAGGGTGGCCTGGCAGCCTGGAGCAGTGACCGTCTGCTTCCATTTTAGGGACCAGGTTGGAGCTGTGCTTCACCCATTCCACCGCAGCTGGCTGGGAACAAACCTGTACTGCTCTGGCACGTGCTCGGTCTGTGCAACTGGGAAAGGGGCTCGAGCTGTGGATGTGACACTGTTTGAAAGTCATATCCCATGACACAAGTTTTTAATTATTAAGTAACTGTTTGGCGCTTAGTGAATCGCTGGAGATGAAATCAACTTCTGCCGTGAAAGAATCACTGACCCCAGCTGGCTAAGCCCATGGTACTGCCTTTTTCTCCAAGCCAGAGTCCTCCTCTCTGCTCCCCTGGTGTTGCTTTGTGGTGTATTTACCTTCGGAAACTACTAAAGCAATTCTGAGCCAGGGGATTTGCTGCTGCTGCTGTAGCTGGGCTTGAACCGATGGGTAGTTCCTGCATGAACATGGGCTTTCACCCACAGCCTGATTTCCCTGAGGTCACAGAGATGATGGAGGTCACCAGATCTGGCCAACAGCAACAGAGAGAACCTTTCTGTGTTGGCTGTGTTGCAGTTGCAGATCTGTTGCTCCGTAGGTTTGGTTGCCAGACTCAACGCTTGCTCACAAGGGCAGCATGTGCGTGGTGTGGGCAGGCATCTCCAAAGGAGAAGCCATCTGGGAGCTTACAGGGGAGGCTGTCAACCTGTGGAATATAGCAGAGCAGAACAGAAGAAAATCCATATTTCTTTCGGCATTGCACAGCCTTTGGGATGCGCACAGGGAGCTGCTGAGCCTCGTACAACTGCACCATAGCCAGGCCTGGAGATGTTTGACTTTACACGAGTGAATTACTAGGCAACGTGAACAGCAGGTCTCAAATGCTTTTAGCCACCTGAGAAGCTGCAGGCTCACACCACAGCAGGCCCTTTGCACAAAGAGATGCCGTCGTACTGGCCACCAAACGTCGCGTGGCATCTTCCAGGTCAAACCTCAATTTACTGTTTGCAGCCATGATGTTTTCCAGTGGTCTCACAGCGTATCTGGTAAAGGTCGCGGGGTGTAAAAGCATTAGCTCTAAATTCCCTCTTTTCTGTCCTGCTCTCTTACTAACGGCAGTACGTTGTCCTGTTGGTCAGTTGATCGCTGTCCTCTGCCACCGTGGTGGCTGTGTTCCATGGCTGCAGCATTGTATGGAAAATGGTTGGGACCCTTTTTGGGATAGAACCCACTGGGAACTAAAAAGGACTCCAGCAATGATGGCTGAACCTCCCCTGCCACAGGAAGACCTGGACAGGTTGCTCAAGGCCCCATCCAACCTGGTCTTGAACAGTTCCAGGGATGGAGCATCCACAACTTCCCTGGGCAACCTGTGCCAGTGTCTCACCACCCTCACAGTGAAGAACTTCTTCCTTGCATCTAATTTAAATCTCCCCTCTTGCAGTTTAAAGCCATCACCCCTTGTCCTATCACTACAAGCCCTTGTAAAAAGTCCCTCCCCAAAAGTCAGATCTAAAATCCACTCTCAATTACCTTTTTTATTTATTCACCGATGGGCACCTTCCCCTGCTGCTCTGCATCTGCTGCCCATATGGGAGAAGCGTCTGCTCTGTGGCCCTCAGACTGTGACTCAGGGTTCCCATGCCTTGTTTACGCTGTGGTGCTCGGTGCTGATCTTCCCGAGGCTGGATTGTGACCTCGCTTGAGGAACTGTCTGGTTCTTCTGTCTGCCAAGTGCTGCAGAGCAGCTCTTGCTGCAGAAGGCATCTGTATCATGGTAGCGTCTGACCTTTTGCAGTTTGCCGTTGAGAAGGGGGAGACAAAAAGGCAAGAAATAAAGCAAAGCAAACAAAGCAAGGAACAGCTCTTGAAGCGCCAGCAGCAAAAGTCATTTGAGATAGCAAATTTAATTTTTTTTTTTTCCCCCTCCTATTTTTAATCCGCTCACTTTCATTTTTCTCGGGAGCTCATGGAAAGAACAAGCTTCTGGATAAGGAAGAGAGACGGAACTGGCGCTTAGACATAAATAATCTGGTTAATCGGCAGCGCAAGGAAAGGAGACAGAAAACTGTGTGACAATCGAGCTGAAGTTTGGTCCAATCCCTCTTTGTTCGAGACCTTTTGCCTGGTTTTGCAGAGAGGTGTCTCCAAACCAGAATCCAATATAAGTTCAGTGTTATTAAAATAATTCATCTTTCAAACCTCAGCAGAATTTGTTTGGATTGTTAATTTCCTCAAGGCCCCAGGCCCCTGTATATGTTGAAGTAGATAAAATTCATGGGTTAGCAACACGAGGTATCCAATTGCACGCTCTCTCGGGGGTAGGAAATCACTTTACAAGCATGCCTAATAGTCCTAGTGCCTCAAAGTTATTATTGGTGATTACACAGTAAGAAAAAAAAAAATGATCAAAGCAGATACCACGGTGATGTGAGTGCTGAAAGAGAAGGAAAACGGATGGGAGAGTCCGGAGGCTCCACACCAGTTTTGCCATTTTATTCTCCCAGTTTGTCCCTGGATATAGTCACGCCAGTGGCTAAATGACGTTTCTTTCAGCAAAGGTTGTTACAAGGTTGGACTTGATGATCCTAGAGGTCTTTTCTAACCTAAATGATTCTGTGGCGCTGCTTGTAATGACCGGAAGGGAGGAATCATACGTGCCTTTTAGCCCGTTCTTCTCCAGCTTTCTGGGACCCTTGGTAAGATGGAAACCAATTCATTTTAACTTGCATTTCAGGCTGAGCCCTCAGATCTTGATCCCCATGGCAGGGGTTTGGAACTAGGTCATCTTGAAGATCCCTTCCAACCCAAACCATCCTGTGACTCGATGACCTTGACTTCTTGAACAGCAGGAGCTATGGCAGTGGCAGGCACTGTCCTTTCCATCTCTGCCTTCCAGACATGGGCTGTGGTGACCCTGCAGTCATGGTGAGAGGGTTCATCGGGCCACACTTTGTATGAAACATTGTGTGTGTGTTAATAGGTGTGAATATACAGCGAGAGCAAGACCTGGGTTAACTCTCTGACCCCCACCTTCTCTGCAGACTCTCTTTCATCCTCTTTATAAGCATGGAAAAGAAAGGAAAACACTTCTTTGGCGGCTAAATGATACTGATTTTTGTCCTAGCAGTCCCCTGCAGTTCCACCCCTGGCTTTTCCTGGCTGCTTTCCGTGCCCCCCAGGCAGAATATTCTGTTTTCCCAGATTGCACCTTCGTTGAGCTGTCTGTTTTCCTTCGTACAGCTTTTGTTGCAAAGGCCGGTTTGGCAGCGGATCCTCGCCGCGTCGGCCGCCAGCTCCCCGCGTTGCCGTGCTGTGACAGCTGAGGGGTTTGTCCTCTGCCTGGGGGTTCTCTGCTGCCGCCCTCGAGACCCAGCTCCCCCCCGAGATGGGCTGCAAGCCGGGCTTCTTGCCTTTCCCTTCTCTCTTACCTTACCCAAGTCATAATCATCCCGGTAAATAAACACCTTGCTCCTTTCCAGCTGCTCCGGTGGCCTCGGGCCAGAAAGCGAGGCTGTGAGAGTCGCTCCGGTTTTGCATTTCGTGCTGGCGCTGGGTTCTGTTTCGGGATGCTGAGAAGTTTGTTCCCCCGCCCCGTGCCCCTGCCTCAGAAGGTGCAGGAGAAGAGGAGGAGAGTGGGGTGATGAGCCTGGGGGAATTCATCGTTTCCTTCCTAGGATGTTTTGTTAATCGTTATTTCCAGACGAAGCAGGGACCTGGTGGCTGGACACAAAGCAAATCCTTCCCTTTATCCCCTGCAGGAAAAGAGGAAAGCCACCCAGCATCCTTTTCCAGACAGCAGCAAAGCGTCTGCGGTCGTTTTGTGCTCCACTGAGAGGGTTCTTAGACTTTATAAATAAAGTAGAAGGTGTGAGACTGGGAATAACCCCAGTGTCAAAGCGCTTGTGGAGGAACCTGCTTCCTGTTACAACCTGGGCGCTGGGTATGGTCCCGGGGTCTTGGCTCAGGAGGGGGAATCAAGGAAAATCACATCTCTAAAGGACAGTCCCACCCCTGAAGAGCTGTCGGGGACCGCTGGGACAGTTCCAGTGTTCTGGTCTGTCCCTGTCATCTTGGGGATGCTTTGTCCTAGTCCTGACGCCACCCACGAGCTTCCTGTGGATGCAGGAGTTGAAGCTGGGACAGCGAGCAGTGAATCCCCGCTGTTATCCTCCCCGTGCTCCGGTTGTGCTTCTCGCAGAGTTAAAATGACCCGTTAGCTTAAGGGGTTTTTTTCATGGCAGGCCCAGAGAGAAGCAGCTGACTTTTGCCCCTTTTTTTATACAGGCTTCCTCCGCAGGCTTAGCTAGAAACATCTCTAAAGCGTTAGTGCAGACAGAGCTGATAAGTGCCTGCCTGGATGTTTTCCACTGCCTGTCTTGAAAACACCCCCAAAATTGTTTCAGCTTGAACATAAAAGCGGAGCCAAGTGACTTAAACCTCTTTTTGTTACCCACCCAGGCTGTTCTAGGTGGTTCAGCTCCCTTTCCTCATCTGGCTTTCGCTAATCTCATCCTTTCCAGGCAAGTAAAAGCCACGTTTGAATTGTTTCCTTTCCCTGCCCATCCTTCTGCGTCTGCCCAGCTGGATGGCTGGATGGGATGAATTTGTTTTCAAGCATGGCTGACCCTAGTACATCAGGCTGGAGGTTTCCTATTGCTGGAATATTCTTTTGCAGCTATTTTCCTAACCCAGAGTGTTCCTACACCTATGCCCCAAAGCACCTAGGATAGAAAGTGGCTCTTTGCTCAGGTGAGATGTCAGCGGTAGATTAGAACAAGGACTGTATGGGAAATATTTTTGCTTTTTTAAAATATGACTTCTGCTTTTGAGTACAGATTCTGGGTGTGTGAAGAAGTGACCAGCAAGTTAAGGGAGGTTCTCCTGCCCCTCTGCTCTGCCCTGGTGAGGCCACATCTGGAGTCCTGGGTCCAGCGCTGGGCTCCCCAGGTCCAGAGAGGCTGAGAGCCCTGGGGCTGCTGAGCTGGAGAAGAGAAGACTCAGAGGGGATCTGATCAATGCTGAGCAAGAGCTCAAGGGCCAATGGGGGGCAAGAGGATGGGGCCAGACTCTTGTCAGTGGTGCCCAGCGACAGGACAAGGGGCAACGGGCACCAACTGGAACCCAGGAGGTTCCACCTGAACAGGAGGAGAAACTTGTTTGGTGTGAGGGTGTGGGAGCCTGGCCCAGGCTGCCCAGAGAGGTTGTGGAGTCTCCTTCTCTGGAGAGATTCCAAACCTGCCTGGACACGATCCTGGGCCCCCTGCTCTGGGTGAGCTGCTGGAGCAGGGGGTTGGACGAGATGATCTCCAGAGGTGCCTTCCAACCCCACCATGCTGGGATTGGGTGATTTATTTCCACTGGGTTTTATGGGTTTCTATGGGGTTTTAGACAAACCGAACATAAGCCCAAAATCACCAGCTACAGTATCTTCAATAATGCAAAATACTCCAAGACAGAAACCCTCAGGTGCTGTAGCTTTACCTTTCAGCCTTGTATAGAGTGATTTTCCAAAAGAATTTAACCTGAGGTTCCAGAGAAATGCTGAATACCTGCATAGACACTTACACAGAGTCCTCCCCATTGCTCCCTGGGACCAGAGGCTGCTTAGACACATCCACAAGAGCAAAAAGCAACCATGCTCTGCAGCAATCCACGGGTGGGATGTTTCTAAAAGGAATGGCATCTTCCCTGGAAAACCTTCTTGTTTTGACAAATGCAAGAAGATTAAAAACAATCACGTGTAGACGATAGAGTGTTTGCACGTGGCATTTATTAAAGGAGTTTTGTGTGCCCACCAAACGTGGGGCACCTGCATGTCCGGTCTCATAAGATCAGACACATCTTGAAAACAACAGCACAGGAAAAATCCTGTAGAATTATTAACCCCCTTTATTTATTTTTTTTCCATGGCTGAGGTGGAGCTACATCCCAGAAAAATCATGTTAACACATAAACTGATTCTGATCCTTCTCACCGGGCAGTTCTTTTCTTCCACGGGGAAAAATCTTCATGAAGGAAGAAAGGACATCTTCATGAAGGAGAGATCTGCAGAGTGACCACTGCTCTCGGCCCACCGTGGTTCAAGGTTAGTTGATTTTATCTTACATCCTTTTAAAAAACACTCAAACTACAACAGCAGATGAAATGACCTGTTGGAGAATCAGTATCGCCTGCAACACTTGTTCATGGGGTGGTCCAGAAAAACAAGGTGAGTAGATGAGTCTTTCTCCTGCACCTAAGAATGGCAGGTTCCTGCTCTGCTAACAGGAGTGAGTTAAATCTGCTGAGTCTCTTCATAGTTCTCGGTTTTCCTTATGCTCGAGGGCCCTATTGAGGTAACAAGAGAAGAGTAATCAAGCTGGTGAGAGTTCTGGAGAACACGTCTTATGAGGAGTGGCTGAGGGACCTGGGACTGTTTAGTCTAAAGAAGAGAAGGCTGAGGGGAGGCCTTATTGCTCTCTACAACTACCTGAAAGGAGGTTGTAGAGCGGTGGGTGTTGGGCTCTTCTTCCAGGTAATTAGTGATAGAACAAGAGGAAACGGCCTCAAGTTTAGATTGGGTATTAGGAAGGATTTCTTTACTGAAGGAGTGATTGAGCACTGGATGAGGCTGCTCAGGGCAGTGGTGGAGTCCCCATCCCTGGAGGTGTTCAACAAACATGTAGATGTGGCCCTTCTGGACATGGTCTAGTGGTCATGGTCATGTTGGCTTGATGGTTGGACTTGATGATCTTAGAGGTCTTTTGCAACCTTAATGATTTTATGATTGTAAGAGCTTGGATTTCCTCTTTTCTATTTTATAGTAACTATTTTACAAAATGCAATGCAAAAAAAGGAGTTGTTATTTGTGCAGATGCAGTTTGGGATGTGAGGGGGAGAAGAATCCAACCCCTTTTGCTGTGGTTCTGGGAACTCCCCCTTTCCCTGCCCAGCACGTGGGGATAAGAGTGAACATCTCATACCCCAGGATAGGAAAAGCATAAGAGGTGAGGAAATGGCGAGAACAGAATTAGATTTTAATTTGCTTTCACCGTTTTTTAATAATCCCTGATGCTGTTAATAATACCGGAGTTATATTCCTCTGAAGAATAGAACTAATAAACTTCCTTTTTTTTCTAAATTAATGCTTGTTCAGAGGGTTTAACCTTCTCCCAGGTGCCATTCCAAAAAGTAGCAGTGATTTAAACTCCAATAATTTTAGTCTGCAGGACAAAAAAGGACTTCTTTGAAGCTTGTGTAAGTCTGGTTTTTCAGCCTGTCTAAGCTCCTTCCCCCGCCTAAAATAACATTTTAGCCATTTTGAAGGAAACCTTGGGCCAGGTTTTACAACTAACCACATGCAAAATGACTTACGTGATTGCTGCGTTAAAAATGGCCTAAAACTTCATGCAAAAATGACAGGTTTGGTGGCACGTGATGAGAGGATGAGGTTATCAGACCGGTAGATGCTGGAGCTGGCGTGTTGGTGGGCTTCACACCTTGGACTCTATGGTTTGTGATGGTGGCAGGAGGGACCAGCAGTCCCTGTTGCAGATGCCCACCCTCCCTTGCTGAGTTCTGGGAAACTGCTATGGTTTTAGCTAAGTAGCGTCAAATTGGTGGCAAAGTTGGTCTGGTGCTGTTCACCAGAGGACAGCGATGCGAATATGTGCTCACCAGCTGGCTCCTGGGTCACGAGTGTCAGAGGAGAAGAGGGGTCTTGGCTTGTTCCGTCACCCTTTGCGGTTTCCTTATGGAGGTTTTAAATTCTTGGTGCAGTGGAGCATCCCCGAGTCTGTCATCGGATGGAGAAATTATGGTTTTGGAGAAGGAGGTCTCTGGTTTGTTTGGTTTGGGGTTTTTTTTGTTGTTTTGGTTGCATGGCAGGCTCTGTCCTGAGATGTAGGCGTGAAGATTTGGGATTTACCCTTGGTGATGTCCTTGTCGTTTTTTCTCTATCTCTCTGAATATTGTTTAAGGTTGGGCAGAAGGAAACGTAGGGAGATGAGCTGCCCCTCCTAGGATTACTGTCTGCAGGTTAAAACAACACTATAAAAGAAATTAAAGCCCTTTCTTCCAGCTGGTTACATCTGTGTGGTCTGCTCCGCTGGGGAATTACTGCTTTGGAAGGTCTCCATGGCTCTCAGAGGACTGAGGAAGATGTGTTGGAGGGGTTAATCACCAGCTGCTCTCTTCCAGAGACCTTTGTTAAAATCTGGCCTAAGCCGCAGTGGTCTTGGTGGCCTCATGGCTTTTTGACGTGTCTGTGCCCATGTAGTTGGGCAGCCCAGGACCCTCGGACAGGGGAAGGGTGAGCTGGGCCAGCTTCGCAGTGCTTTGCAGGGCCAGATTTGGAGCATCAGGATGGGTACGTTTGGTGTCTGGCCTGAGCACAGAAGTGTCAGGGCAGCAGCGCCATGACTGAGCTCCAGCAGAGCTTGTGAGTCAAGCCCAAAGCACGTACAGTTGCCCACGTGATGGCCCCAGTTGAGTCCCCTCTGTCCTTCTGCGCTGCACGTGTGGGGACTGCCGTGCTGCGCTGCAGCAGATGTGGGTCTTCTCATGGGACAGAGGTCCCCCAGGAGATGGACCATCAGGGGCCATCACCGATTGCAACACCTTCCCCATGTTGCCACAGAAGAGGAGCCCGTGCCGCGCTGCTGTGGTGGAGGGCTGGCTTGTCTGCTGGGGAGGGCTGGTGGGACTCAGATCAGTGCTGCAGAGAGTCACTGCGTTCACCCGTTCACTGAAAAACAAGCAAAGAACCAAAGCAAAAAGTAAAAGCAGAGAAGTAGAGCTGAAGTCTTGGCTTTGGCCCAGTCTAATGGATATTCAGCTCTGGCCCAGAGACTCTGAGATTAGCAGATACTTGTTTTCCTCAGGGACTGAGGAAATCTCCAGATTGGCTTTTACAAAGGCTGGTTTTTCCCCTGTCTTGTGACAGGGGTTCATCCTGTGGACACACACATTAGCAAGAAGCAGATAATAAATTAATCGCCTCTTACATTTTTTAACTTTTATTTTTGTGGTTGTTTCCTTTCACACAATGGCACCAAGGCCTTCCAAAGGGAGTTTGTAGTTGGCTGGGGCCTTCCACACGAAAACGATGGAGAGTTAATCGGAGGCAGCTGTTACCCACAGCGCTTCTGGCCTCACCTCTTCGGCATCACATTAAAAAGCATTAATAACAATCAGCCAGAAGCCATGGAGGTCACCAGCGAGCTCCTGCCTGGTGCTAACCACGCTCACCAAGAGCCTGGGGTGGGCACGAGCTCTCCCCGATGGCCGGGGCAGGATGAGTCCCATGGGCGGGAGCACACGTGGACCTTGCAGCTTTCGGGCACGGTAACGCGAGAGCACGGAGCGAGGGATCTTTTGGGAAAATGCAAATGAGGATGTGAGCGTGGAGCTCTGCGCAGGGATGGTCTTGGCTTTGGGTTTTGTTTTCTTACCGAGAGCAAGCTGGATTTGAACAACACAACTGGCAGGCGAGTGAGCCTTCTCCCTCTGCTTTTTATATCAACCTCCCTCTACTGGGTCGAAGCAGAACAAAAAGGGGTTTATTAATTTTATTTTTTCGCATTTTAAGTCGCTCGCTCTTGGTTGCACAGACTTGGAGGTCCTGCTGTAGTTGCCTCCGTTCCTCTCGCCGGCAGGCAGACGAGGAGGTTCCAGGAGCAAGTCAAGGGGAGCACACAGCTCCTCAGCCAGCATTCCTTCCTCCCGCCCTGGTGCTGTCTGGAGAACCGTTTGCTCACTGGGTGTGTGGGTAGGATTTATTTGATAAAATGGGGAGCACTGGGACACCCGACAGATGGATGGAGTTTGTGAAACATCCTCGTGTTTCACACGCGCTCCTGTTCTGTGTAGGGTGGAACAGTTGCCCAGGAAAGAATTAGGGTGTAGAAGACAAGAGGTTGAACCCAGGCTCTGATGTAAACCTCATTTTGATGAGTCATTAACCCAGTTTCTTGAAAGTGTGCACACGCTGATGTCTCATAGGTCTTTCCCTCCCTGCTGCAAGCCCCGGGTCATGCCCACGATGCACGTGGCTTTGGTCCCCTGGTGCAAAGCACCTCACTGCTCGACTGCCAGCCCGGCACTGAGGACAGCATCTCACTCCCCGTCCTTCCAGAGACAACACAGTGGGGCTTGAAGCCTGGGCTCAACATCGAGGTGTTGCTGGTATGGAAAAGCCATTGCAGTTCTGCCCTGGATTTGTTCAGATCCAGAGGTCCGGAGATCTTCTGGGGGTGTTGCAGGACTCGGCGTGAGTCAGGGAAGGACTGCTGAGCAGACACCTATGCGATGCTGACGGCATCAGTAAAGCTCAGCAAGCCTTCTCCAACTGCTGAGGCTCGGTGCTTGGACTTAATTAGCTCCAGAGATCCAGCAGCACCCTGTTGCATTTCCCAGGCTCCCAGAGGCACAGGGAATGAAGGGTTTCTTTCAACACCCCAGAAAACCCATGAAAAACAGTCTCCAAACATCTAGAGCCCAGCCTGGCTTCCACCCACTGTTACTGCTCCTAAGTGTTTGCCGACAATCTGCCAGGAGCCTCCTGGAGAAAAAAAAACCCAGGGCTGCTGAGCAGGCTCTGCATGAGTTCGGGATAGATGAATCATTCCTGTCTTTGGCTCCTTGAAGGGCTGCAGGTTCAGAGACAAGCCTGGCCACAGCGATGACAGCTGCCAGTCAAATCACACCCGCCCTGCTCTCCCAACAGAGCATTAACCACAAATCGCCTTGATGCTGATCTCCGCTCGATGTATGGGCTGTGTCGTGGCAGTAGCGTTGAGTACGGGGAGGGCTGGGGCAAGATGGGGCTCAGGCTGCTCTACAGCCCTGAGCTTTTTGCCTTTGGGTTCCAGGGAGGTGCCTTCTCTGTCTTCTTCCCACTTTGGGGGCAAAGCGCCACTTCACTGCTGCATCGCGATGGGTTTGACTTTTGTCCTCTTAATTCCTGGCAAAATATAAAAGCCCAACCCGACTCCAGAAAGAGCTGGGTCGCAGGTGACAGCGCGTGTCAGCGTTTCTTCTTTGCTGCTCCTGCCATCTGGAGCCACATCTGCCCTCATCTCCCTGTCTCCTTCAGATGTCAGTGGATAATGTGCCTGTTCTTCTTTGCCCACACCTCTTCATTTCTTTCTGCTTCTACTATTTATAACTTAACTCTGTTCCTGTAATAACTCTGGTATACCCAGATGCCCTGTTTCCTCAGAAGCGGTGGATAAACTGAAGCCAGGTCAGTATTCCCTCACTGAACTGCACATGGAGAGTCCCTCTCCAGCTCTGCGGAGGCATTTCTAAGCCTTTTAGGAGCTTTCGCTATTTTTTCTTTTCAGGATGTGCTTGTTTTTGCGGTGTACTGCTTGCCCCCGCGTTGCCCAGAACCCATCAACGTGTTGATGGGGTTCATTGACTCTACACTAAGGCACGGAGAGCTGATGCGACCTCCTCCTTGTGACAATGGCACTGGAGATGCTAAGGGAGAGTTTCAGACCCAGCGGCATCCTCCCCAGCCCCTTCCAGCAGTGAACCCTTCCCAGGGATTTTCTCCCGATGGATTATATTCCAGCATTTTGCCTGATTTCGAGACAATAAACTACGCCAGAGACACTCAATATCAGACACCCCAAATCTGGGGTTACTCAACCCATTAGTGCCACATCGAGCATCTCTCCTGAGAAAGTAGCGACTCAGAGTCATTGCTGTCCTACACGGCTGCGTGAAGCCCAGAGGTGATGACCAGAAGTGCTCGCGTTGGTGGCAATTGTGGTTTTCATTGTGTAAAGACTGTACACTAAACCCTGAACCTTTTCCCCTCGCTCTGTTGGGAACAATTCATTCACAGGGGATGAAGGAGTTGTTTGTAGTCCAGTTGAGGACCAAGCTGGTCCTTTGGCTTTGCCTGTCCATTCAGCAGAGTTTTGCTTGTGTCTGGCCAGAATGTGACTCAGTCTAACCATGACCGAGGGGCATGAATGTTTCTAAAGCAAGGCAGTGAGAGGAATGAATCCTTCAACAAGTAATTAGTGAACTTGATTCAGTACCAAGCTTATGAAGCGGAGGAAACCACAGGCAGTGAGATCTGAATCAAGAGGTGATCCATGGGGAGAAAATGGTTAGAAAAGGACAAGCTGTACCGATACAACACCCAGGATAAGGGCTTGGCTAGGGGCCAGTACTCCTTGGAGAGCTCTGTGAGCTACCAGACAGTTTTGCAGCTGGGTGGGATCCAGATGGAGAAGCCACTGGGAACCAGACTAGTGCGTGGGTTGCTGAGGACATCTTTCCATTCCTATGGCCCCATCTTGAATCGCAGTCGTGTTTTTTTGTAATGTAGTAAACCGAATGAATTCTTCTCTTTCACAGTAGCACAGCTCTGGTGTTGAGTCATTTTGGGGGTCTGTAACAAACCCGAGGCTGTTTAGGTAGCACCTGGTGCAAAAGCGTCTCCAGCCAGGTGGCAATGGGGTCAGTTGGCCAGTGTGGGACGGACGGACGCTGTGTGTCCATGTGGGAGAGCAGGCTTCCCGCTGCAAGCCTTTTTGAGTAAAAGAAGCAGGAAATCGGGGACAGCATCTGCGCTGAGCAGAGACTTCTGCAAGGTCCCCTGGAAGACCCCAGCGCCGTGACTCAAAACTTAAAGGGCCTTGTAGGAAATCTGCTTTACTCAGCTGCCCGTAGCAACAGCTTCCAAGAACCCCCACCCTTTCTCCCCCTCATAAAGGCTTGGGGTGCGTAAAACAATTTCTCATTAGCTATAAAACACCCAAACCTCAGCAGAATTACAAACAGATGGAGAAACAAACCAAAACTTCAAACAACGTGAAAAAAAAGCCCTTAAAAAGCAAAACCAAGGCAGAGTCCTGCCTGGTCCTCAGAGAGGCTGTCCCTGCTCCTCAGCCTTGGCATCCCTTTGTTGGAGCCCATGTGGTGGAAAGCTTTGTCCACACACCTCAGTCACCTTATAAGGGCTTACAATGCCTCTGAGATGTTGGAAATGGTTTGTTGAAGGATTAGGCTTGGTTCGAGCTGGTATCATGAGCTGACCCAAAGAGAGCCATGGTTTTATTCTTTTGCTCCAGCCATTAGGTTCAAGGAGTTGGGAAATGTGTCTTCTGTTCCTCCTTGGGGCCCACCAAGCAGTTGGGAAGTGACTGCCAAGAGCTTGCGGGAGGAAGGCTGAGACCTGCTGCAGCAGAGCCCTGCATTCGGGCAAGGAGACCCAGTGGGATGGGGAGACAGGAGGAGTATTGTGGAGATGGATTGAAGCTGCTGCTGATGCTGTTGAGGTCAATGATTGGATTTTGACTAGGGGTTAATTTCTTTTAAGATAACGACTGTTTTGGTAATTTTTCCGCAAAGTGTTTTTACTCTCTGCTCAGCCTGAAGTAATATGCTTGGAAACTTCTCCTCAGGGGCTTTTTACAACCAGAGCAGCCTTCTTGGTTGCTTCCTTGTGAATTGGTTTCACCACCTCCTCGGACCTGTTTTGCGCAGCGCTGGCTGGGCTGCTCTGTGTCTTGGCCTCCGCAGAGTCGATCTGGCCATTTGATCTTGGTGTGCTGGGTCGCTTCTGGAGCAGAGTGATGAGTACGTCAGCTCAAGGGAACCATAAGGAAGGAACTAAGAGTTCAAGCAAACAAAACCTGGAAGCTTTGATGGAGTAAGGTCAGTGGAGACACCCTCTCCATGGCAGGACACTGTGTTTTTTGAGACTGGGCTGCTTTGCCTGGCTGGAGATCTCTGGCACATCACAGAGTTTGCAGTGGACTCCTGCGTTGAGCTGGGTGTCGAGTCTGTTCGCGCTGCAGGGAGCTGCTTGGACTCTGGGTAAACCAAGAAGAGGTATTTGATGCAGACACAACTGTTAACCACTGCACAGAGAGCGCATCAGGTGTTTCTTGCCTTTACGAGTGAAATGCTTCCTCCCTCTTTGCTCAGAATCCAGCCTGTGCAGGAGCATTTCCTAGAGAAACGGGCCTAGTCTACAAAACCCGGATCTCCGTCTTGGGCAGGGAACCTGCTTTGATTCGCATGCTGTTCCTGGAGCAGCTGCCACACTTACTCCATAGAAGGAGAGATTTCAGCTCTGCCTGCATCCTGGCTCGCGTTGCGTTGTCCCAGCCGATGGATGTATCTGAACCTTACAGTGCCCAGCATGGGACTTGTTTGCTTCCTTCATTGTCGATTTGGGGCTGATTCTGGCAGCCCAGCGTTGCCAGAAACCCAGTGGAAACAAGGTTTCCAAAACCTCTCTTTCCTTTCAGTGCACAGGCCTGAGGCTTTAGGGACCTGCTCCACCACTCCAGTGGCATCTCCCCATCTTGAGCAGGGCGTTGCGCGGCAGGAGGATCCCATCCAGAGCGCGCTGGTTCACCAGGTCAAATATTGGTCCGGGAGCCATTTCTCCACCCATGAAATGGGGCAAACGGCCTTTCATCTCCTTCCTCAACCCCTACGAGACCCGCCGGCATGCAACGCTACTGCGAGCGAGCCCTTGCTGTTAATGTTTAGCATGTCCAAATATTATTTCATCGCTGTACTGCAGCCCAGCCGGCACGGGAGCCAACAGAAACGTGGCTACGGGACAGGCACAGCGGCGCGGGGAGGGCGGGGGGCTGCCGGGACGGGGCAGGCTCGCAGCCCCCATCTCACAAACGTCACGCTTGCGGCCCCCAAAGCCTGAGCTTCGTGCCTATGGCTTGGTCCTGCTTAGTCTCCCGCAAGCGCCGACGTGTTGAATGGTCTCAACGCACCACGTGCAAAGGGACAAACTGGAAACAAATGCTGATCTCTGAGACTTCACCCCCCGAATGCGCCAGCTCAAACAATCCAGGCCCTCCTGGGTCTCGTGGCCTTTTAATTTGTCTTCTTGCTCGCAAACCGAGTTGATTTCTGTCAGAGAAGATAAATGTTGTCTACAAAGCTAAGATAAGAATGATGAAATCTGTCCTTTTCCGAGGGCTTTGCAGAGGTTTTGGGGGATGCAGATGGAAAGTCGGGACTAGACTTGCCAAGAACACGGAGATAGATCAAGGGGGTTGTATTGGTTGGGGAAAATGGATGTGAAACCCTTTACTTCTAGGTCGTTTACTGACTTCCACCCCAGTTTGATTGCGGTTGAGCAGTGTTTCTGTGTGATTGGTTAAATGCAGGCTGTGCTGATACACTCTGGTGATACGAGGCTTTGAAATGCAAGGGCAGGTCTTGCAAAGGTCTCTCCCTGGCTAACGGGAAGCTGAGTGTGCTGGCCTCCACCCAGTTCAGAGAGGGCTAGCATCCATCTCAGGAAACCCCACCAAAACCATCAGCGCCAACACACACCCTTGCCAAAAGCCTCAGCGAAGAGGCCAAGGCATGTCCAAGTGATGGAGTCTGACCCGAGCGCCTTCCAGGAGTGAGGTTTTCCCCAGAAACAGGGTTTAGGGTCAAGATGGATCGATGTGGAGTCAACACTGGGATTTTGCTGCAAGTAGGGGAACACATCTTGCCTTTGGCAGTGTGGTATCTTGCCCAAAGACATGGACCTTTGATCTCCTGAGCTGCTAGGATGCAGGAGGAGAAGCACCATGCTGCTCTATGGGGATGTTGCTCTCCTCTTAGCTGTCCTATGTCAAGACCATGCTCAGTGTTGAGGCTGTGGTAGCCCTGCACCCCAATCCTGGAGCATCTAGCCTGGATGGTTCACCAGCAAGAAATTGGCTTAAAACTCTTAGGGAGCCCAGATCCTCGTACAAATATGAGATTCCACCCAAAAAAAAGCTGCAAAATGAAGCCCCAGTTCCCCTGGTTTCTTTAAAAGCACAGCTCTTTATCTGCTGGAAAGCTCCTGAAAGATGCTGTTTGAAGTCTCTGCCTTTTTATGTATTATGCAGGAATTTGGCTACAGGAAGCCTTAGTTCTTTCACGTATTTTGTATCGAAATCCCTTTATAGACCAAATAATTACTTTTCTGTGGTGGAGAGGCTCTGACCCGTACACAGTGAGACAGATTGCTCCAACCTGTTGGTGCTGCTGAAAGGAATCGAAAAGACAAGTCTGTAGCTTTGCTGTTAAATTCTGTGGCTTCTACCATTTTTCAGGGACTTTTTTTCAGGGAAGTCAGCGCTTCACAAAGCTTGCTGCCTGCTGCCCTGGCTTCATCCATCCCAGAGCATCACTGAGGTGCTGAGCATTGAGTCAGTGGCCCTGTGGTCCCCTTCATCGGCGCTTAAGGAGAAGACTTGCAGAAAATTCCTGTGGTTTCTGAGCTCTCGGCCTCTCAGGGAGTTTTCCACCTGCAGCGAGCCTGTTTGCTCAGTGCTTAAAAGCAGACCTCACATCAGCAGTGGTTAAATCCCCCCTTCAGAGCCAGCAGCCGCTGATGTTCCCATCCCGCCCAAGACAGGCTGATAACCAGCTCGGGGAGCGTGTTATCATCACCCACTGACATCGGAGCGATGGTGATGAATGCTCACGCTGCTGGAGGGAGAAGGAGCCTCTCGTCCTCCTCCCGGGCTCGATTCGGGGTGTGCTCCATGGGGTGCTGCAGCTTAGGGAATGGGATGTGCAGATGCTGCCCTCCCTGCTGCTGCCAAGGTGCCAAAAGGAGCGAGGGCAAAGGTAGCGAGCTGCAGGGAGAACGGGATGATGAGGGGGTGAAAGGCAAAGGTACGTTTTTAATTTCGACATCGCATTAAACGGAAGGAGAGATGTTCCCATCCCGGCAGCTTGTTCGCAGTTCTGCATCGTGCCGTTGCCGGGAGGTTGTGCAGAGGCCATCAGGAACCCAGATGTCTCCGGGAGTGGAGTCCCGGAGCAGCTCTGCCTCTTTGAGGGATTGCAAATCCCAGCTGGCTTTGTCCCCTGGGCCTGCACAGTTCCTGATGGCCTGCTACAGGACAGCTTGGAGGTCCGGCATCGGGCTTTGGGAGGCCATGAGTTTGCTCTGCTGGGAGAGTGGGAAGTTGCTGTTTCAAAGGGAGTAGACAGAAATAAAACACTCTGTGATGACATTTAGTTCAGTGGCAAGGAACGCACCACAGACACCTCTCTGCATGAGCACTGCTCGGGGTTTCCCGAGAGGGTGGCTGCTGGGAAAGCCTCCTTGGCTGGGTTCCCCAGGAGATACAGAGCTTGTGGGGTGGGGGAGCAGTATCTCCAGAACGGCAGGCTGGACCAGGCTGGTCATCCCTGGAGCTTGTAGCCTCTACCCAGCCCCGGTCACTGCCAGGCTTTGTGAGGGAAGCGTTACGTCCATTTTACCCTCTGCCCATTTCCACAGGGGCACCTGCCCAACAGTGCGGTTAAGCACGTAACCTCAGCTGCCGAAGAGGAAAATCCCTCTGAGGCCAACCTCGGCGTGCCAGGTCTGCTTTGCAGAGCGGAGCATCACTCTCTGCTGCAGACAGCTTGCAGCTCTTCAACTCAGAGCCCTGGCGAGGAGCGTTTCGAACGTGCGTCTGGAAAAACCGCAGGAGCGTCGTCCCGTACCAGAAGAAGTCCTCGCATCGCTCTGGATCTGGCGGTTACTTTTTCCACCTTTCAGATCTATCACGCTTGATAGCTGGTGGTGGGCGATCAAAGCGCTGCAGGTGAGCAAGTTACTGCGTGTTGGTTGGGTCGTGGACCACTCATGTGCTGCTGTGGTCCCTTTTGTGGTGCTTCCTTCCGCCTACAGTGGCGCGGGAGGATGTGTCGGGCTCGTTACCGCGGCTCAGCTGATGGATGAGAACTGATGAAATCATAGTCCCAGGACACTGGTAATCCGTGCATCTCCTGAGGCACATTTCAGAAACCGCTGGACCGACTCGCCACCCCGTTTCCCTGAGAGACAAAAAAGCTTTAGACTCCATAAGGACTCATTTTTTAAACTTTTTTTAATATTGCAAACACTACAAGATTTATCGTCTTGATCGATACTTGTAATTACCAAGGCCCGATGCAGGGAGCCAGGTTCAGTTGTGCTTGAACTGTCAGTGCTCTTGGAAGGCCAGGACGTTGAGCGTGCGCCTCTATCTGCTGACCTTCATCGTGCGCTAACATGTGCTGAGCAGATCCGCAGCCTCACCCGCACAAAGTGCATCGTGACCTCAGTTAAGCAAACACTTGCTGTAATCGCCTCCAGATCTGCCGCTGTCTTTGATCAGTTTAAATATCGGTTTATCTTATGATATAAATATGTAAAACATCCATTTGTTTTCGTGCAGGATGCAAATAAATCACTGCGTAAGTTTATACATGAGCTAGGAAGTGTTGGAGGGGGGGGGTTGGTGCAACGATGGGTTCATAACTCATAAGTCTCCACCTCTTTGAAGGTCATTACTTCATGACTGTGCCGTTCCTCTTTCCAGCAAGCTCCTATTTTGCATTATTCAAATGGTCCGTGTCATCCACGGACAGCTCTGCCGCGTGCTCCCACCGGAGCGGTGACGTGTGCGTGGTGCCGCTGCCTCCTCATGGGTGCAGTGCCCATCCACCCACCCTGCTCCCACCTGGATCTCCTCAGAGCTCCAGAAAAACGCTTCCAACTCCTGAGATCACACGTAGAGACCTGGCAGATCGAACGGTCATCTCCCAGCCCTGCCACCGGCTCAGCCGTGGTCACCTTCAGCTCATTCCCACCCCTTCGCTTGCGTCATTAGGAATTAACACCAGTTTTAAATGGGATGTTAGGAGGAATGTCTTTACTGAAAGGGTTCTCAGGCAGTGGAACGGGTTGTCCAGGGCAGTGGTGGAGTCCTCATCCCCAGAGGTATTTAAAAGACATAGTGCTTATGGATATGGTTTAGTCGAGGACTTGTCGGTGCGAGGTTAATGATTGAACTCCATGATCTTAAAGGTCTTTTCCAATCTAGGTAATTCTGAGTAGCTAATTAAACTGCAGCCTCCACACCGCAAAGGATTTTTAGTATTCTCTTGGTCCTGTGGCTGTTTCCGGCATTTCCCTGCCACATCCCGGACCCTCATCTGCGTCTCCCTGTGGTCCTGGCGGGGTGTAGTCCTTGGTCAGCAGCTCAGAGCTGCTGCTCCTGGCTGTCACACGGAGGTGACCCCACCACGTGGCCCCGCTTCCCGAGGGACGGCTGCGTGCGATGCTGCTCTTCAGCTGGAGGAGACAGCTAAGCCCCTCGGAAGGGAACAAATCCCACTTGTTTAAGATCAGCTTTCCAACCGGGAAGTTGTTTAAAGCGTTGTTAACGGGCTGGCGTTACACAGATTAAGCTGAGCCCAGAGCTCAGCGTCTCCTCCTTCGTTTCAGGCTTTGTGCAGCGCTCAATGATCTTAAAGGTCTCTCCTGCTGCTGCATCGAGCCCTGCCGTGATGGGCCTTTGGTGGGAAGTAGGAATTTGGGCTCTCTCCTTCTGACTCTCCTAAAAATGAGCTTTATCTGCTGATATCCCCAGGCATAAACACACCCCGTATTTAACGTGTCAGAGAACGAACTCTCTTGCCAAGAGATTCAGGGCGAACTATAAAAGCAGATAATAATTAGGGAATCTCGTCTGCTGAGCCATAAAATATGCAAATGAACATTCACATTCCTTCCGTAGCTAATGAAGAATCAGGGTCTCGCACCAGTCGTGTTCTCCAGAGGTCTGGTAGCACCTTCCCAAGAGAGAAGGGGATTTGTGTAGTTCTTCCATCCTAATTCCTACTTGTGCTCTTATATTCCACCTTCCTTAAGTCCTGGTATTTTTCCTCGTTCTAGAGGATTTTCCATGTCATATCCTAAATGCTCTGCCCGTGGGCAGATCCCCACCCAGGAGGTGGCTGCATTTTGGGGCAAAGCGTTGCCTGTCTTCACGTCTTCCTAAGTAATAAAGCAACTTCAGTGAAGAGCATCAGTATATAATAATATTAATCAATATTTTACTGCTGTCACTTCTGCTCACAGATGTCCTGTAAAAGAGAGCATAGGGAGCAATCCGCAGATAAGATGTGGTGCATAAAATAGTGCAACATGATTAATGAACCTTTGGTTCTGGTGAGCGAGATAAAATATCCAGTGCTACTGCCCCATGCGAACAGCTTTTATATCACATTTCCAATATTTTTCCTTATTTCAGAGGTATTTCACTATCTGTCTTTGTTCAAGGGCAGATGAGAAAGGGGCGATGCAAACCCTGAAATTCGAAATCTTCCCCAGCTTCATTTTATTCTTAGATCACAGAGATCCTTTCTTTGCTGCTTGCTTGTTTGTTCCGTTTTCTCACCTTTGCAGACTCCGGAGTTGGAAGAAATCCACATCAATTACTGACCCCCCCCCCCCCCCCCCTCCACCACTTCTCCACCTCGCCAAACCTCCCGCATCTCGAGCTGCAGCTTTATCTCCCGGCTGCCACTGCTGTCAGCTCCACAGGCTGTCCCTGAGGCCACAGGCTCTGTCGGGCGACCGGCAGGGAGAGGTGGACCCGTGCCAGGGTTTTGTCATGCCACGAAGCGAATTTCAGCTGCAAAGCCAAGGGGAACGAGGCCGAGCACCCAGGGCATGTCCCAGGTTGTTTAAACCGGTGATGGGGTCAAGGAGTGGGAGAAGATGTTGGGTTGTAGATGGGGAGAGCGTTGGTGCAGGCACGGGAGTGAGCTTGTGAAACTCCCCTGGGCTGGTGGCTGAAAAAGGCTTTTCTCCTCCTCCTTCCAGCTCAGCTTTCTCTTCTCATTCTTTCCTTTCCATTTTACCGCAGCTCATCCAAGGGAAAATCCCTTGCAAGTTTGTGAGACACGTCAGGCTGTGCTGGGATTGCTTCTGCTGGGGCAAGAAATCCCCTGGAGAGCCAGCGGATACAGGGCTGGGAGGCCTAAGGCACTGCTTAGAAGTTACAGGAGCCCCAAAGTCACTGACCGTGGGAGCTGGGACCTGCCTGGGCTTTGCTGGGGGGTCCCTGCAGCTGAGCGTCCTCTGAGGTAAGCGTGAGGACAGATAGGACATGGTCTAGTGGTCATGGTAGTGTTGGCTTGATGGTTGGACTTGATGATCTTAGAGGCCTCAAGTTGCGCCAGGGGAGGTTTAGGTTGGGTGTTAGGAAGAAGTTCTTTACTGAAGGAGTGGTCAGGCATTGGAACAGGCTGCCCAGGGAAGAGGTGGAGTCCCCATCCCTGGAGGTGTTCAAAAAATGGGTAGCTGTAGCACTTCGGGACATGGTCTAGCGGTCAGGGAGATGTTGGGATGAAGGCTGGACTTGATGATCTTAGAGGTCTTTTCCAACCTTAATGATTCTATGATGCTACGGCAGCTATGTGTGATGGGTAGTGGGGCAGCATCGTCTCCTGGGAGTAGCATCCCCACCTCCAGCGGGGAAGAAACCTTCTGGGAGATACTTCTCAGGCTTTTAAGGTACAGAGCTCACATTTGTGTCGAGGTTCAGGTTACACCGATGCCGTCAGTTGCCTGTGTTGCATGAGCCGTGCTGAGCAGCCTCACAGTTGCCTGCACAAGGGCTTGGACCGACCTGATTTCCACCGCCAGTTGCAAAACTGTGGTGTAAGAAAAAATCTGATGACACCAGCATTATGTTCCTCCCCTAAAGACCGGCTTGCACCGTGTCCAAACCGAAATGAAATACAGCGCGGCAGTGGCACCGTTTGACCTTTCCCATTTTCTGCGTGTTGAGTTTTATTTGAATTTCAACCTTTCCCCCGCCGGTTCTTGGCTCTCTTCCTCAGCAAGCTGACGGATATTTGCTCTGCCTGGAAACCCGCCCCAGCTCAGGTGCTCGCTGCTGCCCCTGCGCTCAACAGGAGCTGCTGCCTTCGCTTCCCATCTGGTCCTGATACTCCTGCAGATGAAGACCTCACGGAGGGCCTATTCGGAGGAGCTGGGGATGCTGCAAACCTCCCTGCCGTCGGCTTTTCCGCATGGAATGCGCCCTGAATCCCTGTCACGTCATTAACGCTGATCCACGGCACTCTCCCTGCAAGGCGAAGCCGGTCGCCTGTCGGACACGAGAATTTTCTATTTCCTGCGTCGGAAGCGTTTTCTCCAAACTGCACCGTGGCAGTTCAAGCTGTATTTTTAAAGTCGTGTCCACCAGTTCTCCCAATAGACGATCAGACCTTGCTGGGGGAGTGCAAATGGCGTTGCCTTCAGTTCTGGCAGATTTTCCAGTCAAGGAAGCGATGAGCTTAGCTGCTTCTCTGTAAGGTTAAGGCTGAGACTGGGATGATTTAGAGCAACGCTTCCTGCTGGGGAGGGTGGCACCACTTCTACCCTCGTTCAGTTCTTCTTGGGCTTCAAGGAGTTTACTCTCAATTTATTCCATGCTATGTGAGGTCAGAGGCAGGCCACTAAAGGAAGATAAATATCTTTAAAAATGTTTGCTGCCCGCTTTGATGAAAGGAATGTGGTGGCTAAAAATAAATTGAAAGTGGAAAAAAGGAGGCTATTTTTGGAGAGGTGGGGAGGACACAGCAAAGCCAAGGACAAAGTCATTGTCTGCCAGCAAAGGAAAGCAAGGTGTGGAGATGATGATGTCTGTAGCAAAAAAAAAAAAAAAAGCTGATTCCATAAGGAAAAGTGGGAATTTACGGTTGCCCGTGGTTTGTGGAGGAGGTACATTTACAGATTCCAGGATTTCTGGCTGAAAGTTGTCCATGGCTGATCTTTGCCAGGGGCTGACTTCTAATAATCCCCAGGGCGCTGTGCCTGGGGATTTGCCTGGCACGTGTGTGTGACTGATTTGGGATCCATCCATCCATCCATCCATCCATCCATCCATCCATCCATCCATCCATCCGTCCGTCCATCCATCCATCCATCCGTCCATCCATCCTCTCACTTCAGGGTAGCTACGATCAGCGTCCTGCAGCCTTCTGGCCTGGGCCGAGCTCATGTGACCCCTTTCCATCAAGTCCTTCTTTTAGGTGGCTAATTAAAACGCATCGATTTATAGCAGGCGCTGCTCACCTGCAAACCTAGATGGGGAAAATATTCTTAGCTGGTGCTTGCCGGGGTCTGCAGCTCGTGGGTGACCTGATGTGCAGCTCAGGAGCAGGCAGCAGCCCCACATTCTCAATGGGGTTCCTGCTGCTGCATTGCTGCTGTCCTGTTCGGGGACACAGCAGCTGTCCCACGAAGTACAGGTTTGTGTTTAGTGAGGATTTTGGCACTCACCGAGCGGTGACCTGCTCCTCCTGAGTGTGGATAATTCTGGGATGGCTGGTATTGTCTCGCCAGTGCTGCTTGTATCACCTCGGAGGAGTCCATAGCCTGTCTCTGCTTCCTCCACCCCAAACTGTGGCTGCAAAGCTGGTGAGGGGTTTGTAGAACAAGTGTGGTGAGAAGTGGCTGAGGGACCTGGGTGTGTTGAGCCTGGAGAAAAGGAGGCTCAGGGGAGACCTTCTGGCTCTCCACAAGTCCCTGAAAGGAGGTTGGAGACAGGTAGAGTCGGGCTCTTCTCCCAGGGAACAAGCAACAAGAGGAAACGGCCTCACGTTGCACCAGGGGAGGTTTAGATTGGACATAAAGAACAATTTCTTAGTGGCAAGGGCTGTGAAGGGCTGTGCCAGGCTGGGCAGGGCAGTGGTGGAGTCCCCATCCCTGGAGGGGTTTCCAAGCTGTGGAGATGTGGTGCTGAGGGCCATGGGTTAGTGGTGCCCTGGCAGTGCTGGGGGAATGGTTGGACTCAATGATCTTAAAGGTCTTCTCCAACCCAAACAATTCCATGATTCTGATTCAAGTAGCAGGCCAGAAATACCGCCTACATGGGCAAAAGCAGGATGGAGAAGGAAATCCTCTCCAGGAGTTCAGATGTTGGGTTGGATGCTTGCACTGAAGTTTAGCCTCATAAAAGGCACAATCAAGAATGCCTGGAAGAGAAGTGCAGCGTGAAAGATCCCCTCTCCATGGGAGAGGCCGAGGATTTCCTAGACTGGGCTGGCATTAAGGGTGATGCAGTAATTGATGTCACAGTAAGCAGAAAAGATTACTGCACTACCAGCTTTCCTGTAGGAATGCAAACCCATCATCTTTCCCAGAAGAAAAACAGCCAGGGACCCTGTTTGCTATTTCTGAGCAGAGAAAAGGAAGATGAAATCCCATGCTGCTTCCCACAACTGTCATTTTAAAGGCTCTAAAGAGTGAGGAATATGGATTCTGCAGGAATTTGTGCTCCCAGATCCCCTGAGGTGGTTTGAAAATCTGCTCTCCACGAGGGCCGACCCTGACGTGGTTGGGAAATTCAATTAATACGTGAGGAGATGGCTGTTCTGAAGGATGTACCCAGCACACCATCTCGGCGGTGTGTAAACACTCTGCAGGCTTTAGCAGCGTGGTTACAGCTGACCTGCCAAGGGCAGTCATTCCCTTCCCGGTTTTCCTATAGGTTGAGTCCAGGTTATTGAACCTGGGCCCACTTTCTGCGAGATTTCATTGGAAATTCAGAGTGCCAGTCCAGTTCTATATGACCAGACAGGTGTGGGACAAAATTTCAGGAGTGGAACCCGTGGAAATGTAACCCTGAAAAATAGATGTATTTTTAAAAAAAATATATGTTTTTAAATTTACCATTGCGCAGCGTTCCGTGCTGAGAATTAATTTTTATTATAACTGATTTATAACCCCATGAAAATGGGCTTCGGTCTTGGAAAAAAATGCATACACTGCAAATACCAGAGGTGTGCTCTCCAGTTTCCATGCAGCCCTCCAGCATTCATATACAGCATGTTTGTAGGGGTGTCACAGCTGGCTTTCTCTTGGCCATATTTTGCTGGGGAATTAGGAATCTTGGCAATTCCGTGTTTTGTTGCTCTTCCAAAAGCAGAGTCGACACCGTTACTTGTGTGGTGAAAGCTTTCTCCATAGGAACCGCATCTCCTAAGTCAGTCTGCAGATGCGAGGCTGGAGAAGAGCTTCATAGTTCTCCAGACAGAAGGTACTTCTGCCTTCCAGAAGTACCATTTCCCTTGTGTGGTTGCTCAAGGTCCCGCTTCTGCATTTGCCTCACGTTCGCAAAATCAGGAGGGCCTAATGGAGGTGCGTCAGGAGAGCAGGCTGGTCGCGTGGTCAGAGTGGAGCTTTGCAAGGAGACTTCTTGGAAGGGAATTGAGCGTTAAAGCCAAGCTGAGTCCTGCAGGTGCATAAATATCTCCTTAAATACAAATCTACGGACTGGCTCACCTCTGCGTCACAGGAAAGTTCATTTCAAGAGTCACAGACCCAGCTATGGTGGCCACGTGTCTTTTAAGCAAGACTGATTCCTGTAAGGCATCGCGGCACTGATGCGATTCAGCGACTTGATGAGTAATTGTAGTGACTGGGGAGCAGCAAGAGCAGGTCCTTGGTGGCAGCAAGGCAAGACCTGGGGCACCCCAAATTCCATAGCCACCTCCACCCTGCAGATTTCCCGTGAGGTCTCAGGAGATGGTTGTCCAGGCACCTCTTGGATTTCAGTATACCAGGGAGTAAAGAGGCTTTGAGAAGCAGCCCAGGCTCAAAGGCTGTGGTTGGGACAAGAGGAGGCAGCCGTGTTTGGTAACTTCCATGGTCTGCTGTCGGGACCTGAGCTTGAGCGTTGTGCTGTGCTCAGTCAGCAGTGCTCACCTCCCCGGGACACGGAATACAGGCAGCTCATTTTATACTTATCCCAAGGGAAGATGAAGAAGCATGGGTGGCAGAAGGTCGAGGAGAAACGTGCCTGTTCCTCATGCAGTAGTTTGGCAGAGAAAGCTTTGGCTGCAGAGGCAGTGCACTCAGCTGCTGGTCGGGAAGGATTTTACCAGAGAATCATAGAGAAATTTGGGTGGGAAGGGACCTTTAAAGCTCATCCAGTCCAACCCCCCTGCAGGGAGCAGGGACATCTGCAACTAGAGCAGGTTGCTCAGAGCCCCGGCCAACCTCACCTGCAATGGTGCCAGGGATGGGGCAGCCACCACCTCTCTGGGCAACCTGCGCCAGGCTCTCACCACCCTCAGTGTAAAGCATTTCTCCCTTCTCTCTAGTCTAAATCTCTCTCTTTGAGTTTAAAGCCAGCCCCCTTGTCCTGTCCCAACAGGCCCTGCTCAAAAGTCTGTCCCCAGCTTAAGGCCTCCCTTAAGTACTGAAAGGTCTCAAGAAGGTCTCCCTGGAGCTTTCTCTTCTTGTTTGGTTAAAAAAAACCAAAGTGGTTTATTTAGGCTGCAAGCAGACAGCGATTTGAGCATCAGAAATCCTTGAGACTCCCCTCCTTGGTCTCTGCCTGCAGATGGGGATTTATTCCTTGCCTTTAGCACAAAAACTCGATAAATAAGAAGGCGAAGGGTTTAACACAACCACATCCAGTAGCTCGGTACGTTTCACATCCTGTACAGCCTGTTGCTTGCTCACACTCGCAGTTTTGCTGGCCCTTGCTTTTAATAAGGTGTGACCTGGCTTCCAACCTTACAAGGCTGGTTTCAGAATTACGAGGTCTCGTATGTCTAATAAATTCGGGGTTCTTTTCCCCTGCCTCCTCCGGTTGGTTTCTTTTTGTTTAAGAAGCACTTTGCTGTCATTTCGCGGTTCTCTCTGCAACCCTAGGCATTAAAAAGTCCTGGATTTTAAGCAGTCATTACCAGAAGTTAATTACTGTGTATTCCTGGGATTCAAAGCACTTGGAGCGAGGGAGAAGCGCTGACAGCGCGGGGTACGCAGTGAGGGCTGCCAGCGCTGCCTTTCAGTACATCCCGGTGTCTGAGCTTTGCTCTCCCTTTTCCAGTGGAAACTCAACCTGCAGCTTCTCAGCTCTGCAGGCTTTTTGGTTGTTGAGACACTGCCACGTTCTTGAAAATCTGTGCTCTCCTTCCTCCCTCCATCGCCCAAATCAGCCTCTGGTTTAACGGCAGACTCGCGGAGGAGGTGGTGGTGAAGGTGGGCTTAGGATCGGATTTAAATTTCTCCATTGGGCAACTTCTTGCACTGTCCCAAGACACTGATTCTGCTGTAATTCTGGCTGGAGTCAAAGGCACTGGCTTGGTCTCGCTTTCCTTTAGCCCACGGCTCAAAGGCCAGATTTTGACTAGAGGGAAGAAAGAGCTTCTTGATGCTGAGCCTGGCGCAGGTTGCCCAGAGAGGTGGTGGCTGCCCCATCCCTGGAAGGATTCCAGGTGAGGTTGGCCGGGGCTCTGAGCAACCTGCTCTAGTTGCAGATGTCCCTGCTCCCTGCAGAGGGGTTGGATGAGATGACCTTGAAAGGTCCCTTCCCACCCAAACCACTCTGTGATTCTAGCTGACTCCGAGCTCTGCAGGAGGTACCAGCCCTTGCTTGGGTGTTCCCCACCAAGAGCTCCCCAGGTGGGACAGTTGCTGGCTGTGGGCAGCTGAAAGGGATTAATGAGGTGGGAGAGCCCAGCCCAGCTTCCACACCTGGTAGCAGGATTGAAATTACCCATAAGTGCTGGTTTCTCTCTCTGGGCTTGGGGTGAATTTTTGGGGAAGGTGTTGCTTGGAGCTGGGGTTTTATTTTTTTGTTTAATAGCTTGCTAGGGACAGTAAAGGAGTTGGAGGACAGGTGGTGAATCTCCCCTTCCTGGGGTGCTGCCCAGGTCTTCCTGGCACCCTGGATTTGGGGTTGCAAGGTGCTATGCTTGGGCTGATGCTGACCTTGGAAATTTTGCCACCTTTTCTGGGGCCTGGCTGGAGCCCCGGGCATCTTCCAGTGTTTTCCTTTCCTTCCTGAGCAGCAGGCTCTGGAGCTCAGCAGGTGAGTGAGGTGTTTCTCTCCTCTGTGTTCCTGAATTGCCTTTATTTGATTTTAATGGTTTGTGATTTACCCGGGGGGGGGGGAGGCTGAGCTGTGGTTTGGTTTAGCTGCCTCTTGGTTCAGTTATGCTACTGTGCTGCCTGCTCTGAGTTAGGAGAGATCAGAGCTGTCTCGGCTGCAAAGCTCATCTTGTTCCTTTCCCAGCTTGTTTTGAGCAATAATTGGTGCCAGTTTTTCAGCCCTGGGGCTGTGAGGTCTCAGAATATAGAAACTGTTCCGGTTTCAGAAGGATATTCCCGAGTAGCAAAATAGCTCTTGGTTTTCCTCTCCATTTCTCCCAAAGCCTCGTCCCTCTTGGTCCTGTGCTCTTCAGTGTCATCAAAAGGTATGTCTGGGTGTTATTTCTTACAGGCTCATTTTTTTTTTCCATAGCTTTAAAATGTCGGCAAGTAGATGTACCAAGTGTCTTGCCTTTATTGTGGGAGGTGTTGCTGTTACCCTCTTCTGCTCCTTGTGAACCCTTAAGCCTGACTGAGGGCAATGTCCTCCTGCAGTCTTAAAGAACAATGTGATGTCTCTGCTGTGCACCATGTTACCTTCTGCTTCTCCGCTCTCACTTGGAGAGCACCAGGTTTCTTCTGCTAAAATTTGTCTTTTGTGCCTTGCAATAAGAAAACAAGTGCAAACCCTTCCTGCTCTTGGTGACGAGGATGGGTCTTGTTTGATGTCTCCCCTCCATGCTGCTGTGTCGTTTGTGGGGAGCCGGAGTGACCCCGTCCCAGGCTCTGCTGCTGCGACCTGCTTTGCATCAGCTGTCTCCGTTCCTCGGTCTCCACATCTGGAAAATGGGAACAAAAAGGCTTTTTGTTCTCTCTCTAGTAAAGTCATTGTGAATTGTGGATAAAAAGCAGCATCTGGGTCTGATCCAAAAGCTTTGGAAGCTGTCTGAAAGACTTCCATGGATTTAATGGTCTTTGGAGTAGACGCAGTGGTGTTTGCCTTGTTTTTGTTTAAAAGCCTCTCCTGCCTTCCCTACCCAGCTGAGTGTCTTCTCCTTGCAGCTGCAATCACTTGGGCATCACCACCGAACACCTCATAGACAGTTGGGTCGTTAACTCCCTTGGGTTGTGTGCTAAACAGATGCCCTCACCTTTGTTGGTCTAATTAACGTAAAAACTGCCACATGCCTTTCCAGGTGGGATCCTTACCAGAGCGTCCTGAATCTTGACTTTCTCTTCCAAAGTGAATCTTCATAAAAAGAAGAGAAAAAAGAAATAGGGGGCGAGTCAAACCCCCAACCCGTGCTGTTTATGAGTTTATGTCCACATTTAATCCTTGGCAGGAGGGCGTGAAGCTCTGCAGCCGTGTGAAACCCTGGTCCTGCTTCACTGGGTATCTCCTATGAAGTATCAATCATTATGACTTGATTACGTCAGGAAATAAGTGTTGAATTGCAGAGTTCTCCCAGGTAAAATTCATCCTGCCTGACTGGAAGCAGAATATTTGGATACCCGGAAATCTTTAAAGTTGCTTCAAGTGTCCCTAAGGGCCTAAATGTTTCTAGGATTAGGTAGCAGCTGAGCTGGGACTTCTGAGAGCCTCTCTGGAGATGTAGTTGTAGGACTTGCCTTCACCTGTTAGGTATTTGAAGAGCTTTTGAAAGTGTGATTGAGGCTTCCTGGCATTTCTGGTTGCACTCTTGAACCTCTACAGCAAGTGCTTCTATCCACACTTGGGTATATTTTTCTAGGAGAAAAAAAGCTGTTTCCTCAGGAGTCACTTTCCATTTAGCACCTGCAGCAGTTGTTTCTTGTTCCTTCAGGGGTTGCTTGTAAGGGGAGGAGGCAGGTGGGTGCTCTGGCTTGGGGATGAGCAGTGGGACAGCACTGAACAGCAGAGATCTGTGACAGGGAGCTGCTGGTTTTCCTGGGAGCTCTGGCAACGGGAAGCACAAACTCTGCTGGAACTTCTCTAGGGTGTCCCCTGAAAGGGCTTTCCAAGGACAGGAATGACTGGTTTGGTTTGGGTTTTTAAGTGGGATATTTTGCTGAACCTAGCCTACTTTACATGTTTTCTTCACAACAATAAAACAATCTTTAAGGAAAAAAAATCCCATCTTTGATCAAGGACCTTGATGCTGGCACTGGAGAGTGGATGGGCTTGACCAGTGAGTGTGGCTGGATGCAGAAACGTCTTGGTACCACTCCTGTCTCTGAGGGAATGGCAGGACTCATGGTAATGTCACCGATGCTGATTCCATCGCTTGATTCAGTGTGATGGAGTCGAACATTCCCGTAGTCTGGGCTTTCTGCAAAGTGGGTGCCATGGTATGTACATCATGCGTTGGCACCTGAGAACTTAATTTACCAACACTTGAAGTACTTGGAGATCTTTGAGGGAAAAACAGAAGTGAAAATGGGAGGGATCAGGGGACCAGGCTGTAGCAGAGTGTCTTACCTTGTGTGGTAGAGAATCCTGGCAGCCTCTAAAAATGGATCTTGAGAACCTTTTCTCCATGCTGAGATCAAATTGCCCGTGGAGGAGCATCCACCAAGAAGTCCAGGCTGTCCTTCTGGGGCAGAAGGGCCAGTGTGGCCACTCGCCTGGCTTCCCACCACAGGGATGCAGGAGCAGTGCGTCTGCAGCACATCTGCCATCTCAGCACCTTGCTTTCATCAGAGGACTTGGTTTAGACTCTCGGGGTAGAGGAAACGTCCAGGCTACGTCAGAGTTAGACCGTGGCGCGGTCCCGGTAAATCATGGTCCCATTTTACATAAATGGAGGAGCACAATCTCGGCGGGAGATGGAGGTATCAGTGTATATATCTCTTTAATGGACTTGTACTGAGAAATACTATGATTCTGCTGAAATGTGATTTTAATCGTCTCTCCATTTCCCCCGATTCGCCCTGCAAAGCCTTTTCAGCCGCGGAGATGGCAGTGGGTCGTTTGAATGCTGGTTCTTTGTGGGCAGCCTAGTTAAAATATAATTATACTATTTATCATTCAGTAAAAGCCTGTCTCTGAGAGGAGTCCTTTTAGGAAAGGAGAGGGGGAAGCTGCTTCTAGTTGTTAGAGAGCAAAAAATGGAACATTTGATACCGTCAGCAGCCTGTTTTCTGCCATGCTAATGAAAAAAGAAAAGAAAAAGGGAAGACTTGATGCTTCCTCTAATGCCAAGAACTACAAAGAAGGTCATTTTAAGTTTTACTGGCTTGTTAATTCAAGCTGTTGACTTAAAGTGCATCTTTCCCATGTGATGGCACAGCCTAAAAACGTTCTTTATTTGGGTTTGGAGATAAATAGCTCGTAGAGTGAGATTGCAGACTGCGGGGGAGATAGTGGGTCGGAAGAATGAGGGAGATATGTCCGTGTTGCTGGTTTTATTACACGCGAAATGCAAACAGATAAACCAAACCCTTTGTTAAAGACAGGATGGGAAGCTGGATGCAGCCACTTCATTGTTGCTTTTGGTGGGCAGCTTTTTGGCTGGGGTTGTTCTCCCTTCAGGACTTTCATTTCTTTCTTGTTAAGGTAGCTGATAAGTGGTTGTGACTCCTCCTCCTGTGCTCTCCTGAGGCTGGTGGTGCAGCTGGATGAAGTAGCACCTGTATCCTTCAGTAGGAACTGGAGCAGTGTCGGACATCTGTGGAGACCGACTTTATTATAATTTTTAATCTTCTTAAATGGCTGTAATCAGAAGTGCACAACGGAGCCGATGCTGTTGGCAGTTCTTTCCCCGTCTCAGTGCTGTGGGGATAAGTGTCGTGCTGGGGGTGTTTCTTTCTGAAATTCCAGTTCCAGTTGAGCAGAGCCCTGCTGGTTCCCATCTGCTTGGTCTGGGCGTTGGTGTGCGTGAAGGGAAGGTATCGTAGCTGCTTCCTGGCGTGTGACAAAGCAAGTGTTGACCAAGGAAACCCCTGGAAGTTAGAATCCGCATATAGTAGAATCATTTTGGTTGGAAGAAACCAAAGCTCATTGAGTCCAACCATGCCCCCAGTACTGCCAGGGCACCACTAACCCCTGGCCCTCAGCACCACATCTCCACGGCTTGGAAACCCCTCCAGGGATGGGGACTCCACCACTGCCTGGCACAGCCCTTCACAGCCCTTTCTTTTCTGTGAAGAAAGTTGCTGGCGTTACCAAAGCAGAATCAAAATGCAGATGTGAAGGGCACATGCCGTGGGGCAGTGTGGGTGGATGGCCCCGTCCAGGCCTGGCAAGGCAGAACTGGCACCAGCGTCTGCTGCTGTAAAATTATTAAAATTGGGTAATAAAGTCATTCTTTTCCCCCTCATCCCCATCTTCTTGCCTTTCTCTGATCCAGGGCTGTGCTCTGGTACATGCAGGGGCTCAGCTGGGATCAAAAGCTGCATCTTGCAGGGTCAGAAGGTTTTGGGGCTGGTTTTGAGGTGAGAGGGAGGAGGATGGAAACCTCAGGATGGAGCTGTGTCCTGGTTGTGTAAGGTGAGACTGTAGAGCGAGAGGAGAAGTTATCCTTCAGTTTTTTTTTTCCTCTTTATGGAGACCAAACAAAATTCAGGAGTTGTCTTTATAGTCAGAGCTTTTTCTGTCCTTGTGGAAATGAGGTGACTTGTCCCTTTGGCTGGAGGGCCAGGGAGTAAAATCCTTCCCAGCTCTGGGCTTCCAGCATCCAGGGACTCCCCTCGGTGTCGTGTCCTGCAGCATCACCTGCCCCTCAGCAGTGGGACCTGATGACAGAGGGAAAGGTATGAATGACCAGAAAACATTTTCATTTTCACAACTGGCTTTTAAATTGTGGTTGAGTTCCGCAAAAGAATGAAAACAAAGCTTTTTAGTGTCAGGGGTTTCTCTTTTTTGTTTTGTTTGTTGGGTTTTTTTTTCCTCCTCCTGAATGGATTGGAGACAAAACATTTTTTGGATGGAAAAGGCTCCCCCTCCCACCAGGTTGACTCCCTTCATCTCTCTGGAGACAGCAAATGGCTCACGCTGGACCTCGGATTCTTTTCCACCAAATATTGTCAGAACTAATACACGTCTCTGCGGACTGTTCGAGCAGAAAACGTTAAGTTCCTTCAGTGCAGCCAAGAGGAACCGTGTCCCAAGTCGTAGTCCCAAACAACTGGGATGAAAAACTTCGTTTCCAGCCAGCAAAGATGGTCCTGCTTAAATCAAGTGCCACAGAAAACTTCCTGTGGCTGGTTCCCGTTTGAAATAGTTACGGTGCAAACCTGGGATGGTGGAGATGGGTGTCGTGGGCTGTGCTCCTGCAGCTGCAGCTACTTAGTGGGACCTTGAACAAGTGGATTGTCCTCACCTGCAAGGAGAGGCCACCTCTTTTGTCAGAAGTGGTGGAGCAGCTGTTAGCACACAGCATAATCTTTTCTTTCCTTTTTTTCTTTGAATAAAGGCAAAGCCAGCCTCGTTTTTCCAGCCGGCTTAAAAGCACTTTTTGAGTGTAACTTTTGGCTCCTCCAGCCTTTGAGAGAATATTGAGTTGCAAAAGGTGGTGGCTGCCAGTTCCTATATAAAAACACTGCATTAGTCAAAAACCCCCTTGGAAGCACCACTGATTAATCTATCGGTTCCTCCGAGAGCACGCTGACCTAGATTTTGCTTTAGCTGTTTAGGTGGAGACTCGTCTACAATGTGGCTTTTATCTGTTCGCGGGATGGATTTAGACCATGTGGAGTCTACAGAGAGCTTTTATTTCCTTTTAAAAACCGTGGTGTTCAAACCTGCTACTATGTGTGTCAGGCTTGGTTTGTTGTTTTGTGTTGGTTCTGTTTTTTTTTTTTAATCTCGCTCACTGATCGTTTTTTGGGAGTTTAGAAGGTCAGCGGTGTTAAGCTTATCAGCCACCTAAGAATGGTTGGGGAATCCGTTAATTTGCACACGTTTCATGGCATAACTTGATTATCAGACACCTGAAAGACACTGGAGGTAGGGGCTGGAGCAAATATTTGCTGGGATGAGCAGTTTTTCTCTTTGAAGTTCAGATGTGTTAAAAGTATGATCGTGATACTCGTAGGCAGGCATTTCTTATCTGGCTTCGTTTTTGCTGGGGGAGTAGAATGTGATGTGAAGGGCGTTTATATGGAATTTCTGGCATAGCTTTTTATAGGGTGGGAAAAACAGGATGTCTGCAAGAGTGCAGCCTGTGAATTTGCAGCGAGGACTCGTGGGGAAGGAGCTGAGACTCGGTGCTGGTTCACAGTTGTGACTCTTATGCTGCAGAACCTTAGCATGGTTTAGGTTGGAAGGGACCTCAAAGATAATCTAATTCCAACCCCATGCCATGGGCAGGGACACCTCCCACTAGACCAGGTTGCTCAAGGCCCCATCCAACCTGGTCTTGAACACATCTAGTGGTGGAGCATCCACAGCTTCCCTGGGCAACCTGTGCCAGGGTCTCACCACCCTCAAAGTGCAGAATTTCTTCCTTATCTCTAATCTAAATCTACCCTGTTTCAATTTAAAACCATTACCCCTTGTCCTTTCAAAGCGCTCTCAGAGCTTTACAGGGGTTATCTTCCTCGTGCTGTTGGGTGCACGCTCCCCATCCTTAAACCAAGATTAAAAATCAGGCATGGAAGCTATTGCAGTCTGGTGGATTCGAGCAGGGGATCCCCAGTTGCTCAGTGCAGGAGGGTTTCCTCAGCTTGACTCCTCTAATCTCTGTGGTTGTCATCTCACCTTCCCAAAGTGCTCTCCTCCACATCTGCATCTTGGGCAGCATCGGAGCAAGGGGAAGTGGAGCTGGAATGAATGCTCTGCTCATGGGGATTAGCCATGGGTCAGGAGTTCATCTGCACCAACAATGACAGCACCTTGTCACCACTGGCCAAGTGACGCTCAGGAGGACATGGTTAGCGTGGCTTCTTTATTTCTCATATCTGTTAAAAGATTCCACTATCCAGCTTTGATCTGCCACGTGTAGCCTCTCCGCCATTGAGGACAGCGGATAAATTGTTCCGTTGAATAGCAAGATCTACAACGAAGCCTTCGTCTGAGCAAAGGACAGTCCGAGCACATTTCTTAAGTCTTGATTTCATTAGCGCAGAGCTGCAGTTCATCAAGCCCCATAAATATTTATCTTTTCAGCGTCCTTTGTATGATTTCAAAACGCTGGCGGTATTTTAACGGGACGCTTCACGTTGTTTATTGTGCGATAGCTTTGCCATAGATATGCTGACAAAGACCTCTGTGATGGCCGTAATGAATGGGGAGGCACGTTCTCCTCCAGACACGTTTATGAACCTGGTAAAAGCCACCTCTGCATCAGCGCTCGCCGAGCGGGTGGGGAGCAAAGGCCAGTTGGGGATTTCCCCGCCAATGCGATGAGTCAAGAGGATTTGCAGCTCTGCCAACCCAGAGCGCTTAGAAATCGTGAGTCAGTTGCTCAAAATCATGAGTTTTATAATAAATTAATGGATGTAGGGGTATTTCAGCTTGCTTTCTACCCACTGTGTTTCTGGGTAACATCAATGCTCGTGTTCTGGATTTCTCCACAACTTCAGTTTGGATTTATTCTTCAGTTTTAATGGTGTAGCAGAAAGAGTCACTGATGCGGGAGCCTTTGGGTGTTGAGATGTTGAAAAGATGCATCGAGTGTTTGGAGACTTTTGTGGATAAAGCAATAGAAGCTGGCGGCACAGGCTTTGGGGAGCAGTGATGGGGTGAGCACACCTTGTCCTGGTGATGATCAGCTCTTCCCCAGGGACTGGGAGCTATCTCATCTACTCCCTTTAAAGGCAAGGAAAGTCAATCTTGTCTCAGATAAGGACCTCACTTGGCTTTTCATAGAATCATAGAATGTTTCAGGCTGGAAGGGACCTCTAGAAGTCATCTAGTCCAACCTCCCTACACAAGTAGGGACATCTCTACCCAGGTCAGGTTACTCAGAGCCTCATCGAGCCTGACCTTGAATGACTCCAGGGATGGGGCCTCCACCACCTCTCTGGGCAGCCCGTTCCAGTGCTCTATGACATTTTAGAAGCATTTGGTTTGTGAACCTTGTTCTTGCTGCTCAGATGAACCTGGTTGGTTGTTGAGCCACTTAATGCTGATGGAGGACACTGTTAATGGCAATCGCAACCATGTCCCTGATGTTTAAATGTTTGATTTTATTTTTTTATATGCTGAGGTGATAGAATCATAGAACTCTTCAGGTTGGAAAACACCTTTAAGATCCTTGAGTCCAACCGCAGCCCTGCTCTACCAAGTCTGCTGTTAAACCCTGTCCCTCAGCACCACATCTACCCAGCTTTTTTTGTCATCCAGGGAAGATAACATGATGATTAAGACAAAATAAAAAATGGTCTGTCATGAAAAACGTTCTGTGGAGTCAACAGGGTGTGTGGTCATTGCTCATGCTTGTGCTACCAAGAAATTGTGCGATAGACTTTGTCCTGACAGGAAAGAACCAGCTGCTGAAGAAATCTGTTTGTGAAACTTCGGCATTATAATATTTTTTTAATGACATTTCAGTTTTTTCTTCCAGTGACTTTATTTATTAGAACAAAATATTTTGGGACAATAAAAGAAGGCTGGATAATTATTATTATAAACCTTAGTCGTGGTTACTTTATAGGACAGAAAGTTCATGGTGTAAAGAAGAAACAACCTCACGGTTTCTACTTCTCGATGAATAAATGTGCTTACGAAGCGCTGAAAGTTGTAACCAGTTAGGTGCTCTTTATTTTGTTCAATTATGGAAGGTCTTTATTTGAAATTCTGAAAAAGTATTAATTTCCCCCCTCTCTTTCCAGGCAGGACTGTTGATTCCACACGCCGATTCTGTCTCGTGTGACTTCATCTGCTGAGCACCTGCACCAGGTACTTCTTTTCCTTCGTGGCATGTGTGTGCTCTCTGTGCTGTCTTTCCATTTAATGCTGCTTCGGAAAGGTCTGTGTGTTCTAATAGACGCTGTGTTTGGATTTTAACCTTCTCTTCAGGAGACGGGGCTCTATATTTTTACCCCTCCCACCGGCAGCCCCAGTTTTTTGAATTGCAAGAAGATGCTTCTGCTCAGGGAAGGTGGGGGGTGACGTGGCCCTTGGAAGTAGGGGTTGGATATTGTTCAGAGTGAATCGAATGGTATGTGGAGGCCTTGCAAAAAAACCAGAGTCTTTATTTCCAGTTGCTCAAAGAGCATGTGAGTAGGGCTGGATAAAGGACCTCGGTGTCCCTGCTGATTTCGGTTGCGCTCTCAACTGTGCCAGCGAAAAGCAATCGACTTCCCAGCTGTTTCTTATCACAGATGGAGCATGTCAGGAGGAAGAGCCCCATGTGTGACCTGAGACATCCCGCATTTCTGAAGTGTCTGAAATACTTTAATACCCTTTGTCAAGCCGATCCCCAATCTCTTTTCATCGCGCTGAAGTTATGGCATGTCTGGTGACCACAGGGCCCGAGGCAACGCTGAGCTCTGGCTAGACAATGAAACGGCGCAAAGTTCTTCACCCATTTGCGTGACGGTTTTCATACGGTTTCTTATTGGTATTTACAACAATTACCTCTATTTCTACATATAAAATGAGCACGTGGCTGCAAAAATAAAGAGGGGAGAGGAAAGCGAGTTGGCTTTGCCCTCTTTCCCTACACGAGGAGAATGATGTAGTGCACAGGCACCGAGCCATCCCTTGTCACGCGGTCCGGATCATCCGCCGTGAATATTTTTCCATCTAGAATTCGCTGATCTGCTTTTGCTGGTATTTTTTTGACCGCGCTTCTTTTGTTTATTCCCCAACCGCTTGGGATGAGAAAAAAAAAAAAACAAACCAAAAAATTGCGCTGGCAGGAACATTTTGTGGGAAAGCAACTTCACGTTGCATATTTGTGCGAATAAATATTCACAAGAGAATCCACGTCGAGAGCGCTCGCGCGGCCGCTTGCGAATTCTCCTCCGATTACTCACCAAAAGAGGCTTGTTGAATGTTTATAGCTGCTTGGTGGGCAACCGGCAGGCAAGTTGGGAAGACTTGTAATTTGTCTAAGCCTTTGGTTGTCAAGTCTGGGATGGAAATGAAAGCATCTGGCCTGGGTGGAGTAATTGGGTGGCACTGGTAGCCCGGGCTCGTAGCAACTCTGTTCTGCCTGTAGTAACTCCAGTGTGTCTACTCAGGCTATTCGTCAGAGCTAGAGGCTGGAGAAACTTGTGGAAGAATCACGGTCTGTTTATAGATTGTTATGACTTAAAGTAAGAGCGGGATTTGCTGGATAAATGAAGGGAGCATTATTTGACCAACATTAGGGAAATGTGAAGACTCTATTTACCTTTCAGTTTTGAGCGTTCTTGAAGCAATTACCCGTTAATGCCTGTGCTTCTGGAGAGCTGTTATTGAATGAGGATTATCTCTTGGGAGTCCCGAATTCACTGCTCTGAGTGCCCTGCGTTGACGGATATTTTTATCTGGTTTTCTGCTTCTCTCCTTGCAAAGTACTGGGAAAAGCAGCTGTTGCCTTTGATACTTAGATTGGCCTTCAGTGAGTAAACTATCGCTGCTTGATTGCCTGCTCTGTTTGCCTGCACTGGAGGAGAAAGCACTAATAAACTGTTCCAGTTGCGGTTCTGCAGACAGATGTGGGTCTTGGTGGACGCTTTTTGAAATGGAGGTCAACTGTCAAACAAAAGTTGCCTCATTCTTTCAGGCTTTGGTTGTCAAAGGTAGCTGAAATAAAGTTGGATGTTTTTCTGAAGGGCTGGATGTGTATCTGAAGAAAGCAATTAGCATTTTGCAGCACAAAGCACATCCACCAAATGGATTAAGAGTTGGCTGGTAGATCTGAGAAAGCAGTCATCACCGGGGAGCCCTCGTGAAATAAGAGCGTGGCTTGTTGGGCTTCGTGGAGCTTGGCGCGCTGCTGTTCCATCCTCTCATCAGCGACCTAAAGTCATGATAAAATTACTGCTGATGAAGCTCTTGTACAGCTCAGGCTTTGGCTGGGAAGCGCAGAGTGGTGGCTGGAGGAGTAATGTCATGTAGCCTGGAAGGTTTGGTGAGCTCAGCCCACGGAAACAGAAGATGCTTTGATGCAGATGTAGCTCTACATCTGGGAAGAAGGCCAGCGAGCAGTACCGGTGGCACTGCTGGCTGTGCCACAGAAATAAATGCCTTTGTGAAGGGCAGAACGAGCTCCTGGCAAAAAAGGGCCGGTGTGATGCTGGGATGCCTTGTCTTCCCCTGCCAAACCACGTGGGTTTGACCTTTCTTTTCAAAAAGGACATCCACAAATAGAAGTCAGTGTGGCAAAGGGCTAGAAAAATGATTTGAGAGCTGGGGAAAGCAAGATATCTAAAGGCTCTTAATAAAAATGAAGTGACTTGGTATTTATGCACTGGGATCGTGTTGAGAGAGGCAAGCTTTGGGAACAAAAGGAAAAGATATGGTGAGAATCCTAGCTGGAAGCAAAACCCCAACGCATTCAAACCTAGATACGAAGCATGTGTTTCTGCGTGCAGATGCCACGGAGGATTTACTGTCTCTTGGTGCTTGTCAAATCAAGCCTGCCTGCACGGGAAGGATGCTTTTGCCAAGACCCAAATGAAGCTTTAATTGTAGGGCTTTAGTTCTTGGGCTTCACACAGCCGGGTGAGTGGGTGAAATGTAATGGTTGGGGTGATGCAGGAGGTCAGAACAGATGATATCATGGTCCCTTCGGGACTCAAAGCTTTATTCATAAATGCATTTGGAAATCCTCTTCTCTCCTAGTGGAAAGGACTGGCGTTCCTTGAGATTAAAGGGAGGGATTGAGACTCGCAACCATGATAATGTCCTTGTTGGCTGGGCTGTTGCAAGAGGCGGTGTTGGCTCAGTCCACCTGGTCTCCTGTCTCCATGGTACATTCATCACAGGAGCTGAAGCGCTTGAGGCTAATGCTCATTACCAGCTACGTAGCTTTGGAGTTTTCTCTCATTGGAGAACACAAAGTAATATTTAGGTGAAAGACTGGCCGAGTAAATCAGCTGGTTATTGGATATCTTTAGAATCACAGGATCTTTCAGGTTGGAAAAGACCTCTAGGATCGTCAAGTCCAACCTTAGGTGTCGTTATAGAACGAAGTTTTGAAATCAAGGGCAGTTTTATGCCTTCCTCCAGGAGCTCTGAAACAAGCAAACTGGTTTTGTCAAGGCAGGGGAAATTCAGGGTATATTTTTCCTTCCTTCCTTTCATATCTGTCTCGTTATTAAGACATCTCCATAGGTACTATTGAGTTTGTCATGTTTCCAGTGTTCCATCAGAACACAGATACCCCTGGTGAGGCAGAGTGATGATAAATCCCCCGCCCACCAAACCCATTTATTCCCTTACCAAAAGAAAGACTTCATTTTGGGGAAGCAAATATTTTAGGCTTTGCCTAGCAAAAGCAGGAAAATCTATTTTTTTCAGGTCAGATCAGTGACTTGAGCTGACTTCTGGTTCTAACCCAGTGCTGTGCTACCTTGTGATGGAGCTGGGGGATTTGATCCCAGTGACGCTCTGCTCCCTGGAGGCCCTGAAAACAGCAGAGCATCTTCTTCTGCAGGCTGCAAAGTGCCCGTCTTGCCCTTCAGTCAAATTCCATTTTGCTTCTATTTATCACAGAATCGAGTAAGCACGTTTAATTATCTCTATTGTGTTAAATGGTTTCCAGATCGGAGGTAGGTGCCTCTAAGCAATAGGTGAAGTAACGTTATTCATCTGCATCCCTTTGGAATAGGGATGAAGGATGCTGTGATGTTGTTACCTCTGTAGCTCATGTGGCCTGGAGACAGCAGGCTTGGAGACTATGACTCGTGATTAGGGCTTTTGGTGGTGTTTGCTCTTTTTTTTTACTGTTGTTTGGCTGCAGCCGGGGAGGAAATACCTTGGTGTTGTCAGCTGAAATGTAAACAGAACGTCCATCATCAATCAGGAGTCACTGAGGTTCATCTCCTCTTGCGTTCTCTCATAACCACGGGAGAAGCAGATGAACGTGAAAAATACTGGTGCGTGCATGTGGTTTTGTGCATTTAAAGCTAACCAGATGTTTGAAACCTCTTTCTAAAATACAGATGATGATGATGATATAATGACTCCGTCGTAATACAGAGCATTGGCAAGGGAGACATGAATATCTCGCAGTGTGGCATGGAGAGATAACTCCTGATTCGTAGGCTTGGATGAGTTCAGGAAGTTCACAGGCTACCTAAGGACAAAAGTTTTTGTGTTCCAGGCGTGCGCTCCGTCCCTGGTAACGCACAACACTGCTGGGCTGAGAACATCTTCAGGTTATTTAAGAAAAGCCTCCACTTGACAATCAACTTGGCACTCACGGGATGCCTCTAATCCAGAGGCTTTACACAACACTTAATCTGCTGTGAAGTTCCTTTGGCCATAAGTGGGTCGAAGGGATGTGCTGAGCTGGTGGTGGCCACCGGGCTGGCAAGTGGGGTGGTGGCCACTGGGCAGCAGTGGTGGGGTTGGGATGCCCAACACTGCTGTTTGCGTGACATGGTGCTCGCTGGATCCTTTAGCATAGAAAGGGGAACAAGCACACAAAAACCAGACGCGATGACTAGACTGATATGTTTTTTGGCCACTTACCTACAAGATTCTGAAAGCTACAATGTGAATGGGAGGGAAATAAAATGCTCTGGGGTGTGGGTAATCTGATAGGGAGGCATTAGTCCCGGTTCCTCCGTAGGAACGTTATTGTCTTCGGAGAAGCTGTGCATACATTTCTTCTTATACCAAATGAACAGATAGCAATTTCCTGCCTCGCTTATGTTTCATGGCCTTGGTCTTTCCTCCGGCTTCAGAAATTCACGGTAGCTCAAGGAATGCGGCGTCTGTCAACACGTGCCGCAGGAGAAATACAGAAGCCTAAAAGCGGGGCTTGACAGGAGGCGGATGGCTGTTTGAAAGAATAAAATACCCCTTCCTGTTAATTTAGTGTGGGGAGGAAAGGGAAGGCTGTCATAAAGGCTGTGGTGTTGTGCTCGGAGGGCAGCGAACGCCTCTGAAATGCAGCAGGTAACGAAAGGGTCTCAACCCGGGGCTGACAGCAAGAACACAAAGCCCGCGTGGTCCACGGCAAGGTGAACCTGGAATGATTTTGCTGAAAGGAGCAAACTTCAGCGGCATTTAGTCTGGAGCAAGCACAGCCCCGTGTGCTTTTAACCTTCCGTACACCTGCCTGCTGCTTTGCTTTTTTTGGTCAAAATCCTGCTTCTGTTTCTTCTGCTTCCACTTAGTAGTGGCCAAGATACCTGGAATGCTGGTGCCTGTTTTCTACCTGATGTGCAAGTCGGAGGCATTATGGTGTCACTTCAATTTGTAACCAGTTGCTTTACTGTTGGATTTAATCAGACTTTTGGGATCCGTTTGTTTAAACCTTAAATACTCGGCTAAATTGGAATGGCTTATCCAGCCTGGCTTGGACCTGTGTGTCTTCTGAAGGTCTTTATACCACGTGTAAAGGTCTGGAGGTCTTTACATCGTGTGTAGTCTCTGTCACTCCTGGTTTCCGCAGCCCAGATACCCCCAGCAAAAAACCTGCTGTCCCGTGTGGAGCCAGCCTTGTAATAAAAACGCTAAACATTGATAATTGTGATAAAATAAATAGGTTGATTTCTCTGGAAACAGGGGAGAAGTCACCGAGGTGAAGGATTGCTGGAGGTGTTGGAAGATGCTGATCTAATTGGCAGGTTTGCTTCCAGCTACACAGTTAATTCTCCAGAGAAGGTCTAATTGCTTGGCGCTCGCACAACAATTTTCATCTGCGGCGCGTGATGGATCTGTGCTGCGTTCTCCCCGGCGCCTACGGAACAGTGCCCTCTCGTGTGCAGCGCCGAGAGGAGCTGGAGAGGATCGACCCCTTCCCAAACCAGGCGGAATTTGGGGAGTGTCAGTAAGAAATAAGACTGACCTGTAACCACGTGTTGCTTTGGTTTTGTGGGGTGTTTTTTGGTTTTCCCCTCCTGGTGTTCTACGTGGCGTGCTGGCTGTGCGCTTGGTGCTTCAAAAGATGTAAAGGAATGAGTGGATTTTTTAATACTTCATAGTTAAATACACGGAATGGATTTATTTATTCAGGGGGGAATAAAGGTTTTGCTGCTTTTCCTGACTCTCATGCTGTAGTTAGCGCAGATTCTAGTGATGTGCACGCAGGTGGCAGCAGCGGGGCTTCCGTAGCGGAAACTGGAGATGAAGGTGTAGAACTCGACTTCAGAATAGTCCCAGAAGAAAAGATTCGGCATTAACACGTGCATTACTCATTGCTGGATTATTTTTTTTTGCATTGTCACTTGTCACTGTAGCAGGACCGTTTCAAACACGCAGTGATGGTGAAGTCCTTGGTCTGCCATACACTCTGCAAATGAGAGAAACCTGTCTGCTCACCCATCCTGCTCTTTTAGCATCATCTTCTTCCCAGTCCTGGCCCATTGTGATGTAAAAAAAACCCCAATTATTTTGCTGGACTCTGCAAAATAAATTGCGATTGCCATGTGGTGGCAATGGTCCTTGTGTTCTCTCTCCATTTATTGTCATATTTTATTCTTAGCTAGCAGCTTGTCTTCCCTTTCTACAGTGGTGTGTCTGAGTAAAGTCATCCAGCCGGAAGCTCCCGGGTGCTTCAGTATAGCTTTTATTTTTATATATGCCTAGATATGAACAAGTAAACTTAATTACAAACCAGTATGTATCATGCTGGCATGTGGACTAGAAACACTGGAAGAGCTTTCTGGCTGATGCTGTAATAAAGGCACCTACTAATGAACGCCCTCTGGACATGAGGGATTGGAGATGACAGTGTGACCTGTCCTTTGGTTACGTCATGCTGCCATGGGCAGAGTGCTCTTGTAGGAGAATGTGTGCTGGGAATCAGCTTGGGTTGGGCAGTGCTTGCTTTCTAAATGTATTTAGCAGTAATTAATCTAGAGGTAAGGCTTAAACCTTTTATGAGGCTTATAACCCTGCTTCTCTGGTGCCTCCAGACTTTGTTGCTGTAGGAGGAGGGAGTAGAGTCTGTCTTCTCTGGCTTTTTTTTTTTTTACTGCTGTGGGAGTGTTTGTCTAGCGAGATGTATTTAATCTCTTATGAGATGGAGGAATGCATGTTAAATAAACATGAAGTTTATTGGGTGTGTTTGCTTGACTTTTAGGAAGGGTGATGTGTTTGGATGAAGGATTTATATTTTGCAGTCGGGTTCCCTTTGCGCTTACTCCAACGGCTGAGCTTCGATGTTCGGATCCAGGATGCTGCCTTCAGCCAAGGGAAGTCATAAGGGGAGTGGAATTGCATAAGCCAGAGACGTTGTCTATGTGGGTGAGCCTCTGGAACATAGGGTCCTCTTCAGCAGGGCTGCGTGTGATGTGCAGCATCTGCCTTGTAGGATCTCACTGTTGGGCTGTGAAGTGCAATTTGATGGCGCTTCTCCACGCTTGGTCCCAGTTTTGCTTCCAGCAGACTTCTCGCGTCATTCACTGCCTGTGAGGGTGCCGTTTCCAGAGGGGACCTCTTGACCGGTGGTTGGTAGCTCCTTCTTTCATAGCAAGAGGAATGTACCACCTCTTGTAGCAGCTTGGTGGAGAAACAATCAAACTTCTTTTTGACCAAGGTAACTGGAGCAGTAGAAAGCTCCGCTCAAAGCACTGGCCTTGTGGTAAGCCTGAATCCGCCTGAGTCGGGGTGATTTGAAGGGTTTTCCCAGAGTGTGGCTACGAGTACAGGGTTGGAACTCGGACTGGTGCGTGTGTGTGTGTGTCTGTATGTGTCAGAAGTGGTAAACGGGCCAGGAAAAATCCACAGAAGTCATGGTGCTGTGCCCCAAGAAGATGCCAAGAGAAGGAGAGGTTTCTCAGGCAGGGTGTTGGCTATGAAGATAGGCTTGGAAGCATCTGGGAGGAAATTCTCCTTCTGTTCCTACTCAAGTAAGGGGAAAAGGACTTTGTGTGCACATTTTTCAGTTAAGCAGGAAGCTACTTGACTCTTTCTCTTAGAAACCAGGCAAGAAGATCTTAGCTAACTATGCAGGTTGGAAGGGTCAATATTGCACCTCTGATTCTTCTGCCTGTCCCTTGACCATCAGAGCGTTTGCTCTGAGCTTGCCACTGACTCCAAAGGAGAAGGGGGGCACTAATCCTGCTGTTCAGACCAAGGGTCTGAGCACGTTGGAAGTGGTGCAGAGACCTTCACGTGGAAGCAGCATAGTCAAATGATTGCCCCAGAGTCCTTGCTAGGAGGTCAGGCTCGTGCCACAGAGTGCAGGACTGGTCCGTGGTGGTGTGGGCTGGTCCAGCAGCGTGCAGATGGCTGCTGAGGGCTCAGAGCTCTGAATTTCCTGCCTGTTATGGGTTGGACACCAAAATTCTCCCCTAATGTCATGTTTTCATGCAAAGGCTGTAACAGCAATTCCATGTTCTTATAATCCTTCTGCTCGGATAAAAATCAGATCTTCACAAATTGTGAGCACATGAGGACTAATGACTTTTATTACAATATCTTTTTAATTATCAAGGTGGGGAATCGCATTTTACAAACTACAATAAATCAAATTTTATTACGGCTTGTGTGAGGACTTATTTAATAGTAGATTACACTAGACACTAACAAAATTCCTTTTCCTTCTCTAAGGCTTATTTGTCGCTTGTTGAACTCTAGAAGAATGAGCTGTGAATGGAACCAGAGGGTTCCAGATAGAATCCAAATGATGGCTCGTATTTATGGTTTAGATTAGCCCGGTTTAATTCCAGATTGCGTAGGCTTCTAACATCTGTGAAATCCAAACCAGGCAGTTACGCTTTATTAAGATCTAGCTTCTACTATTTTCAATAGGTAATTTGTGATGTCTCAGAAACTGAATTATGGCTGTTTGCTTTGGAAGGAGCTTCACTTACTTTGTTGGTTTGTTTTTTTTTTCTCCTGTCTGTACTCATTGGTAATCGTGGTGTTATGATAACTCCGGGCTTCTGTGGAGCGTGCTGCCATGAGCAGATACGGAGAGAGGATGGCTTTGGGAATGAGGAGTGTCCACCCTAAGCTAGGAACCACTGGGTTATCGCCCCTCTTGGTCAGGGCTTGGCTTATTGCTGGTCCTTGTCACATTCTCCTGATGAGCAGCAGCTCTGTTCTCTTCCCCCTTCTCTCTCATGCTTTGTCCTTTGTCATGGAGACCACAGGTTCATTGAGTGGCCTGTTTTCAAGTTCGTACTTTTTTTCCTACTCTTGGTGGGTTTTTTGGTATGTGGAAGCCCCTGAAGAACTTGCAAGGTCTCTCTTACCCAGGGTGAAAGATGCCTTGCACTGGTGTGCTTGAGCAGTGGTGTATAGCTGAGAAGTTGGAGAGGACCCATCTCCTCTGAAGTGAGTGGGGACTGATGCTTAACAGAAGACAGCAGTTTCTTATGTAGACCTCTCATGGGACCTTGGTACGGCCTGAAAGAAAAGAGTGTCTCTTAAAAGACCACCTCATAGAAAGGGACAGAACAAAGTAGAAGTTTGGGACGTGGATTAAAGGAGATGCTCAAAAAAATGCATTGGAAGCGTTTTGATAGACCTGAGGATCTTCTTGTTAAATAAATGTGTTGAGTGTGGCCCTTCTGTGCCAGAATTAGGAGAAAACTTCTGAAAATGGAAGGGACTCTCTGTTCAGAGCTATAGTAGATGTGTTGGTGATGGAGACTGAGGCTGTAGTTGACCACAGTTGGAGCTTGACTTGCTCCTGATGAAAGAGGACAGCATTTGCTATGGCAGGGCTGGGTAGCTGGGCCAGAACAGCCCCTTCGTGTGAAGCAGCCACAGGACTTCATGTTCTTTTTTGAATAATATTGAGGTTTATAAAAGCTTTTAACAGTTTATTCAACTCTCGGTGGTGAAACATTCCCCTCTCGGGTTTCGCCATGGTGGTGTCTTGCAAATAACGGATTTATTCCCTGATTCTTAACATTATAGTCACTGCAATGGTCAATCCACACAAAAATAGATGCTTGGAATTCTGGCTACTGCTGGTGCAGGCAAAATTAGCAAGCAAGCATACAGTGGAATATCAGTTTTGGTCTGTCGAGAAGGTGCTGGTGTTGGGGAGGGGTCCACGTGCAGTTCCTCCAACTCACCCTGTGTGTTTTGAAGTGCAGCAGATGATAAAACTGAGCCCTGTGCTAAATACATGGGAAGATGTAGGTTGAACAACCCCGTGGATACAGTGGGATGCTGATATGTTCGAGCTTATCCTTCCATCTTACTTCAGTTCCCTAGGAAAACTTTGGAAAAGGAATCCAATAAAGCTATAAAGAATGGCAGGGGTTTTCTGGCCCGATGGCTACAGCAGGGCATACACATTTGAGATGATTTCTTATGCATGTAGTCATCTTAGGATTCTGGAAGGGAACAGTTTGTGATTGATAATAAATGATTCATCCTTTTTTATTACCATAATAATCGCTTTTTATGGTAACCCAAGTGAACGCTATCATGAGAGCACAGAAAAATCTATTAATTATTTTCCAAGATTTCACACTATTTAGTTTTGTGTTTTTTTTTTTTTTCCTGGAGTTTTCCCATTCTGTAGATTTCTGATGTTATCAGAAAGCAAAGCATTTATTCTTTTTGAAGATAAAAGTCCCCAAGCACACTCATTCTGCATAGTGCGGGCCAGCGTTGCTGTTTGCAGAGCTAGAGGAACACGAGAACAACTTGACTAGAGACAGTGCCGGTCTCTTCAGTGATGGCTGGATGCTTCTTCCCTACCTTCTGGCCCCAAAACCAGTATGGATTCCAGGTGTGTTTCCATTTCCTTGTGTAGGTACATAATTGATTGAGATAAAGATCTCAGACAAGGGGTGGATTCCTAAAAACCAGAAACGCTGACTTGTGCCAGGAGTGGATGGAAGCAGACTGGAATGGAGGGACCTTCTTTAATAGGGGAGGTTCAAGTACTGTTTAGTAGGAGTCCTCAGGGCCCAAACTTATGCAAGTTTTAACCCCGAGGCTCCATTAAGCTTATAAACCCTGTCACAACCTGGTCATCTGGGGTGCTGAAGGGCTGGACCTATTGCTGGACCTGTTTCGTGTTTGTTCGTTTGTTTTTTCAAAGTAAGGAATTATTTAATAAATGGCACTAGGAGCTGCTGATCTATCGCCGTATCTTCAGGAAGTTACTCTCTATGGAGTAACAAAGGTCAGGCATGGAGAGCACAGTCTAGGTTATAGACTATGTTACAGTTCAGGATTTGGAGTTCAAAGCCTTATGAAACAAGGAACACAGGAAGTTCCTACTCAACCATGAGGAGAAACTTCTTTACCGTGAGGGTGGCAGAGCACTGGCTGCTGAGAGAGGTTGTGGAGTCTCCTTCTCTAGAGACTTTCAAAACCCACCTGAACACATTCCTGTGTAACCCACCCTAGGTGAACCTGCTTTGGCAGGGGGGGTTGAACGAGATGATCTCCAGAGGTCCCTTCCAACCCCCACCATTCTGTGATTCTGTGAAATGTTGCTGGACTGGTGAATAGCTGCTGGTTTTGGAGGCTAAGTGAGGCTGAAAAGGATGCGCCAATCTTTCTTCTTGACTCCGTGTCTTGTTTTTGATGGGCTGACTCTCACTGGATGCAATCTTCACTGTTCCATGTAATGCTGCTTTGGTTTCTATCTAATGTTCAGCCTGTGGAGCACTGACCTTTGCAGTGAAGTGGGACTGAACATGGGGATCTCCACATAATCAAGTAGTAACAACCTTGGACCTCTTTATTGCCTACAAGTCAGATTGAATAAAGCTTCTGGAGCTGGCTGCTTCTGTTCTGTGCAAACACAGCGCTTATGAGAACTGGTTGCTTGTTTTGCACATTTGGGTCTCCTTGAAGTGAGCCTGCTGGATGCATGGACACAGTTCTAGTATGACATCATACAGTGATGAGATGTTAGTGTAACATGATGACAACCTCCCAGCACAGCTGGGAGGTTGGATCTTGGTTCGTCCTGTATCTCTGTGGTCTCCCCTGCTGCAAGCACGAGTTTTGACTCAATGATAAATTCAAGAGGTCATGGTTGAGCAGTGTAGCTAAGCACATTCCTCGGTTAAGGCATGGGACTAACCTTGTTGTCTCCAATGAGACTAGTCTTATGCTGACACAACATCCTGAACTGCAGCCTAAATACCTAAGGAAAAAATATCTCTGAGAAACCTTTGGAGCTGGTTTTATACTGTACATTTATGTGGCCTCCAAGTGCCCTAAGGGTTGGGAACGTGTCATCTTCTGGGGGTTGTGAAGAGCTAGATCACTGCTTAACACAGCCATAATGCTGTCATCTCTAGTTTAGATCATGAGCTTTTCAGAGAGGGAGCTCCTCTTTCTTTTCTCTATTAGCAGAGCACCGAGAACTCTGTCAATGCTCAGTAAATCCAACAGCCTCTTGGGAGTTGGCCTCTCTAGTAAAGTGCTTTTCTGCTTTACAAATGATGGAAGACCTGCAGTTTACAGTAAAAAGGAAAAGTGTGCAAGAATAATAAGGTATCTTATGTTATGTAGCATGTGGTGCAAGGAAACAGCACAGAAGAGCAATCAGAAAGGTTTTGCTCTGGGTAAGGTTCGAGAGAAAGTTTCTGGAAAGCTCTGAAGGCATGCGACTAACCAGTCAGGTGAAGGAACCTAAAATGCCTTTTATTTGGAGGAGTTGTGGAGTAGGAAGCTCTTTTGCCAGAAAAGAGGATTGCAGGGGGTGAGGAAAAAATAAGGAAGAGCTGTAGGCTGGATATAGGGCAAAAAGAGAAGGATGGCCAAGACAGTAATGATGGAACATGTCCAGAGAGACTTGAAGAGAAGCAATTCAAGAGTGAGGTAGGAAACACGACCCTCCTACCCATGTTTCTTAGCTGCAAGATGCAATATTTCCACTTGTGACTGGCACGCAGCGGGGCAGAAAGTAGCATCTTGGCATGAAGGTGACACGTCTTTCAGTCGACACTCAGAGTTTTGCAAACTGCTGGTGAGTGACGGTGAAATCTTGACATACGGAGTGCTTATGGTCTGGGCTAATCATTGACTTTGTGCCAGTCTGTATGTGTGTCCTTCCAAGAAATGACGTCACTCACGTTGGCACTGAGATGAGAGCTGTAGCTTTTAAAAGGCTTTTGAGAGGAAAGCGCAAGTGTGATATTAAACTGTCTGTCTAAGAATGGTCCGGCCACACAGCTCAGGTTGTTGGATGGAGCAGTCTTGGCAGTTGCGTTTACCTGTGGAGATTGTTCTCTCATGTCAGACACAGGTAAGTGGATTACCAAGATATTATCCTCCATGCTACACCAAAAGAGGCAAGAGTCACAAAATCACAGAATGATTTGGGTTGGAAGGGACATCAAAGACCATCTAGTTCCACCCCCCCGGCTATGGCAGGAACATCTCCCACTAGACCAGGTTGCTCAAGGCCCCATCCAACCTGGTCTTGAATATCTCCAGGAATGAAGCATCCACAGCTTCCCTGGGCAACCTGTGCCAGGGTCTCACCACCCTCAGAGTGAAGAATTTCCTCCTGCTTCCCAGTCTTCCAGCTACAGTAATGTAGCTCATAGATTGGAAGATATGGCTTTGTTAGGGCAAACCTCTTTGCATTTGTAGAAATCCACTTGTGTTGAATAACTCACGTGCAGATACACAATTCCTGCCTTTCTCGATGCTCCTCTTTTGTGTAGAAGATGGAGCACTACCTCTTCTCCTGGTGTGCTCTGACTTTATAAAGGTCGACCCTCCTGTATGTGATCTGAACTTAGATTTCCATTAGTTGATTAACTGTCCTCCTCAGGAGCAAGTCTGGAGTGGTTAGGTCTTTGATTTCATGGAAATACTTGAAAGATCTTGAGTTCCTCCTTATGAGGAAAGGGCAACTTTAGAATTGTTCTAGTACATCTTCGTTCACAACATCTTGCTGGTGAATGTGCTCGCTTGTAGCCCAGGGCTTCACTTCTAGAAGAGTGATCGTGCAAAAGTACTGAGTACGTGCAGAGTCTCCTTCTCGTGGTGTTTACTCCCTTCCTCCTTCACACCCAGCAGATCCTGGCTAAGTTCACTCTGCTCTTGTATGATGCTTCTCCCTGGGCCATTCACTTTCTTGTTGGTCCTGCCTCCACCAGTTGAACAGTAGGACTGGAAAATGCAGTAGCCTTTTGGCCACCTGGTCTCAATGTTGGTTTATTTTCAACTTTGACGTGGCACTGGAAACGAGAACTGCTTGGGTGCTGGGAGGGAGCTGAAAGAAGCTAATGAGAGATGAATTCTTTACTGACAAGCGCCAAGTAAGCCACAGTAGAAGAAATAATTGGAGCTGCTTCTACAGTTTTTCTGCTCAGAGTTTATTAATCGGGAAGAAGTACTTAAACTTCTTTGTGGTTGCTCAATGTAGCCTTTGGCACCATACACAACAGTGGTCAAAAAAAGCAAACAGAAGTGTTAAGAGGCATACAAAACACATGGAAAATATCTTGCCATTATATAAATCGGCTGAATGCCCATGCCTGAAATGTTGTCTTCCATTCTAGTAAGCTAATCTTGTAAAGGAGGCAGCAAATAAGGAGGAATTCAGGAGAAATGAAAAGGGCTGGCATTTTGAGAGTTTAGAGCTGTTTCCCCATAGCGAATTTTGAAGTTGTGGGAAGGATAATAGAGCGCGGAGGCAAGTTGACTTTAAATCTTCTTTCTGAGAATATGCAACGAAGGAGATGCTCCGTTAAACTGAAAAATCAGCAAAGTGGATTGTCCGAAGATGTTGTGTACCTCGTAGAATCACACTGTGACCATGAGCTCCTGAGGTAAGAGTTCAACAAGACTCAAAAAACCCCTCCAAAAACCAAAACGAAACCCACCCCCAAACCCACAACTAAACAAATACCTAGCAGGAAAAATACTACAGCAGTTGGGTTCTAAAAGACCAACAAAGGGATTTATAAACAAGCGTATGTGGCTTGGGTTTGTTTATTGTCACAACTTGGAGGGATTTCTTCTTTGCGTGGTGAACAGAGGCCTAGATGCTTGTTGTGCGTAGGTGAAGCCAGTGCAAGAGATACAGTGGTAACTCCCTGGCGTATCCCAGCAGTTTGGGGAAAAAATATTTTTAACCTTTGTGATTTCTTCCGTGAACCAGGGTTTTGAGCTTAGGGCAGACTTGGGCTTTTTGGGGGTGAAGAATCCCATAAGCCGTGAGCTCTCGATGCAACCTCATCTCTCCATCCTCCAAGGAACATGCTGCCTCTTATCTGTCCCCTCTTACCCATTCTTCTACTTCCATCATCTTTCATCTGCCCTTAATTAACTTTTCCCATTCTGCTGAGTGTACGTACTCCTGAGATTAACGTCAGAGGGAGTGCAAAGTTGCAAGAGAATTGAAAATCAATTTCTCTGTCTTCATGTACCTGTCAAGGATTGAGTACCCAGGCTGGAATTTGTCCTCCAGTAGCTGATGGTATCACCTCCACCTAAATCACCTTTCTTGCACTGCTTAAGATATATTAGCTTAGCACCCTGGCTGCGATGCAGTTCAAAGCGTTTGGTGGAACAGGGAAGCAGTGTCTGGCTGGGAGAGGGGCTGGAGTCAGCGCAGACTCCTCCACATCGGGCAGAAACGTGGTTGTGGAGCAAGAGGAACCAAGGAACAGTCAAAAATCCCGGGTCCTCATCTCTGACGAAAGCTAAGCCCTGGTGTTTATAAAGAGAGTTGAGCATCAGGACCCTTGAGTTAGGCTTATTCTGCTGTTGATCTATGTGATCTATGGGAAAGAGGAGGGTGGGGGGGGTGTTTCTCCACCTAATCACTTGCAGGCATGTGATTACAACATTTAGCGATCGTGGACTGGGTCAGTTTTTAATTAGCTGAGCCACATGATAGGCATTCGCCGTGCCAGCAAACTCGTTCCTTATTGATGTCTAGTCTGGTGTTACAAAAGAGCAGCCGTGCCAGTGAAATCGTGGATTTACGGGTTAAATCACGTCGTGCAGCAGATTGTATTGCCCAATCCCAAGCTGTGTCGCTCTGATCTGGATGGGACACGGTGGGGCTAAATTTCAGCATGCGGCAAGTCCCTCTTTTCTTTCAAAGTGCTGCGCAGCATGCAATAAATAAGAAAAATAATGCTCCAAAACGCTTGGGAAGTTAGAAACAGCGAGCCATGGCTGTTACAAGGGCTCACATGATGCTGTGGTCCGGTGGAATCAAACGCTGTTGCCGATGGAATCACATGTTTTGGTACTACTAACAACTAATAACACCCCTTATCCTCCCCAAAAGGACTAAATTTAGTCCTGAGAAACTCCCAGCCAGTGAGGACTGGCAGCAGATTGTGACTTTTCCACAAGCAACGGCCGGTAGAAACTCAGGCTGTTCCAGGAGCGGAGGGCAGAGCAAGCTCCGCGTTTCTGAGTCACTCAACTTCCATCCCGAGGAGGGATGGAGCCTGTGCTGGCTCGAGGCATCGCTTCACGTCCATCATATTGCATTGGAAAGGGCGAACGTATGACTTTGGTTTTCCTGGCTTGCACGTGGAAGATAACAGGCCCCCGTTTCCCTCTCTGCTCCGTGATGGGGGTGGAGGAGATGGTCCCCCGGTGATTAGAGGGGCCGCGACCCTTCCAACTTCAATGCACAAAAATCTCTTTTCCTAAGCGTCCATCTCGCCACTCAGGCGCGGTGCACGTGCTCTGCCCTTGAGTCCCGTTGCATGCTAACTATAAAAGTTTTCCACTCCTTTCCTGGAGGTCTGGAGACCTCCGACAACGCTGTCCCTTTGAGCCATGCAGGTCTGGAGTGGATTTAAGTGCCGAAGTATAGCCAAGTTTGAACACGCTGAGATCTCTCTCTCTAAAAAACAAAAAAACCCAACAAAACCCCACGCACGTGAGCAAATCTTTCCTTATCATCCTCGGCTGCTGAGCCAAGAAGTCCCTGGTGATGCTGAGCTCCACGCTGGGGCACGTTCTGGGGAGGGCTTCATTTCCCCTGCAAGTCTGGTGCTGATCACTTGTGGAGTCAGGGCTTCCAACCTGTTGCACTGTTGGTGGCTCATAAATTCATCAAATTTTGGGCTTGGAGACCACTAGTATGGGGTTCTTGTTGTTGTTTCTCCTGTAACACAGGCTGTTGAATTGTGGTTCTTCAGTGTTACACTGTAGAAGCTTTTTTCCTCGCTTTTGCAACTGGGCTTAGCCTAGTTCGTTTATGCCTTTTTTTCCTGCTAGCCCAGAAGCTTTTTTGGTTAAAACTGGAGTCAAGGCCACATCATCCAACCCTGAACTTGGCACTTTCCTACCCTAAAGAGGAAGGGAGGAATCCAGTGCAGACCATTTACCCACCGCTATGGCCAGTCACTGACATTCACTGTTAGAATTTCAAAGGAGATGGGCTAAATGAGGAGGCTTTTTTCGGTTGGTTCTCACTTGCGACTCTGAGCTTCTCAGGACCCAAGATTCACAGCAAGAAGAAATGCTTCTGTGTGAGTGTTTGTCTAATATCTCCATTAATCAACGCTGGAGGACTTCTCCACAAAAGTTTTGGTTTATAGGAAGCTGCTTATAAGACTTTGTAGCTGCCTCCAGGATTAAAGTTGTGCTTTAGGATCCCAAAGCTGAGCAAGGGTTTGTCCTCTGAGCCTGGTCTGGAATTGAAGTTCTTGGGGAAGTCGTTGGAGGGAACAAAGTAGAGACAGGGACTGTAGCTTTGTCTCTTGGTTTTCCTGTTCTCTCTCATCTGCTGTCACCTGAGAGGTGCCTACAGCGCTGGGCAAGGGTAGTAGGTCGGTGATATCTAGCTGGGTACCAGAAGCAGTTTGGCTGTCTCTGGTACTAATTAGCACAGCTAATTAGCTGATACGGAGCTCTGTGCTAATGCAACCTGCTGCCTCCAGTTTGCTCTGATCTAGTCCACGTGTGTGTGTCTTGTGCTAGGTGCCTTCACCGCCTTGGTGGCGATGAAGGAGAGCTGAGGATGGGCTTCTTGGCTGTAAAGTCCTTTCTTCTCACCGTTCAGTTCCTGAAGGTTTGAAGTCCCAAGTCTGCCCTTGTCACAACATCATAGAATGCATTGAGTTGTCCTTTCCAGTTGTGCTCCTGGATCAGAGGAACCTGCTTATCAGCTTGCTTTGGGAATGTGTTTGTGCAGAAACAGTCTACATGGCTCTGTGGAGGACAGAGTGTGGTGCGTGCAAACTCTGTGGTGACTGTTCCCTGTCCAGGATAATAAAATCTCTCTTCCATCCTATTCAGCTTCAGACCTTCAGCAGTCAACAAGAAGAGGTGGGTATCTCCAGGTCTTGATTTCAGCCCAAGATCTGAATTTATTTTTATAGATATCTGTGAGAAAATATTATATGAGATCTTTAAGAGTACCTGGACTCCTGATCTAGATACTGCTGTGGGTTATGTCTGTAGCCCTCTTTTCTGGAGGTCTATTTGCTTGTTGTGCGGGTCTTGGAGTTTTGGAGCATGGTGGGACAGTGGATAGGAGTCTATAGCCGCAGATGTTTTCCCAAAGGCAGTTTTTTAGCAGTTATTTTTTGAAAAGCACAATGTATGCGTGCACATGTACATCGGTATGTCGCTGGTGATTTTTTGGACTGTGCGGCAGCGGGGGGGTAAATAACCAAAGATGTGTGGTCAAATAGCTGGTTGCATGCCCCCGCAGTTTAATTTTTAGAAAGCTGCCTATTCTGGGCTTACCTACCAGTGACGTTGTCACTGTCACTCATAGAAATCATGGGCTTACTGCTTAAGCTTGTCTGAGCCAGGGCTGATGGGATGATCTGAGTCTTGCTGCAGCTTTCCTAGGGCATAGCATCCATAGTGTGTCATGTTGTGGAAATCTGTAAGCAGTTAGCTGCTCCTCCTGGGTTGCCCGTAGCTCTGGTGGAGGAATCTCCATCCTAGAAGAGTCCAAGATGAAGTCAGCTCGTGGTGCTTACCAGAGGGAGGTGGCTTAATTTTAAAATTACTCTGGATTCCTGTTAAGTTTGGTAGTTTGCAGTTGTGTTAGGTGCTAATGGGTGGACATCACAGACTCATTTCTTAGGACATCTAGTGCAGGCTGTTCTGTCAAAGCAACAGCATCGTGCTCGTGAGACAGGTAACTCCAAGGTACTAGCATGACTTGTTGACTTCCCTCATCTTTCCTTGCAACATGGCTAGCTGGTAGGCAGCCAGCCAGCCCCATGCCTCCTCTGCTCAGCAGCCTTGGACACCATTGCCTTTATTTTTGAGACATGGAGATGCTATAAGCACTGCTAACGGCTTCAATAGGACAACCCCTCATTTGCGCCGAGTGTGGAAATAACGGGCAATTTCATGCTGGTAACTTGACATGGGAGATGTTTGGCTGGTAAGAGTAACATAAACATAATAAAGGTCCTACAGGAGGAAATGCTGTAGAACTACTGTTGATGACATGCAGCCACCGGCGTTTTGTTGGGGAAAGCACTTGTGCGATCAAAGTATATTTGGTTTTGCCTGCGGGGATGAACCAAGAGTGGAATTCGGGAGAAATTCTGGTGATGACTTTTTCCAGGATGCTTGGGGCCAGCTTTTGATGTTAATGGTTATTCCATGGTAGAGCTCAGCGCTCCCGCAAAGAGATCTCAGCGAAGCGTTAAATTCAGATGTATGTATGAAACAGGAGGCAGTTCCCACAGGGAGGTTTTCTTGTTTCTGGACAATGCTAATGCCTTTCACAAAAATATCTTCTGTTTGCCGTCCTACCTTCCTTTTCTTATCACTACTGGCTCTTCGTGTGAATTCCCAACAACGGGAGAAGGCTTGGGAGCTCTAATTGCAGTCGTATCTATTCCAAGTGTTTTTGAACGTGCCAGTCAGGAAGGCACTGTAGCATAGCATAATATGAAATATTTTGAGTGTCCTGCTGTAGGTCTTGCCTTTATAAACAAAAGCCATTCCAGAAGTTTAGCAAGGATTGATAGGAGCAGGATGTGTTTGTTAGCATGGAGGGCTGGCCGAGATAGAGCCGCGTTGTAACTCACCCTCCACGGGAAGTTGAACCTGCTGTGGCTGTGAGGGAAGAAGGGCCTAAAAATGAGGAGAAACTTCTTGATTTGAGATGGATTTTCAGAATAAAGTGTTACGTGTCACAGAGGTGATTTGGGATGTTCTAATGGTACGCCACCTTGATTTTAGTCTTAATTAATAAGACCATACCCAACTCTTACATGTACAGGCACATACGTGGGGTGTGAAGTGAAATGGAACACTTCGGTTGACATGAAATTAAGAATTTATTATTATTATTATTACTTCCCTCCCTGGATTTTGCTCCTTCTTTGCAGAAAGTTCAAGATTTTAACTCTGGGGGTTTTTTTTTCTGATCTGGAATAAAACCATGGTTCAAAATCTGAATGCCTTCTGAAACGGACCTTACCTTGTCTGCTGAACTTCTGCTTGGATCCAGCTTCAGCAGAGCAGTCTACAGCTGCCTGTCACCGGCGCCGATGGGAAGTTTACAAGGGTTTGCAGCTGCACCCATTCAGACGGCTGCACTGAGCCCGTTCCAAAAGTCTCTGCTTTTAGCTCCAGGGGTGGACGCTACGAATTATGAGTAGCGCTTTGTATTTTGGTTACACCAAGGAATGCTGATCATGAGCTCAGCTCCTTCAGTGGTGGGTAGGCTGTGTGTCTTTCAGCATCCAGGAGGACCTTGGAGCCTGAATGCTGTAGGACACCTTTGGGTGCTTTAACCTAGCTGAGGAAAGCAAGGGCGTGAGCATGAGGAGAAAGCAAGGGCACAAGCAAGATAAGGTATGGTGTGAGTGGACACACCTGAGCAGGCTTGTTTGAAATGACCTTGCTGGGCAGATATTGGAAGAGCTTCATCCCAGGGCATCTTTCCATTTCCCTCATTGGGATCAGACCCTGAGCCTTTGCAAGGATAAGAGCAGCTCGCCCGCTTTATGCAACTGAAATCCCGCTCTGGTTTCTTGGCGTAATGTTGACACACCCTTTTTTATTAATACGAGACCTTTGGGGAAAGGAGAAGTTGATGGGGTGGGGACCCCTTGGTTGAGCTACGCCAATTCCACACCCACTCTTCAGCTGGTCTGCTTGCGATCATCGTTCTGGGGAGCAGCGAACCAGGTCAATTAGTCCATAACAGCTCCATCTATAACTCTTCAGTCATGCAGCTGTATCAGAATTACAACGAAAACAACCTCAGTTATCCTAGTTGGATGTGAAAGCAGACGCGTGTTCCATGAGAAGCGGTGATGCCAGAACGTGGAGGTCAATGTTGTTCAGTGTTTTTTGGCAAAAGAAAAACCTATCGTATGGAAGCCGGTGCCTGGGGAATCTCCATGGAGCGGCAAGATGAGCTCCGTGCACAACTGGAGATAATGGTGCTTGGGGAGGCGATTGAGCCAGGGAATATTGGAGAGTGGCTCTGCACGGCTGCCAGCAGTCCCCCCCCCAAGCCCAGTGGCCACCCTTCTTCATGATGAAGTCATTGGAAGCAACTAAACCATTTATCCAGGAAGCCAACCTGCCTCCAGAAGGCCTGAAGGTTCTAGTGAGCTTCTGGTTCCTCCAGGGCATTGATAGAAGTAGGTGTTTGTGTCCTCGGCCACCTGTGAATAGGGGTGCTGGTGATACCGCCTCGTTCCCCCTCCGGTCAGCTCAAAGTTGCCAAATTTCTTTTCTCTTTTTTTTCCAGCAAAAGGCTTTCAGCTCCTCTTTCTTGGAGAATGAGGTGCTTAGTCCTGTCAGCAGCACACGAGCCATCCCTCCAGTAAGAGACCCGCATCCAAGGGGATGTAGGCGATGTGTTAGCACGTGTGGAAAAATCCCCCGGAGCTTCCAATTTACACTGGAATTATTGAAAACAAAAAGTAGAGTAAGGTTTGTTCAGGCAACTATGGAAAACACCACTGATAATATCTTTTCAGGGCGATTTCCAACCTCCTACATTAGCAGATGGTCTTCAAAGTACCAAGTTTCGGGTCTGGGTTTGCAGCTTTCCAGACTTTGGGGACTTGGAGCAACAGAGGGATGTGGGCTCGAAATAATCTTTTGGCTTCTGTTGCACAGAGACTGACATGGTAAGAGTGACCAAACCCTCACCAGCAGGAGGGATCTAGGAGCTGATGGAGATGAGACACCAGCGCAGCAAGTCAGAGGCGGTTGTCTTCTCCTGGAGAAGAATGAAGCTGGTGTCCAGGCGACGGTTGGAGCCCCATCGTAACGGTCTGTAATGTGGTTTTGATGAGATTCGCCTTTTGCTCTGAAGAAATCTGCAGCTTTTCATCGTCACTCCCAAGAACTGGATCCATTCTGAAGAGCAACAATACATGGAAAATGGAATATTTTGCTTATTAAAGTAACTTGGAGTTCCAGCTCTGAGGTTGGCAACCAAAGCTCGGAGAGGCTAAGGAGCTGGAGAGCACGCTGCTCCCCCTTCCAAAAGAAACCTCCGTGTGTGCCAGCACTTTTATTTATAATGTTAAAATAAGTTGAGTACATTAAAAGGTATTATTGAGGGAGCAGGACTTTAAAATATATCATTTTTATGTTATTAGGCTGCTCTAAGTGAGGTGTCCTACTGCAAGCAGATAATCTGTCCCTCTGCCTAGATTCCACGCTGGAACTTACTGGAAGCTTTTCACCACAAGAATCTGAGCAAACCGATTATTTTCGGGGGAAAGAAAAGGGAGATTGAGGAAAATAATATTGAAAGACATAACCTCAAACCATGGTGGAGAAATTTCCTGACAGCAGTTTGATGTCTCATGACCACCTGATCGGTCCTGCTTGTTTTAGGGGTTTTAGCAGATGCCCATAGGGGAGCTCAGCTGGCCGGGAAGGGTTTGGGGTGGGCTGCACCTGGAGCTGGCAGCCCCTCCTTCCTTCATTCCTCTCTTCTTTTTGTGCAGCGAGAGGAAAGGCAAGGGAAATCCTGAAGGAATCCAGACGTTTTGAGAGCGTCGAATAATCGCGTTGACCTTTGCAAACGGTTCCGTCGTGTTAAGGCCCCGTGGTCTGAGCTGTGGCGGGAGGAAGCGCTGCTGTCTGGGAAGGGACGTTGGGGCAACGAAGGTGTTGCAATGAAAGCCAGAGTAATCAGCCAGATATTCCGAGGAGGAGGAGGAGGAATGGACTTACCACATCTGTCTGCAGGAGCGTTGAGCTTGCTGAATGTTTCATGTCAGGGAAAGGTCTCTGTGTCCAGCCAAATTCCCCCCAGTGAGGAATCTCCAAGGGCTGATTTCTCACGTGCTTATGCAGCAAGCACCGGGGCTGTGTGCGTGCCCGTGCCCGGTCTGACAGCTCTGCAGTGGTGACGTATGTTAGATGTTTGTGCAGTGCACATACACGTGCGTGCGGGTGCGAACACGCGTGTGTAGCCGTTACCTTGCTGTAAAACCATGGAGCTGAGCTCCTCTGGCAGCTCCTGGTGGAAAGGTGGCATGTAAGTAGGTGTAGGGAGGAAGATCATAGGATCATTAAGGTTGGAAAAGACCTCTAAGATCATCAAGTCCAACCATCAACCCAACACTACCATGACCACTAGACCGTGTCCTGAAATGCCACGTCTACATGTTTTTTGAACACCTCCAGGGATGAGGACTCCACCAGTGCCCTGGGCAGCCAGGTCCAGTGCTTAATCACTCTTTCAGTAAAGAATTTTTTCCTAATATCCAATTTAAAGATGTTCCCCTCGGAGATGGAGAGGACCACAGGCTATACAGTGTGTTAATCCTTGTGTATTTGCCCGTGCTTGTCTCTGTAGGTGGGTGCAGAGGCTTGGGTGTAGCCATGGGCAGAACTACCACGATAGCTGCTGAATCTGGCAGGAGCAGCTTGAAGTGAGACAAGAGAACTTCTGTTGTACCTAATGTGGCCAGGAAGGAGTTAAGCTATAGCCAAATGGAGATCACAGAATTGTAGAGAGGAGCAAAGCGAGATGCAAATTCGTGTAGCCCGGGGGTGATTACAAAGTCCCTTTCATTTGCCCGAGTTTTTGGGAGGAGGGCTGGAGCAGGGGGAGAAGCGATGGAAGCAGCGAGCAGGAGCTCTGGGGAGGTGGTTCTGGTTTTGATCTGCTTCTGGTGCAGGCTTGTCCAACTTTCTCCAGACTTTCCACATATCTGAATCCCTTATGGGCTAGGAATAAGCTCAAAGGTTTTTAGCCAAGAAGGGCTTTCCATGTGGACGTTAGAAGCTTAAGAATAAAACTGTCTTTCATCTTTAACTCTGAAACTTGGTAAGACGCTTTCATGGAACTCTGGTGCTGTACGAGTTAGATACTGGAGGGGAAAAGTACTTAGGAGATGGAGTGCTAAAACTTCCTGTGAAGGCTCTTTGGACGATCTCTGTATTATTAAAAGCATTATTTAGTGCTATCACGGAAGTGCCTGGAGGCCATGGCTGGGATCTGTCATGCCGAGTGTGGTGCCTAGGCAGGACAAGAAACAGAGTGTAAGCAGAAGAAAGTGCAAACAAGGTGAAGGAGACCTACGTCTGAGAAGAAGGGAGGCAAGGGCAGGGGAGGAGCAGGCAAAATCGCACAAGAAAGCACTTCATGGCTCAGGGTATCCAAAACCATGTTCCTCCAGTCTCCAGGACTTTTCTTATAGCTCTGACATCCCACAACTGCCGCAGCTGTAGAAAGGACACGTCCTTATGGCTAGTCTTGACTCAATCCCGCCTGGTGTCTGTAGTTTTCAATCTTAAGTACTCCCAACACCCAACGAATGTTTCAGTCTTAGGGAATGTCAAGACGAAACGTTGCTGGCAGCGCTCTGAGGTTTTAAGTGAGGTAGGAAGTGGTGGTTTGCAGCTCTAAATAGATGGCTTGGAGAAATGTTCAGACTGCTTATGTACACGGAGGTCAGGGGAAGTCGTGAGCATAAGTTGAGAAGCAGAGGGGATCTGTGCATTAAAATCTGTCTACAAGGGGCCTATGTTCCTGCAGAAAGGATTCTTTGAGCTTTTCCCTTCCTCTCAAACCACTTCACACCTCCCCTTGAGGCTTTTGGCCACTGCAGTTTGCCACCAGCAGCTATGAAAAGGATGCTACAGGAGGTCAAACCCACCAGCTGCAGGCAGGCTGGGGGCTCTGCCAGAGGGCCAGCAGACCCAAGAACATGGATTCAGCTCCTTGGTGGAGGAGCCGTGTCCATGGTTGGGTTTTCCAGGTGTGCTTGTGGCTCCTGCAAGCTCAGACAGGGGGAATGTTGTGCCGGCTCTGGCTGGTGCTCCGAGAGAATGTGGCTGCCAGGCTTATGCCACGTCCCCTTGGCAGCGTTGGAGGGAGCTGCGGTGGCTCTCTGGGCAGCCCTACTTGGGTAGTCCTGAAGAGCAAGTGGAGAAAGCAGCCAGCTTCTCCTTCAGGGTCCCCTCAATTGGAGCGAGCATCACTGGGGAGGTGGGTGAATGGGGATGGGTGACTTCCTGAAAGCTATGACCTTTAGAGCTGCTAGAAATGACAGTGGTCTTTACATAGAGGCTGGGATCCTATCTGATGCCTTATCCAGCCTGCAGAATTCCATTGCCACATGAGCCGGTGATGCCTGTTGGCCTACAAAAGATTTGTGCAGGCTCTTTGTTGCACTTGGTAAAGCTTCTTCTGTGGTAGAGCCATCTCACCCTCTTGCAGCAGGGGTATGGCACATGGAGGAGCTCTGAGGTCCCTCATGTTGGACTTAGGGCCCTGTGGGGAGCACCTGGTGAGCTGAGGTGGTGGAGGTTCCCTCCAGCACTTGTCAGCACCCAGCCCAATGCTCAAGGTAGTGCTGCATCCAGAGCTTTGGCTTGAGCTATTTTGCCTAAAATGCTGTAGAAAAAAAGGAGGTTTTTAAACTGTGAAGACTAAAAGCAGTCCACAGAGAGATGGCAGTGGGTGTTCAAGGTGCTGGTGTCCCCAGCTGGTTGGTGGCAGGTTCTGGTTCCCTGAGCTGAGGCTGTGAATTAGCTGTAAGGATCTCTGATGGGTGTTCAGCTGCTCTAGCTGAGTCAGAACCGCAGCTGGTGAGCAGCGTTTGTGGATCTGCACATGGGACTCGGCTGGGGAGGTGGTAACATGCAGCTGGAGGTGTAACCACCATCTACCAGTGCAGCTACCTCAGCAAAAGCCTGGCTGTGTGCGCCAGGCTGTATTGCTTGGGGTGAGGACCAGGCTCCCCTGAGAAAGCTGTTGGAGCTTTTCTTGCTTTAGCTGAAACCATCTTGCCTGGACCTGAGGCTGTTTTCCAGCTACTTCTCAGAGCAGGCAGCGTGGAGCAGCTGCTGGCGTAAGTTGTTTGGAGCTGTTTGGCCGTGCTGTGGGTTTTGAGCAATACCTGTTTGTGAAATAAGTTTTGCAGAAGTCATTCTCAGGATTGAGCTCTTCACAGTGCCCTGCAGGGAAGGCTGGTCCTTTCCAGTAGGTCTCTGACCTCCACCAGTGCTGCCTTGCTGTAGCAGTGGCATTCTCCAGTGCTGGATGCTACCACAAGCTTGTGGGGCCCCTCCAGTGGGTGATGGGGAATGCTGACAAAAGCACCAAGCCTTGTAGCTGTTTGTGATCCAAACCAGCCTGTTGGTTGCTGCAGGGCAGCTTTGGTTTTTGGCTTTAGCCATCTCCACCTATTGTGCCCACGAAGGCTGTCCTCGAGAGCTGTTGTTTTGCAAGTTTGCTGAGGTGGCTGATTCTTGGTGGTTTTGGAAGAAATCTGCCTGTTCCTTCTCTCTGGTGATCCAGCACCTTATTGTGTCCTCCAGGTGAGTCTTCTCAAAGATTTCAGCTGAGGATGTGGCACTTCTCCTCCTCTTCTCTAGGACCTTCTGGGAGACTCTGATCTCTGCTGGGAGTTTAGTTCCTCTCTCTGGTACTGCAGCTCCAGCCCTTGCTCCTCAGTCGTACCTCTACCCTTTGCAAACAATAGCTAAAGAAACATTTTTCCACTCCGTCCTGCAAGGGCAGAAGACTTGCCAGAGACAGCAGGATCAGCCTGGGCTTTGTCACTAGTAGGACCACGACTTAGCCTGAAGCATCACAGGGCTCAGGGCAGCCCGTCCAGGGGTTGTCTTTGAGGAAACATCACATGTGCTTTTTCTTTCTGTGGAGGACAATGTAACAATGTTGTCTTGAAGGCTTCTTGAAGCCATCTTGACTTCTGATATACCTTAGTGGCTACTTTCTCTGCAATGAGCAGCAGACCACCATACTGCAGTTTTGGTTTCCCCTCAAGGGTTTTCTTAAAAGGTGACCTTTCACTGCAGCCTGGCTGTCCTTGCCATCCCTCCACACGTCTCATCCTCTCATAATCTTGCTTGGGTTTGGCCTCAGCAGCTGTGAGGTCCCCAGAGAGCCTGTGAAGGCTTCATGTCAGCTGATTTGGAGTGTACGTTGAGAACCGCAGCCCTTATGGTTGGGCCAAAAGTGGATACAGGCTTCAAATTTGGTACATCTTACATGGTTAGTCCTGAGCAAATAGTTAAATAAGGAAAGACTAAGGGAAAATAAGCTTGCGTTCTTCGTTACTATTTTTATTTCTCTTCTACTGTGTGGTCTTCATTTTGAAATTACAGTGTTTTCTTTCCTTCTTACCCTGATCTAGGGGAAAGGTTTGAGCTCCCTCCTCCTCCTTGCTCCTTTGGATTGGCTCAGATCATCAATGGGGGAAAAATGAGGAGGTTTCTTCGGAATACTGTGTTCCCTCCTCGTTTCCTGCCAGTTGGCATCTTTGCAACATCTCCACTGCTGCATACTTTGGGGATGCAGTGAGATTTCTCCTGTTCTTTGAGGTTTGCTGCTGTTTGCTTAAATTTCAGCGAGCTCCTCTGTGCAAACACACGGATTTAATTGTGAAAAGCTAAGACCGAGATGAACTGTCTCTGGTTCTGTTTTCTTGGTCTTCTCGGTGTTTGCTTGGGAAGGCACGACCTCTGCTTCGGGTTTGTCACGATCCTTCCAGATAAGGTTGGACATGTTTTGTCTCTGGATTGCAGCAAACAAAATTATTTCGATTTTTATTTGCGTTCCGCAAACGGAGCGTGATGGAGTGCTCCAGTGTGGCATTTTGATCCCTGTCCCCCCCTCCTTTAATTTCCTGATCCGGCTGGTTTTAGTTGTTTTGTTCCTGGTGGCTGGGCTTCCAGATGTGCTCAGCAGCGTGGGAGCAGCTGGATCCAGGACCACTTGTGGCTGCATAGTGCTTGTCTGGAGAACCACAAGGGGAGGTGCTTGGTGGCCTCTTTCTCCTGAGCGTAGGTGTCCCCCAAAATGACCATGGCACAAATGTCATGGCTGCTGAAATACCTCGCATTCTCTTGGGTGGTCTCGCAGCTAGTAGATCCCTCATCACGGTAGCCAAAAACGGCTGAGGAGGGATGCCAGTGTTGGTGGCCCTTTCCTGGAATGGGTGTTTGCCAAACACTCTGCCCAAAGGCTCTCCAGCTCATTTCTGGTAACCCCTCAAACGTAGACTCTTTAGGCTGTATTGATGTGGGTTGGGTTTGAACAGGCTCTTAGCTCTCTATACCATTACCAGTTGCTAGAGCCTGGAAAACCACCAAATTCTTTCTATGGTGAGTCACCTTGCAAAGGGGTCTACCTTGAGCTCAGGGCTTCCCTGCGTTCATGCTTGCTGTAGGGTAAGTCATTTCAATACCCCTGTATTTATTCCCTCAAATTAATTTGAGGATGCTGCTTATAGAGGCACGCCAGCAACAAATGCCACACAGTAGATGTCTTTGAAGGCTTTTCAGCATCCTGTTCCAGCTTCTCAACCCATCCAGACCAACTGTAATCAGGAAAAGGTGGAGGGAAGGATGAAACAAGTCTCCTTAAGGAAGTTAGCTTGGATCCAGAGTGTGTTTGACCTCCGGAAGAATAAATTCTGCGGGATGGGCCATCAGGGAGCCTGGAGGAGCCATTCAGATTTTGACCTTGGCTTTGAGCTCTTTTTTAGCTTAGGTTCCTTGCCTGGAAAACATTGATTTGATGATTCATCACCACTCGGTGAGGGTTGTGAGGACTAGCAAAATGGTACCTGGCTGCAAGAAGATCATAACAGTGCTTTGTATTTGAAGAGGAAATTAGCTTATTTCCTTTCTTTAACCCATCTGTAGATACGTGGCTGCTCTGGGTCTTCCCCTGTAACTAGTGATGCACATTCAATGTGTCTAATTGATGGGAAGCAGGAGGTGGAATGACATCATCCCACCCTGCAGAAATTCAGCCTGACTTTACAGAAGTAAACATTTTTCCTTTTTAATTTTCTCTTCTTTTTTTTTTTCTGTTTGCACAGAATCCTTGGTCCTTTTTTAGAATGGGCAAAGTGTGCAAACAGGCTGGAAAATGATAAAAATAGTAGGTCATTGTCACTTTTTCTTCAGCTTTTTTTCCTCTCGGTTCAGCTGCATCCTTTCTCCTCTCTATCTTTGATTAGAAGCAGGACCTTTTCCTCATCCTATTTATCATTTTTAATAATGCTGAATGCATCCTCTGAACTTAAAAAGGAAAAATAAATCCTTGTAAAGATCATCCTAGGTGAGCCCTTGGTTCTGGTGGGCCAGATGTTCTGTGATGGTGACTCCTAAGAGCACTTGGTTCTGGTGGGCCAGATGTTCTGTGATGGTGGCTCCTAATTGGAGGATGACTGCAAATAGCTGAAAGATAAAATTCTCTTCCTTGAAAAGTTCCTATATCTTATGAAAAAAGGTTCTACCTGTGGTGAATAACAGTGCACTTGAGGTAACTTAGTGGTGTCTCTCAAGAATATTCCTGAAAAGGGGATAATTTTTAGCTTTGCTAATGTCAGGAATTTAAATTCTAAATTTTGACTGTATAGTAACTAATAATTATGTAAATAAAGGGTGCAAAACCCACTTCAAGCTGCTGTGAGATTTCTCCAATGAACTTTTAATTAATATTGGCATATTTCCACAAGGAGGAAAAAAAAATTAAACCAACAAAAAAAGCCAAACCACAGCTCTTCAGTGGAAATCTCTGTTTAAAAGATTTCAGTTTTCTTCAACTAAGGGTGCCCATAAAATTTTCTAGCAACATTTTACCGAGTCTGCTACATGGTCTAGGAAGACTTCTCCTTCCTGTGGCTGGTCCTTCATTTCTTCAGTCTTCTCTTCATCTGGTCTGTGACCTAGGTGCTGTTGGTGGTTTGTATTTTTTAATACTTCATCTTCCAATCACCAGCGAACTAATAATTCAAGGTTTAGGTTGAGCTGAGTAAGTTGGGAAGCAGGCTCGTGTTTTGTCTTATTTAGCAAGTTCCCCAGCAAGAGCAGATTTGATCACGGGGAGAGGGATCTGGTTTCTTTCCATAACATCTTGAAAATTTGCCAGCGTAAGCACCTCTCAGTTTGGGTCAATGGTATTTATGGGCTACATAAGAATACCTTTTTCTGGTAGACTTTTCCTGAGATCTCTTTTTCGACTCTGAAGCCAACTGCCTGCGCGACGGCAAGGCTATAAAAAGTCTGCTACTGTAACCCCATGATAGACCTCCATGGCTTGTAACAGGACCTTCTCGTACAATAATTCACATTGAGGAGACTTGTGGTCACGGTGGTTTTTGCCCGTAGGACACATGAACTGTTATTTGAAGGTGAAAAGGGTGCTCATGGTAAATTGTGCTAGACTTTCCTATGCCTCTGCTTAATCCTTTGCACAGGCAGGGCTCTGTCTTTTCTCAAGGCTTCTTGTAAAGCTTTACGCTGCTCAACCTTCTGTGGTTACAACCATGTGTGTAAGTACTAACGGCTCAAAGACGGATTCAAAGGAAGTGCTGGACCCGGTCCTTCAGAAAACACAAAGCTATGGAGCAGATCCTTGAAACCTCTCAGATGTCCATGGGGCAAGAGCTCGTGCTCTCAATGCAGACCCCCCATGCTTTGCTGGTGTTGACTTCCATGTCCTCATAAAGCTTAAATCTAAACATCTACATGTGTCCTGCTTGATATTGACATTTATCCTGCGCCACGTGCATGAACATCCCGTCTCCAAAGCGCTTTTAGGTGGCAGCTCTTGTCACAACGTGGCTCCATGGGTTTTATGTGCGTGGGGATGTGCACACACCAAAAGAAACCTGGAGCAGAGGGCCAGGGGACTGGGTTCTCCAAACCCTGCAGCCCAGCTTGGAGCAAGAGACCATGGATGACTTGGGCTGGAGTTGGCATCGATGCAATGAACGGCCCAAGCCCAGGGAATGCCCGTGTCCCAAATCTGTGCAATGCGAGGAGCCTCTTTAATTTCCAGACTGGCTAATGCTCCCCAGAAAACCTCTTTCTTAGAGTATTTTCTAATTTCCTGCATTCCCAGAGAGGGGTAGAAGTTTACAAGCTCAAAAGTAAAATGGGTTTGCTAACCTCAAAAAAATGTCTGTCTGTCTTCAGTTGAAATGCTGGCGATAAAAGATTTTTTCAGGGCGTGGGCCACTTTTTGTTTTTCTGCACTGTCTGCTCATCCTAACAAACTGTGTCCAAATAAAAATGTATAGTTTTGAGCAATAAAACCCCAAGAAGTTATTTTGTGAAGAACCAGGCAGGGAGCTGTGCTGCTACTCCTTTCTTCCAGCAAATCTGTTTGAGCTGAGTTCCCAAGTATGTCTAAAGAATAACAACCCAGCAGATGTTGTGACTAGCTCAGCACTTGAACAAATGAGTCTTTGATCTACGTATTCGTAAGAAAACTGCTCCTGGTTCAGTGGAAGCTCAGAATCTATTCATGGGCACAGAAATGCGTTGTTTGGTTTTTTTTTTTTTTCCAAGTTACCCAAAATCACTGAGAAAAGCTGAGATGGTGCCCAGCTTGGTGTTTCAGCTGCAGGACTCTGGGTGTGGGCGACCAAACCATGTGGCACGGTGCCTAAATATGGCTTTAAATCTCTCTGCTTCCTCCTGTTGTAGAATCATAGAATGGTTTGGGTTGGAAGGGACCTTGAAGACCATCTAGTTCCAAGCCCCTGCCATGGCAGGGACACCTCCCACTAGAGCAGGTTGCTCAAAGCCCCATCCAACCTGCCCTTGAACACCTCCAGGGATGGAGCATCCACAACTTCCCTGCACAAGCAGCTCCAGCATCTCACCACCTTTATAGCAAAGAACTCCTCCTTAATTTCTATTCCCTACAAATAGATTTTTCAGGGTAGGTTGTTCAATGTAGAATAGGAGGAATTAGGAATTAAAATTAATCTGTCGTTCGTGCTCGGGTTTGGTTTAATCATAGGGTGAGCAAAGCCTGCTCCACAAATTATTCCTTTTTATATGTATTTTGGGAACCTCTGCAGGTAAAATACAAACCTCTGAACTCAACTGTGTTAGTATTATTAGAAACCCTGCAAAACAAAACCATACTGGTTACCAAATAACACAGTGCGTCGATGCTTCGCATACATCGTTCTCGTGTGTCGCTTCTAGGGATGCTTTCAGATTTGCTTTGGATGAGGGTCTTTTTCTTTTTTCCCACCGGAATGAGTTGGAAAATACGTTTTCACAGGTGCCAAACATCCCCTTTGTGCATGAGTGTCTTTTTAAGGGTAATTCAGTGTTTTTTGAAAACGTTGTAGGACTTTGAGTGGAGAATGAATGGATGTAGGTGGGAGGAGTGCTGGGGTTTTCATCTCTTCTTTGCTTGAAAATGAAAATAAAGCAGAGGGCTGCAACTTTTCCGTAGAGGTCCTTGGCTGCTGGTGCAAAGGCTGGTGGTGATACTGGGAGATGTTAAAAAGAGGAACCTGCCAGGACTGGGCTCACTCCCAGGTTGTATATTGTGGCAAAGGATCTGAAGATCACCATTGCTTCTCAGAGGCATGGGTGATAGCTATCCGTTACTGTCATAATCTGGATTTGAGCTGATACCTGAAACGAGAGCGCTCCTCAACTGCAGATCTTTCTAGCACATCTTTACAGCACGCTGCGAAACTCAGATGTTCCCCTTCTATCCTGCCAAATTTCCAGCTGGTGCAAAGAAATGTGTAAGTTCCTCTGAGCTCATTGTCGGAGCGAACATCTGGCCCTGTTATAATATAGATTTGGATTAAAGTCACTGCAATGTTAATGTCTTTAATGCGTTTATGCTGTGGTGGGCGCGTGTTAAATTAAAGGAAGTTTCTGCTGAATGCCTTGCAGGATTTCGGCTATCTTCGTTAAAGAGAAAAATCCTTGGTGGTCAAGCTGTCCAACTTCAACTCACACAAAGGGCAAGTAAGTTTTTAACCTGAGGAGTCGATGTGTCTGAGGATCGCAGTGAAACTTCCAATTTCCTGCACTTTGTTGCTCGGAGAAGATTAAGCCTAATTTGAATTGGTAAGGGAAAAGGTAGAGTTAAGATGATGATGATGATGATGTAGCTGAGATTACAGCTTTTCTGTGAGCAGTGAGTGTTCTGCACGCTTGTGAAAATGAAGTATTTCCTGGTGTCTTCTGGGCTGTCATCAGGTTTTAATAGCTGAGCAATGCAGAATGAGCTGCATAGTCACGAGAAACCAGGAGATCCCTCCTCTGCTGCATGGGCTTCCCTTACCTTTGTGTGCAGTCAGGGAGGAGTGGGAAGGGGAATTGCATCAGGAGGAAAAATCGTCTGATTTTATAGCTAGAAGGTGGAAACCGGACCTACAGACTCTTATTTGCTGTCCTGCTGGGTGGCCCTGGGCAAGTTCTTCACTCTCAGAATCAGAGAATGGGTTGGGTTGGAAGGGACCTTGAAGACCATCTAGTTGCAACCCACCTGCCATGGGCAGGGACACCTCCCACTAGACCAGGTTCTTTCCAGTGCTGCTTCTCCTCCCACAAAATGCAGGTGATAAACTCTGCACCCAAAAGCCAAGAGTTATCCCTGCTGCTAGCGGAGAAGGAGAGTCCAAGGTGGGGACTTCTTGCTGGCAGGATGGGATGTGGGACACGCAGGCAAGCAGAGACTGTCTCCACTAACAAATACTGGTTTATGTGAGAAAAAAAGTAAAAGAGGAGGAAAAAACCACCTGCCTTCTTTTAAGCAGCTCTGATTTAATTGACTTTCCTCAGAACATCCTGCTCAGCAGCTGAGCCCTCTCCTGAGAACGCCTTCCACACCCCCTCTCCTTCCTGCAAGGAGAACGCTGGCCTTGCAGATGGCAATTGTTTGCTTTGTGGTTACTGATCTAAGGAGCAATTTAGAGAGAAGGGGAAGAAAAATCCCCAACCTTTCCTTTTCTAGGTTTAGTGGGAGTCATCACTCCAACTCTTCATCTTGTGTGTTCACCAAAGGCGTCGCAACCCGTGCAGGGCTGCAGTGAGATGGGAGCTCAAGTCATACGGGATCAGATGTTTGGGTGGAGGTCGGAGGTTGGCATGGAGCACAGGCTCTCCTTACCTCACCCAGGAGACAGGTTGCAAGATGCAGGCAGCAGAGCCAGGGCAGGGGAGCTGCAGTGCGACCTGTAGATCAACAGTGATCTACAGGAGCCCCAGGCAGGAGAGACATGGCCAGAGCTGCTGAGGAGGGTAGAATTGGAGAATCATAGAATTGTTTTGGTTGGAAAAGGCCTTTAAGATCATTGAGTCCAACCGTTACCCCAGCGCTGCCAAGTCCACCGGTAAACCGTGTCACTAAGCATGTAGGATACACCTCTGAGCATCCAGGTGTGGGGAAGCGATCTGAGCATGCAAAGAGGAATTTGGAAATAATGCCAAGTTATGGAGGTGAGGCTGATCTCAACAGGATGCTGGGGCTCTCCTTCTCACCATCTTCCTCAGCAGGGAGGAATTGCTCTCCAAGAACCTCTCTGCACAGCTCCCTGGGGTTAGAAGTGGCCCCTCTTCTCCTGGTGGTATTGGGCCTGCTGCCTTCAAGGAGAGTGTATTTGATTAGGTTTTTAGGATGAGAAAGGACACGATGACCCAGGCGGTGGTGTGTAGGCTTCTAAATTCTAACCAGACTATCTATTCCACGACAAATGACCAGTATAAAGCGTTGTGTAAAAGCTCCTGTTGGTGTCTATTTATTGACCCATTTTTTTGGCTTGGCATTAAGGTGTTCCTTGATGTTGCTGCCAGAACAGCGCTGAGCGTTCCAGAGGCTCGGTGCTAGAAGAGCTCAGAAGAGGAGCAGCAAGCTGTGTTAGCCCACGTTGCCTTTCCCTCCTTCTTCCTCCCTCTCCTGGACGTAACCTTCCAGGAGCTGTAGGGGATGTGAAAAGCATCTTCTGTGGTTTTCCTTTGCAGACTTTGGGAATGTACTGAACAGGAAAGGGTTTAACTGCCAGGGAGCACTTGTACAATGACACAGTTAATGGCCGCGCTACAGATTTTATACATGTTAAGGTTCAGGATCGTCTCCACTGTGTGTTGGAGCAGGCTTGACTGGGGTGGAAAGTGGGGGAGTGGAGATGTTGTCAGCAGCGTTGAACTCCCTCTAAGGACCACACAGAGATGATGTATCTTCCGGAAGATGTAGCTGGAGGTCCCAGCTCTTGCCGGTGGCCACAGCCACTTCTCTGCAGCAAGGATGAGTAGGCAGGACGGAGTGATCCCAGGGGCCGAAGCTGGCTTCCGGATCACCCACCACTTGCGTCAGCTGGCTGCATAGACTCTGTGTGGTGGGGAACCAGGAGCAGAGATGCCGTAATAAGTAGTGAATGTAGCCTAGATGCTGCCTTGGGATCTACAGCTGAAAGCAAAGGTGCGTCACTGCCGTGTTCCTGCAGAGGAATCCGGGAAAGACAACAGGGAGAACCCTATGGGATCCTATTGCCTGGAGGCACTGACCTTCAAGGTGAGAGTCTTCCAGAGCTTTGCTGCAGACCACCAAGCCCTGCCACCCACGTGGCAGCTGGAAGCCCCCGTGGTCAGGACTGCAGCCTGAGGAGGAAGGTCAGAGCAAGCCCCATGCTCTCAGGATGGTGCCCCACAGGGCTTGCCCAGGGGCCACCTGGGCTGTGTCTCTACCTTGTCCAGTGCTCTCCTCATCCCACCCACTCCTCCCAAATGAACTGGAGGGAGAGCTGACGAGGCTTGGACCTGGTCCTATCAGCCAGCAGGATCTGCGAGCTCGTTCCTGAAGGGAACAGGCAGTGAGGGGGCGTGGGGATGGTTTGGGCAGTTTTCTGGCTGGGTTTTGTGTTGTTGTTTTGTTGTTTTGGGGGTTTGTTTGGTGGGTTGGTCTTAATGGTTTTTCTCTGTTTCCAGCTGGAGCCTTGCCCAGAGGTTTGGGGGTTGCTGTGTTTGCGTTTTGGGGGAGTTGTGGAATCAAAGGACCTTTGTGCTCCTCACCCTTGCTGTGAGGTACAAACGTGTGCAGGCTTTGCAAGTCTAACTGAGGCTTCTTTGGGGTTTTTTTTAAGCCTGATTTGCTGTTTTATATCTTTAGAAACATGTGTCTATTTGGTGCTGTAAGAAAGTGTACTCTAATTAGATGTATAGTTGTTGTTCAATATGAAAAAAAAAAGGCAGACTTCTGGAAGTGCTTTAAAACAAATCAAGACACTAAATTATGTGCGTCTTTTCCTCTCTGAATGCCTTACAGCATTGTCCTTCTTAGTTTCTTCCTGTGTCCCACACTGTAAACTAAGTGTCTGGAGTAGTGTGTTTAGTGCTGAGCTCCCCAGTTCAAGAGAGTCAAGGAGCTACTGGAGAGAGTCCAGTGGAGGCTACAGAGGGACTGGAGCATCTCTGTGCTGAGGAAAGGCTGAGAGCCCTGGGGCTGCTGAGCTGCAGAAGAGAAGCCTCAGAGGGGATCTGATCAATGCTGATCAAGAGCTAAAGGGCCCATGGGGGGCAAGAGGATGGGGCCAGACTCTTGTCAGTGGTGCCCAGTGACAGGACAAGGGGCAACAGGCACCAACTGGAACCCAGGAGGTTCCATGTGAGCAGGAGGAGAAACTTGTTTGGTGTGAGGGTGTGGGAGCCTGGCCCAGGCTGCCCAGAGAGGTTGTGGAGTCTCCTCTGGAGAGATTCCAAAGGTGCCTGGACACATTCCTGTGTGACTTGCCCTAGGTGACCCTGCTTTGGCGGGGGGCTTGGACGAGATGATCTCCAGAGGTCCCTTCCAACCCCCACTACTCTGTGATTAGGGTTCGTTATGTCTTAGGGAAAACAAGAGCTGGATTTTGTCCTCTCATGTATTATTGTGTCTATCTTGGCGTTAAAACAAGTAGTGAAAACTTAATAAAATCTATGAATCTGGTGAAATATTTTAGTCTAGTTTTTGTAGCCTGGACGATTGCAGCCCAGTGTTATTACAGATGATTGTAAGGACTGGGACTATAACTCATCAAGTGATCAGCTTGCAAGACTCTGCCTCTGCAAGTCACTTGGCCTCCTTGTGCTCTGACGCTGCCTCGAAGCTGGAGACAACCGGGGTCTTCACCCAGAGGTACCAACTGGAACTGGGAAACTGGGAGTTTCAACCAGGGTTAAAACAACAAAGGAAACTGGTAGGGAATAGATTAATGTGGGGTGAGTGATGGAAAGCTCAGCTGCAGTTCAGGAACCACCAGCGCGTCCTGTTCTGAGCGGTACTTGTGGGATGCTGAGGAGCAGATGTAGCAAAAATGCTTAATCCCTTAGAGACAAATTTGCATTCTCCTAGTTTCACAAGCCACATCTCCCTGCTCCCTCTGAGAAGAAGGGCCACTGGAAGTGATAAATGCCATCTATCTTGCTAATGGATGTTGTGTCTGAAGACGGGGACTCTGAGTTAAGAGGTTTCCAACCAAGTTGTTGTTTTCCCACGGTGATTTTTTTTTTTTTTTTTCTTGTCTCGCTGTTGCTGGTAGCTCAGAAGTTTGCTGGATTAGCAGCGAGTCAGATAAAATCTGGATGGGTTGGAGTAAGTCTGAGGGATTCTCTCTCTTTGGGGAAAGGTCTGGCTCGGCTTAAGTTGCTGTTTATATTTCTAATGCAAAGGTGCTTGCGGTCCAACTAAAACTGTGAAAACTTTTCACATTCTTCACATCCCAGTGAAAGTCATTTGTACAAAATAACGGTGGGTTTGTTGGTTTTTTTTCTAAAATGGCAATTCTTTCACCATAAATTACTGCAAAAAGCTGCCGGTGTTTGCATGGAACATCCTGTCCCGTTCGTAGTCACAGCCTCTGCTGGGAAACGGTTCAGTGGGAGCTGCTGACCTTCTGATGGCACGGGATTTACTGCCCACCTGGATGGAGAGGCAACGGGAAGGGTCTGTAGAGGGATGATTAGTTTGGAGGGAGGATCCCTCCAAGCACCCATGGCTGGAAGTGGGTTAGAGTTGAGCTTATCTTCTTTGAACTTTGCTTATTAATCAGAACACCCCACCCCTCTCCCCTAGGACGCGTTGTTCTAAGAAAGGATGAGAAAAGCCTCTACTTTTTGCTACGTCGAGCGCTTAAATGCCTGTTCTGCGTGTGGAGGAGCAGAGCTGAGAGACAGGTCTCCTCCTCCGTGTTTGGAAGGCAACTTGGAGACCCTTTGCTCGGGGAGATGCTGCGGTGCACTGTCCGCTCTCGGAGTGATTAGTCACCACGTACCGCAGAGCATCCCAAGGACTGCACGTGCTTGCTTTGAGATTCACGTTCTGTCTGAATTATAGCTATAAGTTAGAGCAGATGGTTTATCTTTGGTGAATCATAGAGCACTATTGCCATAAACACAACAAATAATTTGTGCATGCGGAACGTCCCAAGGGTCCTATTAAAGCCCTTAATCATTGTCTGGGTCTTATTCTACCTCTCTGCTAATGCGACTTGCTGTTTTGGATAGTTTCTGTTTTCCCTGGGTAGAGCTCTGAACGGATGGAGACTGTGTGCTTTAACTCAAGCATTTCTGACTTAAAATGAGAGCAAGTCGGGTTTCAGAGGTGGGGAGCAAGTGTTTCTTTTCCTCCTAAAAGTTTCTTGAGGAATCTGAAAGGGATTTTTCTCAGCAAATGTTTGTTTCTTCAGGGGTGAAATTAGGTGACCTATATTCCATCTAAGGGATACATGATAGATAGGGCTTCTGCAGAGGAAGGAATTTTGCTCCTGATGAATAATAATCAAATCAAAAAGAAGGAAACCACATATAACTCTTGATCCCTTTTGGACTCTGCCCGTTCCCAGAAGCGGGCGTGACTAATAGGTTTGCTCCAGGGCAAGCTGAATATTTTACTGAAGTAAAAATAAAATCCAGAAGCCCAGACTAGTGTGTGTGATATGAGTCATCTTCAGACTTCTGTAACTCTGTCCCGCTCTGTGGGATCAGACAGCAGATCCCTGCTGAGCTTCACTGCAAGGGGCACAGTATGGCATGGAAAGTCCTCCTCCGAAATAACTGCGGGGTGACTCAACCTTGCTTGAACATGCGTTGACTTTCTGGTTGGTGTATCGGGGTGTATTATCAAGATATTGGCACAGGATGCAGAGGGCTGGTCCACCTCTTTGTGATTTCAAGTGTTGGGTTTTGCAGCTGGGATTGCTGCCTTGCATAGCCGCAGGCAACATGTGGCCTCCTACCCTTTCAGGAGATGCTGGTGGTGATAGTGGCCCCTGGAATGGCCAAAGTGAGCTGGGACAACAAAAATATGGTGGTTTTGCAGGGGTTGGTGCAATGGGCCAGTGAGGCTTGAACTCTCCTGGGTGATATTGGGAACGTTAAGCGATGGGACGGGGCAGGGATGCATGTGTGTTCTTGGTGTGATACTCTCCGTGAGTAGCAGTGGCTTTTGATGAGACAGAAAGAGGCACCTCTGAGAGCTGTGGTCATTTTTCAGTGGTGCCCAGACCACATGCTGCTTTTAGCTTGAGAAAGGATTTCACCCAAACAGAACAAATATGGTTCTAAATAGAGCGTGACCCATCCTGAGCTGGTGCTTTGAAGGAGCTCAGGTCATTTCACACTTGCGGGTGGGAACCGCATGAAAGGCCAAAGAAGGGAAAATGTCATATGATTTCCACCAAAAACCAGGCAGAAGTTGATGCCTTGGACCGCGTTCTGTTTGAGTCATTGAGTGTGGGTCCAAGAGAGATTAGTTGGAATTGCAATCGATGCAGACCAAAACTGGACGAAGGTTCTAGGCAAATGCCAAAAATTGGAGAACGAGCCAAGCTGTGAGGAGTCTGGGCTGAATTTCTTCTGTGAGAAACTTGCCTCCATAAGGGGCTCGGGACAGTGACCTTGAGGAGACCGATCTGCAGTGACACAATTAAAATGTACTTAGCGAATAGAATCATCCATTTTATTCTTTTAAGCAAAACCAGAATAAAAGCTCCTTCCAATAACTCGGCTTGTGAAATGTGTCTTGGGGTAGATAAAAATGACATAAAAAAATATTCCAGTAGTTTTTGGTTGTATAACACTGAACGCCTCACTTATTTCTTGCCAAAACCCCCGATAAGGCCGCTATATGTTTTTTCTTTTAATTAAAACTACAATTTTTATGTACAAACAAAATATTCCTGCCATATTTTTCTTTTATGGAATATTATGTCATTTCAGAATGTGTTCCCGGTTCAGACGCTGAATTCCCGGTGGGCGGGAAGTAAATCTTTTAAAGTGCGTTCTCCAGTCGTTGCCTCCAGTACTCCTTTCAGATATTAAGAGGCTCGATGCCTGATCATAAATATCACAGGGCTTCTAAAATGCTGTGAGGATCCTCGATGCCTCCGCTGGTTTAGTGTTAATAGTTGCAAGAGAAACATAAATTCAGTCTCTGCTGTACATACGGAAATGAAAGGGCTCTATACCTTTAAAATTATTTTCTTTGCAGTGAAAGCAGCGGGATTATTTGTAGGCAGTTATTTGAGTGTCTTGTGCTTTAGAGCAGGGCTGCTTCATTTTTAATTTTTTTTTTTTCTTTTAGTGATGCCTGCTGGGCGGTTTCACCCAGGTCCATGGATCAACAGGATCCCAGCCAGGGCTGCTCACGGCTTTCGTGGTGGTGCGGGAATTTGCTCTCTAGGAAATGAGAGGAATAGGAAGAAATGTGGGAAAGGGTGGGACTTGGTGTGGGCAACACTTAGAAGCTGGGGATTCTGCTGGTTCCAGACTTGGGGGACCTGGGAGTGTTGGTCAACTGCTGGCTGAAGATGAGCCAGCACGTGGCCAAGAAGGCCACCAGCATCCTGGCTTGGATCAGCACTAGTGTGGGCAGCAGGACCAGGGCAGGGATTGTCCCTCTGGACTGGGCACTGGGGAGGCCGCCCCTCAAATCCTGGGGTCAGTTTTGGGCCCCTCACTCCAAGAAGGACCTTGAGGGGCTGGAGCGTGGCCAGAGAAGGGCAACGAAGCTGCGGAAGGGTCCAGAGCACAAGTGTGGTGAGGAGCAGCTGAGGGAGCTGGGGGTGTTGAGCCTGGAGAAAAGGAGGCTCAGGGGAGACCTTCTGGCTCTGCACAACTCCCTGCAAGGAGGTTGGAGCTAGGTGGGGTCGGGCTCTTCTCCCAAGGAACAAGCAACTGGATGAGAGGAAATGGCCTCAAGTTCCACCAGGGAAGGTTCAGACTTTGAAGAATAATTTCTTAGTGCAAGGGCTGTGAAGGGCTGTGCCAGGCTGGGCAGGGCAGTGGTGGAGTCCCCATCCCTGGAGGGGTTTCCAAGCCGTGGAGATGTGGTGCTGAGGGCCAGGGGTTAGTGGTGCCCTGGCAGTGCTGGGGAAATGGTTGGACCCAATGATCTTAAAGATCTATTCCAGCCAAAGTGATTCTATGGCTCTGTGACGCAGGCTAGGTCTGGAACAGAGCTCAGCAGCCTGGGAGTGAGGTGGACGGGCTGTGCCGCACAGGAAGTCTGATGGCAGCTTCTCAGGGTGTTTCCCCAGGGGATTGAAAAGGGAGAAAACTACTGGACATCAGTGGGAAATGTGTGTTTCTTTGAAAATTACAGGGAAGAAGATGGAGGTAAAAGAACAGGATGCTTTTGGAAGTTGAAAAGGTGCTTTCTGGCTTGTTGATGGTGTCTGCTTCTGGAAAACCTTTGCATACGCTTTTCAATGGTCACAAATGGCTGGTTTGGAACGTGATCCGTACCTAACCCGAGTGTTGATGCGGTTGGGGGTTTACTGGAAGCGAAGCCGTGAGGAAGGCGGGGAGCACTGCCTGTCTCCAGGTCTGCTAACCATGCCATGTTCTATATGTCCTGCCGTATGGTGAGGAAGAACCCAGACCAGCTTTGTCTTTCCCATCGAATTTTCTACCTTCTATTTCCTACTGGATTTTCCCCTGCCTACTTTGGGACAGCTGTTGGGAAATGCCTTTCCAGGGCATGGCAGCCCCACATTTGGAGAACACCCAGCGGCGTGACCTCAATGAATTGAGGTCTCTGGTGACCTTCTTGGCTTTGCCCGTGGCTGAGCCAATTGCTAATTAAAGGGAGCTTCGTGACTCGGTCTTGGGGACTTTGAGGCAGTTATTGTCTGGCTAAAGATCGCTCATCCCTTGGGGGGATATCATCGACCTCGCTGGGGAGGGAGAGCAGAAAGCACCATGAGTTTGTGAACGTGTGTCTTGAGGCTTTATAGAAAAGGCTTAATACTGAAGAAGGGCTTGTGTGTTAGTTCTCACTGTAGCCTGTACTTCTGAATGTTGCAGAGTTCCCCCTGAACCAGGGATTTATTGCATTAATAGAATTAATTTTACTAAGAGATCCTGCTGCGAGCTGCGCCTTGTGAGAAGCGTGGTGGTGTCTACTGCTGGAAGCATAGAATCATAGAATCATTAAAGTCGGAAAAGACCTCTAAGATCATCAAGTCCAACCATCAACCCAGCACTACCATGACCACTAAACCATGTCCTGAAGTGCCACGTCTGCATGTTTTTTGAACACCTCCAGGGATGGTGACTCCACCGCTTCCCTGGACAGCCTCTTCCAGGGCTTAATCACTCTTTCAGTAAAGAACTTCCTCCTAATATCCAACCTAAACCTCCCCTGGCGCAACTTGAGGCCATCACATACATCAAAACTAGAACACACTGCAAAATGTTATAATGACTAAACCGGGCATCTCTGTGCGTTAATTGCAGCCAATTTGCTGAGCGGTGATGTCATTTGAAGAGCTGGCATGGTGAGAAACCTCCTGACTTGCAATCACAAGCCGCTCTCCACCTGCTTTTCCATGTTGGCTCCACGTGGTGGGAAGGAAAATCCATTGTTTAACCTCCACCTCAGCGCTTTGGGGCTGGAGCACGAAGGGGCTCAGTTTCCCTCCCAGGAAGGGTGATCTCGGAGGTGAGTGTGCTTCACATGTTGTTCGCCGGCCACACTCGAGTGCGGGCACCGCAATGCTGCTGGCCGGGGTCTGAGGTCCTGCTGCAGATGAGCTCCTCTGGCTCTCCACGCTCTCCCTCTCCGGCCCCCACTGCCCTTTCTGCACGAGCATTTTCCAAGGGAAAACTCATAAAACATTCTTTATTCCCTCTTACTTTGGTCTTCTCGCTCCCCCCTGGCTCTCTCCCCAGAACACACATTATTCTATTTCATTGTAAATGCTTTATTTGCCACCCTTAAGCCCCTCCTGAAATTCCATGTGGTCTCTCACCCTTCCTGCACCTCCAGGCTCACTGAAGACACTGTTCATCGGTGCTGCTCGGGGTTCCTTTTCTAGACTCTACCTTGCTCTGCTACTCTTGTGAGCAGTTGTAAACTCTTCAGCCATGGGTCTGTCCCTCTGGCCTCCAGGACTCTGTCTGCTCCAGCCATGCTTTTCTTCTGGCAGTGTTGTCCTTCGTCAACGTCTGTGTCATCATCCCCTGTCTCTTGTTGCTCCTCGAACCTTTCTCAGGGCTGCTTCTTTCTTCAGAGATTTTCTTTATTCCCTTCTGGCCTTTTTTTAGCTTTTCCTGTTGCCCAAGCCTCTCAAGCTTGGGGCGAAATTTCTGCAAATCCCTTTGAAGCCTTTTCATCTTCCTTGTTCTGATTGCCAGGCTGTGACCAGGTTTAGGACACTGCCAAGCAAACTGTTTCGTAGCTTCCTTTAGTCCTCCAAGTCCTATATTGCCTCTTTATTTTAATGACCAAAATTTTTGGGTCAGGGACCATCTTGCTGTGCCTGTCAAGCACCATGCACCACAACGACCACTCCAAGAGCAGCTTCATGGTTCCTTCAGTACCGATGGTTGCCCAGCTCTTGTGTGGAAGATGTAGCTGAGACATGAGTCCAGTGAAATCTTCACGTGGACATGAGTCCAGTGAAACCTTCTGAAGCGTAGCTTGGGAGGTGCTTGGCTTGGTCATCGTTCAAGGTGAAAGATGTTAGAAACGTGAGACTGTGCCCCTACAAATGCACTTTGATTTCCCTCCATTGGACCTTTCAGAACTGCTCTGCTGTGGCTGGCCCAGACCTTAAAACTAATTGTGTATTTATATGTGTATATAGAGTGATTAAACTGAAGAGCGTCCAGAATAGGTGGTGGTTGATCAAATGTAGTCAGCATGAAGCCTTCACAAGAATCATCTTGTGCTCCTCAGACAGTCCTCAGGCAGACACGTGTGCGCTGTTGGAGGAGAATTAGAGCTGGCTCTTCGGTTACGGGTTTGCAGGTGTAACTCAGCCGCTTCATTTCATCTCCTGTTCCGCAAACCGAAACGTTTGGCAGGTTTAACGGGGTAAATTCCTTCGCTGCAAACCTAATGGCTTCAAAAGTGCTAAGCTTGCTTATTATGAAGCATGAAAAAGGATGGATGGGCGAGTCATCAGAGATTGCTTGCGTTGGATTAGAGTCTGCCACTTTGATTACATAGAGCTTACACAAATGTCAGCCTCTCATGCTTGCGAGTTTTGGGTGGGATTTATGGAGCAGCCAAAGCTGTTGACTTCAGATCCAAGCCTGAACGTGCCTGCATGACGAAAAGCTGTCAGGTTTCCAAATCTTAGTTTGGTCCGTGGCCTTTCTCAACTGTATCTGAAGACTAGATCTTTATGTTCACCCCCTTGGTGGTGGTTGGGATTGGACCGTTTGCGATATAAGAACATCTCTGTTTGAAAATTGGGCTTGGTGTGGGCATATGCTGTTTGCAGATTGAGAGAGGTTAATGCTGGATGGCTGTATGGAACTGACTGCAAGCCTCCTGGGTCCTAGTTCAGATCCGTAGCAACGTGGTTGATTTTCCTCAGATGTTAAATCTCTCACATATTGGCTTGGATGCCTGTGGCACGCTGACCTAGATGTTAAAGTATTCCAGTTTTGGAGGTGTTGGAGTTTCTCCTCTTCCTGTAAGAGGAAAGATGGACAGGTCTGAAGCTTAAATTGAGTTATTTGGTTTGGATTTCATATCCACTTTAAGGATATTTGGATCTGATCCTCTGGTTTAGACCCATCTCCCTTGGAAATGTTCATGCAGTTTGGTGATAGCCTGGAGGCATGCGGTGTTTGGGAGAGCGGCCAGGCAAATCTCTGGAGGACCACCACGAAGCGAGCTTTGGGAATCTGTCTCTGCAAACCTCCTTAGAAAGACCCAAACATCTCCTAGTTTCAACAGCCCCTGTTGTCAGAACGTCAGGCAATGGGTTTCCAGTGAGATGGGTCAAAGTCAGAAATTGAGATAACTTGGCTGCTGTTTGGTGCTGTTTTATGTAAAGCAGACAAACACAGGATTCTTTGAAGATCATCTTTCTCCATCTCCCACTGCCTGAAAAGCCAGAGCACCGCACTCGGAAGACACAACTTCTGAAAAGCCTGATGTTCTGTGGCTGTATTTACACTGCGGAGAGCTGGGTCTGTGCCAGAAGATTATGCAAACAACCAGTATCACAGTTCTAACAGACGGGAAGATGACAAAGCTCTCAAAGTGGTGGGGTTTGGGTTTGGTTTTTGTTGGTTTTGGTTCTGGTTGTTTGTTTTTTTGATGGCACAATTCCCGACAGCAGCAGTCCTCGTGGTGTTTCGCTCTGGCAGCCGGAGCAGTGCCAGACTTGCCAGTTCAGGTCCCATCCACAAGCCTATGAGGTTTTTTTTTTGTAATTGGTTTTGAAAGGCTGTTGAGTAGGAAAGAGATTTCTTATTTATTTTGTTTGATTTTGCTGCTGAGCACAGTGGGGTGGGCCCCGTTCTGTTCGCTGGATGCATGTTTGTCTCTGGATAGCACGAGTTCCCAGGAGTATCTTTATGACATTTATGGAGCCAGTTTGCCAAGCTACCTACAGGGTTTGGAGTTTCTGGTTTAGTAATATTTGGCCATCCAAATGCTCAAGGCAATGCTTGAGAGGAGAGCCACGCAACCATAAAACCAGGGAAAATTCAGCTGTAGATGGAAGCTAATTTGGCCTGCTACACCCACTTGGATAGCAGATTTCCTTCTCTCTTTAACTTTTCAGCTGGGCTTTCTATGGTGTTATCTCACTCTAAAAAAAATGCATAGGCTTGAGGGCTGGAAGGGGTCAGGGGGCATGCCTGCCTTGTGTGGGCATCAAGCTGGGGTTCCTGGGGCACTTGGAGCGGTGTTTTGTTGCATCTAGAGATGGTGGACTGGATATTAAAAGCCCAGTTAGATGTTTGATCCTCTGTTTCAGAGGTAGTTTGTGTATCTCTTCCCATCAGGGCACTGCAGGGTGTGAACATAACCCCCTGTTCTTTGGGGTATGCTGGAAGCAAGTCGTTGACAGGCCTGGAAAGCATCTTCAGAGGTTGGGTGCATGGTAGAGCTTCTCTCTACAGAAGGAGGACCAGGGCACTTCTTTCCCACGCTTGCAGAAAACCATTTGTTTTCAAGCAAAGTTTAGAAGCTCCCTCTTAGCCCCGTGTTTATCTGAATATAAAGTTCTGAGCATCAGCTCAACAAATGCGTCAAGGCTCTTGTGATGGCTTGTGGATTTCCAACTTATGAGTCAGTTAATGGGGAGCAAACGTTTTTGCACTGACACAGCACGGCGGCAGATTGGCCACTTGTGTGCGTGCCTGGACGGGAGGGTCAGCTGCGATTTCGGCTTGGTTTCTCAGGATTCTTGACATCGTTTCTCATTTTTGTGGTGGTTTTGAGGCTTGGGTGGAGAGGTATTAAAGCATGAAAGCATTGCAGCTAGCTTGAGAAGTCTTAGTACATGCTGGACCCCCCACGCCAAGACTTGTGAGGCTCAAGGGATGGAGCTGTGAGCACTCAGCATTTCCCTGTGGACTGGAAGCATCTCGGATCTGATTTTGGCCGTATCTGCCAAGGATGAATGATGGGACAGGGAAAGGCTGAGAGGAGCCTCTGCAGAGCTCTCCCCTCTGACCAGGAAAACGTGAAAATCGAAACCAAAGTATAAACTGTCTAACCCTGCAGCCGTTCACATAATGCAGGAATCCTCCCATCAGGTTTATAAGGTTTCGTAGATACTTCACCATCTCTGAGGAAGGCAACGCAGTTTCACAGGATGGGTTTCCCAGCCTTGGGAAAAAGATTAGGGAAGTGATTGGTAAATTATTTATATTTCACTGAAAACAGTTCTGATATTTTGTGTTTTGGTTTTTTTTTTAATTATTCTAATGTTTTTGGTGATGTTGCCGGTAGTTAGGATGGGGAAACCCTGAAATGTTCTGTGTATTTGTCATTTTAATATGGCTTCTATTTGAGGAATTAAAAAAGAGACAAGAGCAAACACACTTTTCTTAACGTAATTTAATCTTCCTATGGAAGATTAGAAAGAGAGAAAATGGGCTCAAGGTGCGCCAGGGGAGGTTTAGATTGGATATTAGGAAAAAATTCTGTACTGAAAGAGGGATCAAGCCCTGGAACAGGCTGCCTGGGGAAGTGCTGGCGTCCCCATTCCTGGAGGTGTTCAGAAAATGTGTAGATGTAGCACTTCAGGACATGGTCTAGTGGTCGTGGTAGTGTTGGGTTGATGGTTGGCTTGATCTTAGAGGTCTTTTCCAACCTTAATGGTTCTGTAAATCTCATGATAAAATTTAGCTCAAAATGCCAAAACATTCTTTCTGACTGCGTGGATTTGACAATTTGCAAATAAATAAGATCCAGCTGGCTTGCAGAGATCCTTCACCTTCCAGTGCACTAATGTCCAGATTTGAAGCCCAAGATCTCTCCTCATCCAGGCACTTTTTCTCTTGACTTTTCTGTTGAGCTTGTTTCTGTGCGGTTAGCGGCCGGAGCATTCAGCCAGAACCTCAGCCTGTGCTTTTCTTTTCAGTAGAGGTGGTTCAAATTAAGGTTGATCTACTCTACATCTGTCTAGAGTTGCCTTTAGGTTCAAGCCCAGCTGCCCATGGAGGTTTGCTTTCCAGCTACACCTTGACGCAGCAGGTAAAGCACCTACACCCTCCTCTGTCTCACCAGCAGCTGCACCTGAGCATGGAGGGTTTTAATATTTTAAGCTCCTCAAGGCAGAGATTTTTGTGGTTCAGGTAAGGATGTTTTACACACTGTAAAACATGGTATGCCTTGATTTTATGAGATGGGAATAGTCCTGACCAGGCCTTGCCCTCGGTTCCTGCTCTTGGATGGAAAGTCTGGGCTGTGCAATAACACACCAACACCTTGGCAACGCTGATAGAAATTCAAATTTTGGTGTCATTTGCATGTGCTTTTTCATAGAATCACAGAGGGGTTTGGGTGGGAAGGGACCTTTCAAGGCCATCTCATCCAACCCCCCTGCAGGGAGCAGGGACATCTGCAACTAGAGCAGGTTGCTCAGAGCCCCGGCCAACCTCACCTGCAATGGTGCAAGGGATGGGGCAGCCACCACCTCTCTGGGCAACCTGCGCCAGGCTCTCACCACCCTCAGCACCAACAATTCCTTCCTTCTCTCTAGTCTCAATCTCCCTCTTTTAGCCTTTTTTTCCACCAATATTGAAACCTGGAAGTGTTTGTGATGCCACCGTATTAACGTGTGGGTGTGTTGTTCAGTTATCAAATGCCTTTTCACGCACAGTTATTTTGCAAGATAAATGCCAGTATAAATGATACTATTCCAGTAACTTCTGTGGGAATCTGTGCAGAACACCATTAGGGCTTAGTTCTTGGTGCTAATACCTTCATTATTAATTTTTATACTTAGGACTAGATTTCAGAAATGTCATAGCTCAAAAAAAAATGCAGGTAGGCCCCTCATGCCAAAGAGCACAAAGATGCCTAAGACCAAGGAATCTCCCAAGTATCTTCCCAGATCCTGCATGGTGTCTGGTGTAAAGCCCAATTCCCAGTAGCTCATCATGCTTTGGACCAGGCCTGCAGCACCGGTCTTCTTCTCTCTCAGCAATTTAATGGCCTTTCATGGCTTGGAGCATTGGGTCTAGCGTCACATCCCCATAAGTGCAGGTTGGCTTTGGAGCCCACCATAACTGAGTTCCCCTGGACAGCCATGCACTTGGAGACTTTTTCTGCTAGGATCTCGTCCATAAATGTCCTTCAAATGTGCAAGTTGCTTTTCTTTCTTGGACTGCTTTGCGTTGGCCGAACGCTGGCCTCCTGGAGCACTTTGGAAGCAATTTATGTGATGTAAGGGACAGGCCAACTACCTTTATGGGCGTCTCACACAGAAGTGACACCATTTTAACAGTCTGTAACTTATTTTATGCGTCTGTCCTGCTGAAATAGGCTTTTTAGGCATGCCCATAAAACATGTACATTTGAAGACAACATTTAGGAGATGTCTCAGTGCTTCAGAGAAGACCTTCGTCGAGCAGTTTCCTTCTCCATCTGAAAGAAATTCACATTAATTGTCAAGGCGCTGACATGATCCCAAAGCTAATGAGAAGCTGGGGGACAAGGGAAAGTCTGCAGGTTTTGGAATTAGTATCAGGCAATTAAAAGGGAAGGGGAAAGGAGGGGGAGGAAGAGAACAAGTCCACAGTGAAACATGTGGTTGCTCTTTTGCCTCATTTGCATTGTCAGCCTAGTGATTTACGCTGGATGAAACTCATTCCAGATCATGAGAGCAGATTAATAAATACGGCTTTTTGGACCTGATTGAGAAGATGTTGGTCTCTTAACATGTTTCCCCAAAGGTGTGGCAGGCCGGCGTTCTGCTGATCAATTGCGTTCCACGACGAACGAATGCACTCTCACCCTGACAGCCAGTTTGTGGCATCAGCAGGTCCAGAGGCAGATAAAATGTTTCTTTTCTAGCTTCATCCTGTTCAAGTCAGTGTGTTTTTTCACCTAAGGTATGTTCTTTGCCCAGCCAGGAAGGCCAACCAGCTTTTCTTTTTACGATCCTTTATTTGCCAAAGCTATTAAAATATATGTGTATATATATATTCCTACAAGCAAGTTGCCAAACAAAACTGTCCTTACTGTGTGTCTGCTCTGCTAAAGAGCAGTTCTGGAAGCTCCCTTCCAGTCTAGGTTTCCTCCTAAATTTAACCTCAATCTGTGACAAAAGCACAGGAATAGGAGAAAATGTGAAGTCTTCCCCGATTAGTGCGAAGACACAACTCTTATCTTCACCCCTCATCTTGAGGCACGTTGGCAGAGAGCTGCAGGCATGGAGATCGGCGCTCACCTACGTTCACGTGCACCACGGTCACGGTCTTGCAGCACTCCGTAATTCTCCAGCGTTCCCCGTGCATCTGTGCTAAACTCCCTCTTGAAGCATTTTAGTGGCCAACATCTTAAAGCAGACCGTCTCGATCCAGGAATGAGCGGATGGAGATCTCAGGCGGGTGAGTCACTATCCCTCTGAGTCAGTTCCCCCGACAGCTCCGCGAGCATGACTTCATCGCTGTAGGTTTGCTGATGGCTGAAACTTTCCCGAGCAGAAAGATTAATGGCAGTGGAAGCCGAAAGAGTGGGAGTTGCATGTTTATGGTGAGGCAGGCGGAGCGAGGAGCTGGACAAGAGGTGCACGTAGCGGGATGTGTGCGCTAGCTTATGTCGTTGCGTTGACAACGTGTGTTGGAAGGAGAAGCTCCGGTACGCGCTCGAGATGCGCTGGGTTCCTGGAAACTCCGAGATTTATTAGCCCCTATTCAGTGATGCTGAGTGAGTGGGACTTTGCATCCGCCTTTCTGTCCGTCCTCCTCGGTTTTAGATCTACGGTTTGACTGCTGGCTAGCCTGAAGAGCGCGTGGCTTTTTCGTGCAGGCTTCAATATATGTAAGTGTCCCTATGGAAGGAAGTCTAAGAACTAACAGTAACATAATCCGCTCATCAGCAGCCTGCTGAACTCCCCGAGCTTTTCACTCATCCTTCCAACTTCCTTCGCCGGCCGGACAGCGCTTCCCTGTGCCTGCAGACAATTAACGGTGGCCGTGGAAGGGGCGGCTGTTTAATTGCATTGCTGGGCTGCTGTAAGGAGGCCAAGGTGCCTCCTTGGCTTTTGCTTGGCTATTTCTTCTGGAAGCACCTCAAGGCAAGCAGAGCTGTGTGCTCCGCTCTGATGCGTTTTGCAGCCAGGGTTTCCAAAACCCAGGCTGTAAAATCCCCAAACTCTGCACCTGCTCTCCGTCCTGGAAAAGTTCTGTGTCAGCTTGAATATCCAAGGGGAGGTGGTAACCTAACGGGACAAACACAGGAGAAAGACCAGGGGGTTTCCGTGCAGTTACTACACAGGATCTAAGCGTTTCTCCACATTGTAAGTCTGGTTTATCACCCAAGCTTAGGAGCCAGGAACCAAACTAGGTGGGAGATATGAGTGGGTTCCTAACAGCATCTGCCCAAGTGATGGGACAGGGACCTGGTATTGCCGTTGTCCTCGCTTTGTGGGCAATTTCAAGACTGCAACTTCAAGCTCTGTGTCCCCAAGACTCCCTATGGGCCTCTAAAGCAGAAAAGCAATAACATGAAGAAAAGTAATTAAGGTTTGGGGAAGCTGTTCTATGGAGAGCTTTCTGTTTTCTGTCAGAAAAGTAGATCTGGACTCAGAGGTCTGGTTTAAATATGATACAATCAGAAACAGACCCAGAAAAATGACTGTTTAATTAAAGAGCACTATTTTAGTGCAAACCAAATAAAACACAGCAGCTGAAAGCAAGCGAGGATCCTGAGAGGAGATAAATGCAGAGGAAGATGTGGGTGCTGAGTATCCTTGTGCATTGTATCAACAGAAAGCATAAAGTAGAGCCAGATGTTGGCCGGGCTGGGCTGGCTGGGCTCCAGGTGTGTGCTCTTAACTCTCTGCCTACCTGGGACTGTGCTGGAGCAGCTGCTGTGTTGTAGCTGGCTCTGTTCCTTGCTCCAGTTCTTAAAGCTGGCGTGCCCCCACTGCGATGGATTTAAGGTTCGTGGCTGGAGAAGGAGGTTGTTGGGGCCGTCAGGGTCCGAGTGGGCAGCTTTGGGCCAGCCAAGCTTCTCAGGTGCTGTTCCGTAAAGATGGATGAGCAGGAGGAATTCCTGCCCAGCGTGGTTCTGCTCTTTCCACTTGGGCGATTCTTGTCTCTCTTTTTATTTGTTATTTATGCATAGAATCATAGAATGGTCTGGGTTGGAAGAGACCTCAAAGATCATCTCGTTCCAACTCACCTGCCATGGCAAGAACACTTCCCAGTAGACCAGGTTGCTCAAAGCCCAACCCAACCTGGCATTGAACACCTCCAGGGATGGGACATCCACAACCCCCCTGGGCAACCTGTGCCCGTGTCTCAATTGCATCATTTCTCCTTCAGGACCTATGAGCTGTACGAACCTGCAGCGAGCTGGTGGATTGGAGGGTTCCCACCCAGCACCTTTAGAGCCCTAACCCTGCTCTCAACCATCCACCCACCTAACCGGCACTGTCTCTGGGACCGCCTGCTCCAAGGGAAGCGGTGGTGGGACAACCTGCTGCAGGAGCGGTTGGGGCTTGACTCTTGGTAGTTAAATTTCACCAAAAGCTCTGGAGCAAGAGGGGCTGTGCAGCTCTTCCAAACTCCAGGATTTTTCTCAAGATTTCATCTTAGAACTCCTCGTATTCTTGCTTCCCATGTTTATGTGTAATCTTTTCAAATCCCGCTGCCTCTTGGCCTCTTTGAGATCTTATGGCTGTGAGGTCTGTAGGTTCTTGTTTGCCCTTTTTTTTTTTTTAATTAGATTTGTGAAGAAATACTTTGAATTCTCCTATTCTTGGGCTCTGTGGAGGTTTCTTTGCTTTGAGGTGTCCCCTTGCTTGCAAGTGTCATATAAAACAAATCCGACTTTACTAGAGATGTCATAGTAATGTCATCTGTTTGACGAATGTACGCTTTTCTGTCCTTTAAGTTATCGGGATAGTGATTAACAAAAATTTTCTGAACATCACTGTCCGCTACAGAGTTCCCGGGTAATTTGATTAGAAATCCCAGGGGCGTTTTGTGCCATAGAAAGAGGAGTTGGAGGAGCAGGCTGGGACTTGTCTCTGGTGACCTGCTAGCTCGGTGGTGGGGCAGCAATGCCTCCTGAACCTGTATCTGGCAGTTAAAAAAAAATGAAATAAAAAAGATCCCTGTTTCCCCTGCAGTAAGGAGGGGAGGGACTGGCTTTCCGTAGGAATTTTTCTGTGTGTTAATTCCCACCAGCATCAGTTTTATGCAGCTGTAGAAGAAACCCTGTTTGCGATTGAGATGGACTAAGTGGGAGCGAGTCTTTCTTTGCTCTTGGCCAAAGGTGAAGACACTTGAGACCACGAGACTTTCCAAGAATCTCTTACTAAGATGTGTTTTAGCCATGCTTGATGGCTGCACTTACCTCCTCTTTCCAGACATAAAGAGCGTGCAAGCAGTTCTCAACCTGACCTTTTAAACTGAATGTATTTGAACGTACTGGGCCAAATTCCCCTCGCAGCCACGGTGCTGGAGCTCGCTGCCAGCACCCGGGGTGTCACCAAGCCTTCCCAAGCTGGAGAGCTCTGCTGGGGTGCAGTGAGAGCTGATCCCACCACAGGAGAAAGAACAGTTAATGTCAGCAGTCCTCCTGTCCTTCTCCTGGGAGGTTCCTGTTGAAGATAACAGATGCATCAATGCTAAATGGGAAATTAATGGCTTTGCACAAGTAGTTGTTAGTTTTAAGTGTGTTGGTTAAGCTCCAGAGTGCTGGCTCTATGAGGCTGCTGGTGGCTCTGATGCTTCTTGGTCCTTCATCCTCAGGGCAAGAAGACAGGCTGAGAGAGTTGGGGTTGTTCAGCCTGGAGAAGAGAAGGCTCTGAGGAGACCTCATTGCAGCCTTCTAGTATCTGAAGGGGGCCTACAAGAAAGGTGGGGAGGGACTTTTTGCAAAGGCCTGTAGTGATAGGACGAGGGGTAATGGGTTCCAACTGGTAGAGGGGAGATTTAGATTGGAGATGAGAAGGCAATTCTTCACTCTGAGGATGGTGAGACACTGGCACAGGTTGCCCAGGCGGTTTGTGGATGCTCCATCTGTAGAGGTGTTCAAGGCCAGGTTGGAGGGGACCTTGAGTAACTTGGTCTAGTGGGAGGTGTTGGAACTAGATCATCTCTGAGGTCCCTTCCTAACCCCCAAACTATTCTATGATACTATGATAAGATGCAAACTGCACTGCTTGGAAGCCTCTACCTGCTTCCAGATTTTCATAACGTGAATTTTTTGAGGTCGGGCTGCCCATGGGGCCGTGCATCGGAGCTCCATTTTCTCCTGCATGGTCAGGAGATTGTAACATCCATCCGCCTCTACATAGGGGTGGAAAATCCAGGCAGGCTGAAATACTGTGGGATAATCCCCCCTCTCAAAATCTCATTATCTGGCTTATGAGGAGGGCTGGTGTATTTTCTAGATGTTCACTAGTGTATCTTGAGGTGAAAATTGTGGTCTAATCATTCCCAAACAAAACTCTTCTTTGGAAATGTCTGAATCCATCTCCTCTGCTGCTGAATGAGAGTCCGTACTTCAAACCTGCTACACTTACAAGAAAAGAAGGTTTTGTTTTGTTTATAACTTCCTGAGAAGTGACCAGTTTCACTTAGCTCAGTGGAGATTTTGCAGCTGCTTCTTTCATAGCTCTGGTCTCAAACATGGACCAACCAGCAGGTTTCTGATCAGAGGTTTTTCTTTCAACTTTTGCCTTTTCAGTAACCAAACCCCAAATGCGCTTGATTATCAGGGTTTCAGGTTCTCAGAGAGTCTGAATCTGAAGCAGACGAATTTTTGAGCTATATTAGAGGAGGAAGTGGCAGATTTTAATTTAAAAATAAACTTTTCAGTTAGCAAATACTAAAGTTGTCCTAACTGGCACAGATCTGGGGAGTCTTTCCCCAGAAGAGTTGATGGCCCCACTAGCGATGCCTGGCTCCAGCTGGGAGACGTGGCTCCTGGGAAGGTGGCAGGATGGGAAGCAGGGCTCAGTCTTGCACCCCATGCCTCAGACCAGCCAAAGCTCTGTGAACATAGAGAATCAGGGCTGCCTCATACAAATCTCTGATCAGAGGTTTAAGTGCTGTCATATTGCTGATTTTCAGAAGTCTTCTCTGTGTCTGAAGATGCTGATGTGCCCCTGCCATGGTTTTTATAAAGATAATTATTGGGGTAAACATCTGAGTCCCAGAGAACCCTTCTGGGATGGCTGTTAGGAGCTGCCCTGCATCTCCCTGTGCCTGAAGCCATTGAAAGTCTGGTCTGGCAAGGTGACCAGTTGCTGTCCATCACTTGCTTGTTGGTGACTGTCCAGCTTTGCTCATGGCAAACACAAGAAGTCTGGAGCCTCTTAAACCTCTTCTAATGCTCATTCCATCCACCTCCCTTTCGCAGAGGGGTGACGGCGTGAGCACAAGCAGTTGTTGCAGAGCAGCCCTGGGCTTGTTCCTTCAGTAACTCCCTCTGCTTTGAATCCAAAGGCTCGTGGTGCTGAATCTCGATCGCTTTGGGAGTTGGATCAAAGCTCCTGTGGTCCTTGCGAGCTGTTCTGGGCTTTGGTTACCCCTGTGGCCTCGTCGTGGGGCATTGCTGGAAAGCCATAGAAACACAGAATGGTCCAGGTTGGAAGGGGCCTTCCAAGGTCATCTAGTCCAACCCCGTGCAGTCAGCGGGGACACAGAATCATAGAATCATAAAATGTTAGGGGTTGGAAGGGACCTCTGGAGATCATCAAGTCCAACCCCCTGCCAAGCAGGACCGTAGAATCTAGGCCAGGTTACACAGGAACGCATCCAGACAAGTCTTGGAAGTCTCCAGAGAAGGAGACTCCACAACCTCTCTGGGGAGCCCGTTCCAGTGCTCTGGAACCCTCACAGTCAAGAAGTTCCTCCTCATGTTGAGGTGGAACTTCCTGTGCTCTAGCTTGCATCCATTGGCCCTTGTCCTATTGCAGGGCACAAGTGAGAAGAGGTTGACATCTCAAACTAGATCAGGTTGCTCAGAGCCCCATCAAGCCTAGCCTTGAACATCTCCAGGGATGGGGCCCCCACCACCATCCCCTGCTCGTCCACTGACATGCCCAGTGCTAAGCTGCCTCCAAGCTCGAGGTTGCGCTTCCTTATTTCCAACCCCTGACGCTTGTGTAACACCCTCCCCGAAAGCTCAAGCTTTCGCAAAACGCTTGGAGCCCTGCGACGCTGTGGTTCGGAGCTGCGAGGAAGCAGCAGCCAGAGCACAGCAGGTACCCGGACACCGCCTGCCAGTTCCCAGCTCTGAAAACACCCGGCTCGCACGGTTCACACAACCGGCGCAGATGCAGCGCGAGCAGCTGCCAGCGAGAAGGGGAGGAGGATGAAAAAGACCATTTGGATGTGAAAGCGGAGGAGCCGTGCATATCTTCCCAAAACAAAAATAGTAGCTCAAAACGCACTTAAGAGTTCTTCTGGCAATAATAACCCGTGGATGGGAAGCACATTAGGATATTTTCCTGGTTTGGAGCGAGCAGATGTTGCTGTGTCCACTGGAATCGTGGCAATGAAAGTGAAGCACAACTTCCCTGCTGCCCTGGCATGAATTTTGATCTCTCTCTAGTGTAAATCAGGACAGCCTCCACGGAGGGCAATGCTGTTACACCGTTGTACGCCAGAATTTGGCTTCGCTTTTGCAGATCCCAAGGGTGGTATTTTGATATCTAGAAAATTAAGGCTTCAGATGGATCTGACCCAAAACCCTGGATTTGAACTTTTTGCAAGTTCAGATCCGGATGCAAACTTCACAGCTGCACCCTGTTGTCTCTGAGCCCAATAAAACCCTCTCTCCGAACCACCCACAAGCTTAATGAAAATGTAGATTGAGATCAGCTCGTTGTGGCCTCGAGCCAGTGCTGTGAGGCACGCACAGTGAACGGCTCGACTCTTCTCGTCCTCGTGGTGATGTAAACTGTGAGCAGCTCCAAGGAGATCAGCTGGATTTCCCCAGCGTGGAGCCAGTTGTAAATGTGAACAGAGTAAGACCCTAAGTATCTT
>VZZY01009598.1:319754-430847 GCA_013400335.1 Eurystomus gularis | reverse complement strand
TTTTTTTTTTTTTTTTTTCTTCACATTTCTGTTTTGAGGAGTAAGTGAACTCCCATCTCATGCTGACCTAGTCTGACAGGTCATCTTCTTCCAGGAGGAGCTCTGCCAGGAGCTGAGACTGGCTTGGTCCTGATTACCAAGACACATTATTGGGGAATGTGATGTCAAATGATGGCTATTTTTGTTCCAACCTCAGCACTCTGAGTTTGCTGGGGAAGCTGGTGCTAGTGATGAAGAGTAGGAAAGCCTTGGAGGCAGAAGGGGGACAAAAAAGGTTAGAGGAGGTCTAAATAGCTTGGGCAGTGCAGTGTGGGGATCCCTGCTTAGGGACAAGACATGTTGTTGGAAGCAAACTGCAGCATTAGACTCCTGAGAAAACTTCTCCCTGGAGGGCTGGGGCCTTGGCAAAGCTGCCACCGCTCCGTCCTCTCTCTGCGGAAAAGATTTAGCTCAGATGGCTGAGCTGGGTTAAGGGGAGGATTTGTATGGCTGTTCAGGTAGTAGTTCTTGCTGCTGCCATTGTGAGCTGGCTGTGGGTGTGATTTAAGTTTCACCATGCAGATTTTCCCATCTGGAACAGTAACATTTAGTCTGGTTTCCTTGACAGACAGAAGACCTAAGCCTCAGGTATAAACTTCTTCAGCTCCTGTTTAATCATTACTTTTTTCAAACCTTAGGGGTTTGGGGTGAGTCTTTTGTTTCTTGTGTTTCTTCTGGGCAGTATTTTCATTTGAAAAAACTTGCTGGATCTGTGCAGGTCAAGTCCATCTTTGGGCGGCATGAACTTAAGAGTTGTGCTTCATCTGCTGGCTTTAATTTTGGGGTGTTATTCCTCACGAAGGACCAAGACTTGCTCCTGTTACCACTGGTGTCTACATGTGGCAGCTCTTGAGATCTGCCTTCACGTAGAAGGTCTTTGACAGGTCTGGATGCGTGTGTTCATTTTGTAGCAAGTGAATTTGGGGTGCTGGTTGCTCTCTTCTTGGACTCTGCCAGAGCAGAAGCGGTGCTGGGAACGGAGGAAAAGTCTTGACTTGCGGGGAGCCGAGATGCCTGGTTTGGAGGACTTTAATTGGCAGGGTCATGGGTTTAGAGGCCATTTGCTGTTTTCCCAGAAGATGAAAGGATTTTGCTTTCAGCTCTATTAAAAAACCCATAACAAACCAAACCCAAGTGGGACTATGGCTCTGCCATTAGCCTCTTCTGGGGCTTGTTTCCGTGAAGCCACGGCTATAAAAATCCCTCAATTCTTTCCACTACGAAAGCCCATAAAATGGGCTGGCAAAGAGAAGGACAATATAGAAATATTAGTAGCCAGGTACTGAGATCATGCGTTTTCTGAACCAGTATCTCTGCTCACACGGATCATTTAACCTGTTTAAGTGCCTTGTGTGGGTGCTCAGCAAAATTCCCATCTCCCACCTCCCTTTTTTCCTGAATAAAGGAGCAAAACGCCTTTACTTCTCATTTTCCTCCTAAGAACAGAATTTAGCACAGAGAAATCACTTCAATCAAAGTTCATAAAGATAGGTTTCCATGGAATGGCTTGGGAACGTCCGGAGAGGATCCAAGTCATGAGGTGGTTGCGGTGATGGAGATTTTCTCCGAGCTTCAATAGCAAAGTGCTTTGTTTTTGGAGTCTGCGTAGATCTGGGCAACCTTTTTCAGGATGCATAGTTTATTTGCCGAGAAATACAATTTTGGGGTTGACTGCAACTGTTTACTGAATTGGCACCGGTAGCTAAGCTCTTTGTAAAGGGCGGCTATGTTTTGTTTCAGCATTTTTGGAAGTAAATATTCATATTCTTCCATTTTGGAGTAGCGTTTTGTTTCATGGCTTGCTTGTGTTGTAATCCTTTTATTTTTTTTTTTTTTGCAAAAGGAAAAATTATCCTGGCTACCAAGCCAAAACGAAAGGATTGGCTGTGCATTTTGGTTGACCCGGACTTGAAGGATTATTTTGGTTTTTCCTTTGCTGTAGCGGGTGGAAGACAAATCAAAAGCTTTTCACTCGCTCCTTGTGTTATTCTCCTGATTTGCGGTGCCGATCTCCACCTCATGGGTGCTTTGCTCAGCCAGAGCTTCTCCTCATCAGAATGAATTAGTATTTAATGAATGCTTTGATCTTGGGAAGTGGCATTTCCTGGATGCTCATTCCCTTGTGCCTCTTCTCAAGAGCAGTCGCCACCGGACAAGACCCCATCATTTGCTAATTGAGGCCTGTGGTCACTTCGCTCTTGACTTGCGTGCACACAGATGAGATGCTCCTAAAATGCAAGAAGGGCAGATTTAGATCTCAATTAATTGCAGTGCAAGCCCAAAGTGAGTGTCTTAAGGTCAGGATGTGCTTTTGAGAACCATACAACTCACTGCACTTTAGGACAACAGCTTAAGCTGTTCGAGCGCGTCCATGAGATTTCCTTGTTTTCCAAGACGAAGTATTTCTTGTGGTTTGAAGCAGATCCCTGCTGTGGTTTGGGCAGTGTGGTTGGGGTGCAAGGGCTCTTGCGCCGTGGCACCAATCCTGACTGAATGTGCTGGCCTGGAATTGAAAGCAGAAAGCTCAGCTGTGGTCTCACCAGCGCTGGGGAAAACTGTTAAATGAAGATCTCATTCTTATAGTGGGTTGCCGCCTTACTGATTAATGTTACTATCCAATACTTGAGAAAAACTGTGGAAAAAGAGTAAACAGCCCTGTAGCTAAGTAGTGTCTGAGTTGCACTGCAGTTGACAGCATCCATCATAGAAGCGTCCACCACGCGTGGTGTCCCACAGCTTGGGCAGATCCAGGCACCTCATGTTATTCCATCTGCCCACGATCAACAGAATGGCATGTTGGGTTTGGCTTTTAAGTATAGCTTCTCTCAAAGTGGAGCAAGTAGCAGTGATGCTGCTCTGTGTGATACCATGCTTGTTCTTCCATGTCTTGAGCAGTGGGGCAGAAAAACCAGGGGGGTGATGTTGAAGCATTAATCTGAGGATCAAAGAGGTTCAATACAAGTCTTGGCTGTGCTATCTACTTGGTAAAGTCAAGAGAGGGTGGCATCAAAACTAATGTTAAGAAGGGTACCCTGCTAATTACCCCTGAGATCAGAGGATCACTGAATGGTAGGGTTGGAAGAGGCCTCTGAAGTTCATCTAGTCCAACCCCCCTGCCAAAGCAGGGTCACCTAGGGCAGGTCACACAGGAATGCATCCAGATGGGTTTTGAAAGCCTCCAGAGAAGCAGACTCTACAACCTCTCTGGGCAATCTGGGCCAGGCTCTGTCACCCTCACAGTAAAGAATTTTTTCCTAATGTAGAGTTGGAACTTCATATGTTCCAGTTTGTGCCTAGTGCCCCTTGTCCTATCACTGGGCACCACTGAAAAGAGACTTGGCCCCATCTTCTTGACACCCACCCTTCAGATATTTATAAACATTGATCAGATCCCCTCTCAGGCTTTTCTTCTCCAGCTCAGAAGCCCCGGGGTGCTCAGCCTTTGCTTCTAAGAGACATGTTCCAGTCCCTTAATCATCTTTGTAGCCTCCACTGGACTGTCCCCAGTAGTTCCTCGTCTCTCTTGAACTGAGGAGCCCAGAACTGGACACAGCACTTCAGATGTGGCCTTACCGGGGCAGAAGAGAGGGAGAGAAGAACCTCCTTCAACCTCACACTCTTCTTAATGCATCCGAGGAGACCAAGGACACCTTGCTGTTGCACCTACCCTTCACAATATCATCACATCCCAGGAGCTCCGAGTTAAGCAGGGTTATTCTTGCAGCCCTGGGCCTATTCTTGCGACTCCCACATTGTTCCAGTGCAGGGGGAGCTGTGGGGTGGGGGAAGATGGGGCGGCCCATGTGTTGACTTACAAGCAGAGTTCATCAGCTCTGGAGAAACAGCAAAGCTGCTCGGTTGGGTTTTTGTCCTGGTTTTGTCTAATTGCTCGAAAAAGTTTCTGCAGGGAGGAGGGAATGATGTAGCCCAAGCGGGTGCCAGTAATGGGCTGGACTGTGATGCTGGCTTTACCCCGATGCAGAGAGAACGCAGGCAAGCCCATCCTCCCCGGAGCGTGGTGGCCCAAGGTGCCATGGGACACACAAAGCTCTGTCATTTCTGCTTGTCTGTGAGCACCTGCACAGCTGAGAAGCTACTAAAGGTCCCTCCAGTGCCTGTCACCCAAGGACTTGGTGTTCTTGGGTGGAGCGGGGCTCTGACACCGAAGAGTAAGGAGTGATTGCTTCATTTCTGTCAGCGCCTCCCAGCCCAGCCAGCACGCAGGAATGCACATCCTTGGCCACGGTTGGGGATGAGCTGGGATCTGAGCCGCGGAGCCGTGTTGTTTGTGTTACAGCTTGGGTTGGGGCTGTGCTGTGAAGTGATGACTGGGTTGGAGGTGCTGACAGACTCCAGGGGAGCTCCTGGTGCCAGGTTCTGTCCCTGGATATATGGAAAGCCAGAACACTCATATCTCCTCCATCTTCCAGCTCTTTCCCTGCCACCGTTCATTTTATTACCCATTGCTCTTCATTTAAAAACTCCTCTGGGGGCTGTATCTCCATGTGCTTCCTTCTGCTCATCCTCATGCTCTTGACTCCTCCTTGCTTCTCCAGCCTTTGCAGTCTGGAGCAACTTGTCCATGATTTTACATCCATTGTCCTGTTCTAGCGTCTCTTTCTTGCCATGTTATGTCCAATACTCTTGCTGCAGTTCCATCTCCTTGCTTTGCGTGTTGTTATGTGCAGGTGGGGAGCAGAGGGAAGCCGGGGTGCTGTGTCACAGCAATGGTTCGGCATAGGAGCAATGCCACCAGCTTGGAGCCACCCAGTGTTCTGCCTCTTGTCAAGTCTGTACAAAGCAAGACGAACATGACCAGTCCTGCCATAAATGTAAGGACTGGGTACGTGCAAACCTCACTTAAAAAGAAGAGCCCTTCCCTGTGTAAGCATTTGCTGATTCAAGTCTCACCCACATGTAGAAGCCAAACGCTAAGGAATTGCCTGAGTGCAACTTCCTCGTACACTGCCACCAGTTCTCCGAGGAGACCTCATTGTGGCCTTACAGTATCTGAAGGGGGCCTACAAGAAAGCTGGGGAGGGACCTTTTACAAGGGATTATAGGGATAGGACGAGGGGTAACAGCTTCCAGGTGGAAGAGAGATTTAGATTAGAAATTTGGAGGAATGTTTTCACTCTGAGGGGGGTGAGACACTGGCACAGGTTGCCCAGGGAAGCTATGGATGTTCCATCGCTGGAGCTGTTCAAGGCCAGGTTGGACAGGGCCAGCACCCGGGGTGTCACCAAGCCTTCCCAAGCTGGAGAGCTCTGCTGGGGTGTAGCAGGAGCTGATCCCACCACAGGAGAAAGAACAGTTAATGTCAGCAGTCATCCTGTCGTTCTGGGAGGTTCCTGTTGAAGATAACAGATGCATCAATGCTAAATGGGAAATTAATGGCTTTGCACAAGTAGTTGTTAATTTTAAGTGTGTTGGTTAAGCTCCAGAGTGCTGGCTGTATGAGGCCGTTGGTGGCTCTGATGCTTCTTGGTCTTTCATCCTCAGGGCAAGAAGACAGGCTGAGAGAGTTGGGGTTGTTCAGCCTGGAGAAGAGAAGGCTCAGAGGAGACCTCATTGCAGCCTTCTAGTATCTGAAGGGGGCCTACAAGAAAGGTGGGGAGGGACTTTTTGCAAAGGCCTGTAGTGATAGGATGAGGGGTGATGGGTTCCAACTGGTAGAGGGGAGATTTAGATTGGAGATGAGGAGGCAATTCTTCACTGTGAGGATGGTGAGACACTGGCAGAGGTTGCCCAGGCGGTTTGTGGATGCTTCATCCCTGGAGCTGTTCAAGGCCAGGTTGGAGGGGACCTTGAGCAACCTGGTCTAGTGGGAGGTGTCCCTGCCCATGGCAGGAGGGTTGGAACTAGATGCTCTTTGAGGTCCTTCCAACCCAAACCACTCTATGGTTTTATGAAGACGTCACAGTAACTCGCTGGTGTCTTTTTACATAATTGCATTGATTTCTATATTCTTACAAAGATGCCCCTAAAACCACCCGTGGGCTGTCTCCTGTTCCCGGTGGCCACAGAGACCAAGAGCCGTCTCCAAACTCCAGACGCATGCGCCGTAGATCTGTAGCCATGAATCTGCCTTTTTGAATGCACTTTTTTTTACTCGAAGGCACCAACATCCGGATACACCCGTGGAAAGGAGACTACGCAAACATTAAACGCGCTTTCGTATTCCCCTTTCAGGCCAGCTTTGACTTTCCTTGAACGTCGTGAAAACAAACAGATGTTCTCAGAAAGCCAGGGTGACCTGGAAACTATTAATTAGGTAGTGAGTGAAAGAGGAGATTGCAGTGTTTGGATTTCCTTTAAGGATAATTATTTTTAGCCTCCGCTGATGGAGCCCAGGACAAGCTAACAGCAACCTGCTGCTGGGCCAGTGGAGGAGAGCTTGAAAGAAAGATTGCTGCGTTTTCCAAAGGAGAGGGTAGCTGAAATGCATCGATTACCTGGGATTAGTTTAATCAAAGTCTCGATATATTAATTGGGTGGGGGAAAAAAAAGAAGTGTATGTGTGTTCCTAGTCTTGTTCCTGGAAGAGAATCCAGAAAAACCTCTTGTTTCTGGGTCGTTTTGTTTCTCCACCTTTACCTTCTGCCCTTCCATGCTTCTGCTCTGGAGGTGTGTAGGTCTTCCAGAAAGCTCTGTGTGGCTCTCACAGTGCCTTTAACCTTGGTGTATTTGTCTCCAGTGACAAATGTGCCACAGCTCAGGATACCCAAGAGGTGTTTGTCTCTCAGATCTCATGGCCCAATCGATTTTGTGGTGCCCATAAAAAGATTATTAATAGCTAGGATGACTTGTGTTTGGGGAAGCTTCAGCCCTAACTACCACCCAACTGCAAAGGGCTTTTGGAGGGGCTGATTCTGCCAGACCAAGAGAAAAACAATTCTGAAGGTCCATGTGGTGGAGCTGCCGGGGGTGTCGTGCAGCAGGGACCGTTTGGGTGTGGTTTTTAAGAGCTGTTTTAGTTCCAATGATATTTTTCCCTTTTGTCCTGGAGTGTTTGTGGATTTATTTATGTAGGCAAAGATACTGTGGAGGATTGTGGGGTTTTGGCGAGTGAGCTCTGTACTCTGAAACGGTGACATGGGTTGCCCAGCCTGGGGACAGGAGGAGTGGGATGTACCCATGTTTGGTCAGTTATAGCCCAGGGAAAGCAGAAAGCTCCTGATGTTAACTTAGCTAATACCCCCTGTGCTCTCTGTTTGAGACCTGATGCTTAAAACTGATGTCAAGGCAGTTCACGAGCACGTGGTTTGCACCTCACCTCCACCAGGCTCTGGTGGAACGTGCTCTTGCTTGACCCACCACCCCATCCTTTCTCCTTCTCTTTGCAAACATCTCTCCAGAAGCCTTTGTAGCAGCCTGCATTTGGTGTCCCAACAGCCAAACCTGCAAATACGACTCGGATTTTAGTTTGCTGTTTAACACCGGATGAATCTCTTTCCCTGGAGAAGAAAACTCTGCTGGAGCAGGCAACTCAGTTTGATGAGCCATTGAGAACAATGGGGAAAACCTTGTGGGCTGGGCTCCAAACATCAGGAAAGCCTCCGATGGGAGGTACAGTATTAGTGACAGCGGAATATATGATGACAGAGCAAAAAAAAGCTTACACCAAGCAGGCTGCATGCGCCTACCCTCTGCCCTACCGAGGGTAGGACCTCCGTTTCTTCCTGCCAACTTGTGAACTGAGCCAATAATAAGTTCTTTGTGTGCATGCAGTATCTTCATCTCTGTTATCTCTGTTCCTCAGATGAGACGAGCACTTTGTTGACCAAGGATGCGCAGCAGATCCTTGGCCAAACAGAAGAGAGGACCTTAGTTAGCGACTTTGTCCCTGGCTCTAACCTCTGCCTGCAGGAGTGGACTTCTGAAGCCCACACCACCAGGCTTTCCACATTTGCATCTCCCTTTCCAGAGCTTCACTGCAGAGCAAGGAAGGGGCGTTAACCCTCGTGTTGCTTCGCTGCAGCTGTGTTCCCCAAGCTCGGCTGAAGTGGGAGGCTTGTGGGCTTGATGTTAAATGACCTCAGCTTGGTTTCTCCTGTCCTTCTCAGCCCTTCAAGGCTAAAGGCCACACGAGCTGTTTTAGCTGCATCCTGAGCTTCCAAGCATCTGGGGCCAGTTCTTAGAAACCTTAGACTCGTGGAAGTGGCCGGGCTGGAAGGGCTGGGCTCAACTGGCCTCCAGAGAGTGTGTGGGAGTCCTGGTGTCATGTTCAGTTATGGAACTTCACCAGCTTCATTGTCGGAGAGGAATTTGTGCTTTCGGCACTGTTGCCGGGGAGAACCGGCCAAGAAGGAGCAAGATAAGAACAACACGTAGCAGAGAACACAGAACAAGCTGTGTGCCGTGGCACTGGGGACAGTGGGGATCACGATCCCCCAACACCTCCTTCTTGGGCATAACTGGCACTCCACTCTTGATGTTATCTTTGCTGTCTGTGGAGATTTTCCAGCAATGTCCACCTGAGGATCCAGGCAGTTGTGCAAAAGCGCTGAAAGATGTCCAAGCAGGTACTAAAACCTGCCTCGGTGCATGCACACGCAGAGGTTTTTCAGCACAAACCCAGGAGCGACACAAACCAAGCTCCTTTGGCACTTTAGTGTCATCACGCGTGGTGTTATTTTTGTGGGCATTTATTTTCTGCTCCACTTTTTGGAGAGGTACCATTGCCAGGGCTCCTCTGTCCTCTTGCTGTGATGTGCAGGTCAGGACTTATTACCTTGCTACTGAGGAGCCCTTGCTCAACAGCTCGTTGTCACCACAGCTGTCCCACCAAGACCGAGCTGTACATGTTGTGGTTTCCTGGTGAGGAGGAAGACTTAGATACATGCTTTACTTCTATTAAGCAAGCCTCGCATTCCTAACTCTGCTGGAAATCAGTCATCCCTATGTCAGAAATTACCTCCTCCCCCAGACAAGGCTCTTGAGTTTGTAGCATCTAATGGAATTTAATAATATTTATTACGTTTCCAGCACGTTTATGGGGAGCAAGACTTGACTTGCTGCTTTGGGCTTTCTCGGGAAGGAAATGATGAACGGGGCTTGCTTTTATGCTGTTGTGGAACCAATGTAGGTTCACGAAGATTTAAACATTGCAGGGACAAAGAATTTCCTTCTGGAGCTTAAATCCATGATTAGTCTTGAATTTCAGCCTTGGCAGGAGGACGGGGCCTCTCCCCTCTGTTGTAGGTAAGAAGTTGGAAGTAGTGCTTTCCCTTGGAAAGGCTTTTGCTCGTATGTACATGTTGCATTTAAAAGGTGTATAATCTTACAAATTTCCTGCTGCCCATTCCATGCAACGCTGCCGTAACCCTGTCCCCAGCTCGTCATTGCTGATGTGGTGGTTGTTTCAGAATAGAGAGGGAGTTGAGGCGAAATTGTACAAGCGAGTGCTCGTGGTGGTGTGGCAAGGTGCTCTCATGTGCCTCTTCTTCTTAATAACCTTGTGCGGCCAACAAAAGCATCAGGGGATAATCAGTTTGAGTAGGTGAGGGGGAATGGTGAGCTGTATCTGCTAGCACGTCCTTCACCTGCTTCAAATGCTGGTCCAGTCAGAGAATCATAGAATTGTTTGGGTTTGAAGAGACCTTTAAGATCATTGAGTCCAACTGTCAACCCAGCACGGCCAGGGCACCACTAACCCATGTCCCTCAGCACCACATCTCCACGGCTTGGAAACCCCTCCAGGGATGGGGACTCCACCACTGCCCTGCCCAGCCTGGCACAGCCCTGCACAACCCTTGCCACGAAGAAATTGTTCTTCATCTCCAACTGAAACCTCCCCTGGCGGAACTTGAGGCCATTTCCTCTCATCCAGTTGCTTGTTCCTTGGGAGAAGAGCCCAACCCCACCTGGCTCCAACCTCCTTTCAGGGAGTTGTGGAGAGCCAGAAGGTCTCCCCTGAGCCTTCTTTTCTCCAGGCTCAACAACTCCAACGGCCATATGATTGTTTTGTAGGATTGTATCTGCTGACCAGCTAGGACAACCTTAGGTTTGGGCTCTGGCTTCCTTAATATTTCTTGGCCACAAACTGGCAGATACCCAGAACCAAGACACCCCTCTCCAGGAGAAAGACCTACTGCAGTAGTTTAGGTGTTGTGTCCAAGTTGGCGTATAATTCTACGACACGAATTTGTTGGGAGAGGCATGGAATTTTTTGTGTCATCCCTTGTGAGGAAACATATTCTGAGCCTGGATTATATTATTCTGTTGTAGGTTCCCCTTTCTTTAATAAGAAATGGGTCGGCTGAATAATGTGAACAATTTGAGCCTTTGTTGTAGGACCAATGGCAGATTGAAGTGATGTTTATTTAACCTCCAGCGACAGACCCAAAACTTCATGGGTTTTAATTTTAATAAATCTTTTACATAGGTGAGATGACAACGTTATTAAAAATGAAGAGATTTGTTGCTGTAAAGTATAAATAGTCGCCAGCAGTAAAGCTTCTGAAGTGGCTTTTCCTTCCCCTGGTCTAAGGCATCCGATGGGGTGAGTCTGAGCAGAACCCACCGCTCCCGCGCCGTGAGCTGGAGCCAAAAGCCAACGCGGGAAATTATCCTTAGGAAAAATTAAAACAAGGCTGAGCGTATTGGGTTACCTTTTTTCCTTGATGTTCTTAGTTGCTGTGGGGGATGAGTCAGGCTGAGTTTCATACATAGCGTTGTGTGGACATGGGGTTGTGCAAGTGCTGCAGGAGGTGGAGTCCACCAGGACTCCAGGAATGGGTGGTGTGGGGTGAGCCCCAGCAGCAGCTCGAGGCAGGAGCAGTTTGCAGAGCGGGACAACTGCAGCTCTTGATGAGTTTGGGGCAAACGAGAAGGTCACAGGTGGAGGTGGCCTGTGGTAAGAGCTCGCGTGGATCTTGTGTTTTCCACCGTGCTTTTTGATTTATGTTCACCTTCAAACAGACTCCGCAGCACTCCGGGTTCAGTGCCATATTTCTGAGTTGCGTACATCATCCAGTAAATAAATCAAGTCCCCATCATCTTTGCCTCTGAGCAACATCCAGCTGCAGTCAAGCAGAGACACAAACAAGCTGCTGCTGCGTTCTTCAGATCTTCCTGTGCATGCTCACTTTATTTTTCACTGGTGAAGAGCAGGAGGAGTCACCCAGCAAAGGGACACGGGAAGGTGATTCCTGAGCCTGCTGGTGACTTCACGGTGTGACCCTGTTCGCTGCAAGTTGTGTTGCTTTCTGTCTGTGCCTCGTTTTTCTCACCACCTCTCTCTGCTGTTGATTCTGTCTGAGGATAATCCGTGCTCATGCTGGAGGAATGCTTTAGGAGCAAGTCTGGTGTGGGGTTTTTAAGGTATGACCCATTTGTGGTTCTTCCTGACGTGGTGGTGATGGAGATTCCCAGCATCTCAGAGAACTGGCTCAGTAGTCAAGACCTTTAAAGGAATTTGAAATACGTGGGTTGATGCAGTAAAGCCTGGGAGAGGGAGATGCTGGCTTGACAGCCACAGCCAGCACCAGCCAGGACATGCTCATTCTCCTGGCAAAGTCATCACCTCTTCCATAGCTTCTTGCAACATTTTAGGCTGCTTATGCCAAACTCTAGTGAGTCCCCAGGGGACAGATCTTGCACAGTTGGAAAATGCAAGTCCTGGTGTTCCCGCTTCTGTGAGTTTGCTGTGGTGGCCAGAAGCAGCTAAATTTAGAGATCTGATGAGGTGATCAGGATCTGATGAGGTGTTCTGCATCTGGACAGGTTCCTATTGCAATCTGGCAGATCTGCTTTCCCTGTGGCCTTCCAGGATGTCCCAGGTGCCATGTTGTGCATGACAGCAGAGTGTGACAGCACACACCCTAAAAAGCAACTGGCCCCATCACAAAGTCATGGAAATGCTGAGAATTGGCCCAGAGATTTCAAAGGTGACAGACTCTAAAAGACTTTCCCACCTGGTAGAACGAGGAGGAGTGTCTGCTGAGGATGCTTTGAAAGGGACGGGCTTATGGGGCAGGTGCTGAGCAGAGGCTGTTCTCCTCACAGGAGCAGGGCCACCACCGGCTCCTGACAAGGAGGACTGGAGGAGTTTTTGTGCTGCTGATAATTGAGTTGGCTTGTAAATAAAAGATTAAGAAACTGGATTCTCAAACTCACTGTCCTGGCTGCTGGGAGGCTCAGCCATCCTGTGCAGGACACCGGCTGCACCTCTGTTAGCACAAAGCCCTATGTCAACTCTGAGGAGCATCTGTTGCAGAAAGTAGAGATCATAGAATCACAGAGTGTTTTGGGTGGGATGGGACCTTTCAAGGTCATCCAGTCCAACCCCCCTGCAGGGAGCAGGGACATCTGCAACTAGAGCAGGTTGCTCAGAGCCCCGGCCAACCTCACCTGCAATGGTGCCAGGGATGGGGCAGCCACCACCTCTCTGGGCAACCTGCGCCAGGCGCTCACCACCCTCGGTGTCAAAAATTTCTCCCTTCTTTCTAGTCTACATCTCCCCTCTTTTAGTTTAAAACCATCACCCCTTGTTCTGTCACAACAGGACCTGGTAAGATTGCCCCCATCTTTCTTCTAGGCCCCCCTTAAGTACTGAGAGGCTGCAATAAGATCTCCCTGGAAAAGATGCAGTGATGCTGCTGGCTTTGGAAAGGCAATCTGGGGTAGGAATGAGAGTATGAGTGTTCAGTGTGGGACTGGATTTATCCTCACCCTATGGTAGGTGAGGGCTGGGTTAGGATTGCAGCCCTGGACATGGACAACAGGGATTGGAGGCTGTTGGCAGGCAGCAGAGCCCTGGTAGGACGGACTTCCATGTCCTGGAGATGTGTGTCCAACTCTGCACTGCTCTGCATCCCCATCAGATGGGAGATTGTCTCTCCTGGTCATCTCTTCCATGAGATGTCCCTCTGAACGGGGCCATGTGTAGGGTCACACGTTCAGAGCAGGCAAAGTGGAGTTTTACCAGTTGGTGCTAACGCAGAGCATCAAGGCAGACGTGGCCAAAGCATCATTCCTCACCTTGTTCAGAGGCTGCAGTTCACGTCCAGCCAAACTGTGCGTTAAATGTGCTTCCAAAGAGTGAAGGAAAAATGAAGTACATCAATTGCCAAGATTTCACTTCTAGTGGAATAAAAGCAGAACGTAGCCTCTTCCTGTCATTAATATTCTCCCTTCTACCTTCTTTGGATAATCACACAAAGAATGTTTCCTTTCAAGCATCTCAGTTGCGTTGTGCGCATGCGATCAATCTTAGGAGCCCTGTGAGCATTCTTGCAAATCTCGGGGGGGATTCCTGATTGCCTCCCATCCAGAGAGCACAACCACTTGGACAAATGCCTCGTGGACCTCTGCCCTGCCCTTGTTGGAAGTCTGGGTGATTCCATAGTTATCACGTGGGGCATATGATAAATGCCCGGCTGAATGCCAAGGGTCCTCCTGGAAACACTCTGATAGCTGACGCGATTGTGGTCCTGTGTCAAGCACTTCCAGCTCATAATTCAGCTGTCCCTGGGTTCTCACCATGGGACCACTCTCATCCGCTTTGCATGTCAGCAGCACCTCAGGGCCTCTGCACGAAGGACAAGGGTGGTTGTGGTCTAAACAGGAAGGTGGAGGGAAGCGTCTTGTCTCAGATAAGAGCAGAGCCAGGGAGAGGTGACAATGCTCCCAGCTCTTGCCAGCCGTGAGTAATGGAAGTGGCTCCGTTTTGGCAGTATCTAAGCATCATCAGAGCCATTTCCAGTGGTGTGTCCTTCCTTCACTGGGGCATGCATTTCCCTCATTCTTGGGATGAAGTGAGGAGGAGCCAGTGTCCCAGTTCCAAAAGGCACTTGGAAATAGTGTGGCCAGCAGGCCTAGGGCAGGGATCATCCCCCTGGGCTGGGCACTGGGGAGGACACATCTCAAATCCTGGGGTCAGTTTCAGACCCCTCACTCCAAGAAGGACATTGAGGGGCTGGAGCATGGCCAGAGAAGGGCAATAAAGCTGGGGAAGGGTCTAGAGCAGGAGTGTGGTGAGGAGCGGCTGAGGGACCTGGGGGTGTTGAGCCTGGAGAAAAGGAGGCTCAGGGGAGACCTTCTGGCTGTTCACAACTCCCTGAAAGGAGGTTAGAGCCAAGTGGAGTCAGGCTGTTCTCCCAAGGAACAGGTGATAGGACAATAGGAAATGTCCTCACGTTGTACCAGGGGAGGTTTTGGTTGGGCATGAGGAAGAATTTCTTAGTGGCAAGGGCTGTGAAGGGCTGTGCCAGGCTGGGCAGGGCAGTGGTGGAGTCCCCATCCCTGGAGGGGTTTCCAAGCTGTGGAGATGTGGTGCTGAGGGCCATGGGTTAGTGGTGCCCTGGCCGTGCTGGGTTAACAGTTGGACTCAATGATCTTAAAGGTCTCTTCCAACCCAAACAATTCTATGGTTCTATGAAGTGCAGCCAGACAACTAATGAGTTTTCCAAACCACCTTACTGCATTGAAATTGTTTAATCCTCTGACTTCCTCTGGCACGTGGAAAGCATGTGATAGAGCTGAGACCTCAGGTTTCTGGGGTGCTCCTGTCTTGGCTGACACCAGGTGACACCTTTAAATGCACTCCCAGGTCTGTGCCTACTGATGTTGGGCACACATGAAGCTTCAACCAGTGATGGTTTGGTGGTCATAGCTGATAGTATCTTTCAGAAGAAAGGCAGGAGTAATTTGAATGTTACAGGAGGACCTTCCACGTGCTGGTCCTTCCAAGGGTGCTGCCTTTGAAATGGATCCCACACTAGATGTTTGATGGTTCCCCTGATCTTTTCAGTAGAGAAAGGTTTCCAGGCTGTAGCAGCACTGACAAAAATGCTGTAAAACTACAGTTGTCCCCCTGTGTGCCAGCAGTTAAGTCTCATGATCTGTTTTCCAGTGTTCTAAATCATCATCAAGGGAAGGAAAATTATCTCTTTGTAGGTTCCTTTGATTCCGCTTTAAATGGGTCCCTGCCTATAAAAACATGATGGCTCCGAGAGCGTTCCTCCCCTATCAGCCAGGTTTATCCTAAAGATACATGTGGTCTCTGGGCCTTCTAGCATCATTTTTCCAACCTTACCTTCCTTTCTGGTGTCAGGATGTACGATGCTGCCTACACAGGCTTGTAGCTGATCAGCGTTTTTTCTGGTTTTTTTTTTTTTTTTTTTAAATTTTAAGTTGACTAAACTATCTCCATTACCTGGCCTGCTAAAACTGAGCTGGCTTTTTCTTTTTAATTGAGCGTTGAGTCATTAGGATGTCGGTTGTGACTAGACTTGCATGTCTCAGCTGTTTCTGGAGGAACTGCCCAGCTTTCCCAAAGACTCAATTCCTCTGGTATTCTCAAAAAAGCAACTTTGGCCAAATCCTGAAGTCTCTGTTCAGGCAAAAGGTTGTATCTTCTCACAGGCATCTAGATTTGTTCAGTGGTATGTAAGTACGTTTGAAATACCGGTCTTGCTCTTCCATTTTTTCACTGCTGCCCCTCTGGCTCTGAAGCCTCCACAGAATGGATCCATATAGGATATAAACCTTGGGGAGAAGGAAAATTACCGTTGGTTGGTATTTCTGAAGTGGTCCCGTTGCTTTTTAGATTCAGGTTTTGTATCATCTGGTTTCCTCTTGATGGTTCTGAATAAGGTGGAAAGAGAAATCGAGGTCCTAAGTGTTGGGCACCTTGCTACTTGACAGATCAGGTGATGCAAAATCACCAGTGTAACAGGCTTGTTTTATTTTTCTAGTGACTTTAAGTGAAGAAAAGAAAAGATATTGGATAAAACAACTAGACTGGATATTAGGAGAAATTTCTTCACAGAAAGGGTTGTAAAGCACAGGAACAAGTTTCCCAGGGCAGTGGTGGAGTCCCCATCCCTGGAGGGAATTAAAAGCCATGGAGATGTGGTGCTGAGGGCCATGGTTTGGTGGTGCCCTGGCGGTGCTGGGTTAATGGTTGGACCTGGTGATCTTGAAAGTCTCTTCCAACCAGAACAAGTCGATGATTCCATAATTCACTATTTATTTGAATTATGAGGTAGAAGATACAGGCCTAGCATTTTACACACACACAATCCAAAAGCTTTGTCTTGGAGAATTGCCCCTTCCAAACATTTTTGAAGTCCTGGAGGGGTCTCCATAGCCTGGAAATAAAGGCCATCAAGCTGTGGGATCAAGGATTCATTTTTAAGATCGTTGTTTTTGCAACAAGGCAACATTTTCATGGCACAGATCCAAACACGGTCCCCTCTGTGCTCTGAAAAAAACTGCGGACAAGTGAAGGCATCTCCTGCCAGAATTGCCACTGAACCTGAGTCTGCACCTCTGACCTGGGACTGCATCACCGGTGATGAACCGTAGCTGATGATGACAGCTAGAAAGGAGGAGCTCTGCCCGAGGGCTCTTCAGCTGCCCGGACAGCTTTCCAGCCTACTTGGCGCTTACTTGAAAGCATCGCTTCTCGGAGCAGGAGGACAAGAGGATGCTCCTTCCAGGCATGGGATCTGGCTCCTGTTTCCTGCTGCCGATGGCCTCGGGAGGAGGGATCCAGGAGGTGGGAAGCTGCAGGACTGGCAGCAGCTCACCCCCTGCTCTCCCAAACTCTGTTTGTCTCTTCTGGGCTGTTTTGTCTGTGGTTTAGCAACTGGTTTGGAGTGCTTGAATATGGGACTGCTTCATAGCCCCCATGCACCTGGGTGTTGATGAGTTGGCCGGTTGTTGTGGAGGTGTGACGGGGGTTTTGCTGTAGGAGGGCCGGCTGTAGCCTCTCTAAGCACTCGTCTGCATTAAATTACGGGGATGGAAATCCTGCTGACAAACGCCCTTGGTTGTCCCAGCAGCTTTGCGTGCGGAGAAGCTTGTCCGAAGGACTTGGCTGCTGGTGGGGAATTCAAAGGCTCCCCTGGGGCTGTGGGCTTTACACAACACCCTCCTCCCCCACCACAGAGAGCTGCGCTTGGCCGGGTTGTACGGAGGAGAAAATAGCAAAGTTGGTGTGGAGAAGGAGTTTGTGCACGTGCTGTGGTGTGTCCCTAGTCCTGGGTGTGTCTGGTGGACGTGGGTGATGTGGACAGATGACACTGTGCCGTGTGTCTCAGAGGAGACCACATTGCAGCCTTCCAGTATCTGAAGGGGGCCTAGAGGAAAGCTGGGGAGGGACTTTTTACAAGGGCTTGTAGTGATAGGACAAGGGGTGATGGCTTTGAACTGGAGGAGGGGAGGTTTAGATTGGATGTAGGGAAGAAGTTCTTCACTCTGAGGGTGGTGAGACACCAGGTTGCTCAGGGAGGTTGTGGGTGCCCCAACACTGGATGTGGTCAAGACCAGGTTGGATGGGGCTTGGAGCAACCTGGTCTAGTGGGAGGCGTCCCTGCTCAGGGCACGGGATTGAAGCTGGATGATCTTTGAGGTCCCTTCCAACCCAAACCATTCTATGATTCTATGTGGCACCTCCAAACATCCACAACCTGCTGTACTCTTGATCCCATAGCTTGTACCAGAGGGAAACTCAGAGCCCAGTGTCCTCACCAGTCCACGAGTACGACCAGGCAGAGCAATGCTGCTCCATGCCAACTTGGGAAGCGGAGGTGGTGGAGCAACATAGTGAGCTCCGGGTAGCTGATCCTGTAAATCAGCTGGTGCTGGGCTCTGCTTCCATGGCCAGCAGTAGGGACACACATCTAGACAGCTGGTCCAGATGTGTCCTCCTCATCTCATCCATCAGGTTTAGCAGGGTTGCTGCCACGAGGCCAGCGCTTGGTGGGAGAAGGTGGAAGGTTTTCACGGGGTACCCAGCAGTTGCCGAAAGAACACGTTATGTTGCACACAAGCTTCGCTCTTAAGTTAGATACCTTGTCATGGGGTTAATAGAAAACGATTGGGGGAGTGCTCAGGGAAAAGAGGTAATTAAAAAAAACAAACACTCAGCTTTATGCTGCTGGTTCTGTTAGATTTGTTCTGATCCCCCTGATTTCACAGAGCACAGTGTAGTGATGGCATATGCAGATGACGCCATGCCGGAGCGAAAAGAAAAAGGATTTTGCCCAAGGGAAAAGTTGGATTTTTCTTCTGGAGAGAACAAAATGCGATGGAGCAAAACTCAGATAAATTTGTTCCCGAATTTGTGATGAATGGTTGATATCTTCTGGGGAAATGGATCACTTAAAAGAATTAATCAAAACTTAATTTGTCATCAGAACGCGGTCCTGACGTTTGTTAGGGGGGGGCTTTTGATCCGCTCTCACACCTGACTTGCGTGCAGGAGTTAGGTTTGCAGATGTACACATCTGTTTGCTTTAACTCGCAAACCGGTGCCAAGAGATTAGAAGGTACTGCCAGGAAAAACTCAAGCTGACGAATGGGAATTACCCTTCCTGGGATGGCTGCGAATGTTTTTAGGAAATAAAATCTCTTGCTGGTCTCTAGCAAGTCATTTGTATTATAGGCAGGATCAGTCGGTCGTCTACCTTCTTATTTTATTTTATTTTACTACAGCAGGCTCAGATCTGTGTTCCCCCTTGATCAGGCGAGTGGGGGGTGTCCTGTACATGGGAGCTGGACCGGGCGCTGATGGGAGTGGTGGTGGACAAGGGTATTGCTGCTCTCCATCACGTCTTGGAGCATGCATGGTGTGCGTGGCAATGCTTAATTACAGTTTCTTCATTTGTTGTACCCTCCTCACTTGTAAATCCTCACCCATCCATCTCTACATAAGCACAGCAGGTCCTTGGAGGTGCTCTTGGGTTTTATTTGGAATGTCGTCTTTCAGTGTCACCTTTGGGTGACCAAATTTGACAAAATGGCTGCAGTTCATAATTTCCATCCTCTGGAGAGGTGGTTGGGGCAAAGGTGCCAAGGGTGGTGTCTCCACATGGAGCTACATGGAAGGGGCAAGTGAAGACCCTCAGAGTCTGCAGTGAAGTCACGGAGGGCTGTGCTTGTCATGGGGAGTGTGGCAGAGGTGAGTGTACAGGGTTCCCACCCATCCCTGTCCTCAAAGAAGTCACTGATGCTGTTGACTTTCAAGGGTCTCCTTCTCTCTTCTTTTACCTTGCTCCCCATCCCCTTTGCAGCAGATGAGTTGCCTGTTTTCTCATTAGGGGAGTAAAGCATCCATAAATTGTACCTTTCCTTTTTTCTCTCTGTTGACATCATGCAGTATCCCTGTGCATGTTCACGGGGACAAATTTGCTTGAGGAGCCTTCACAAAGGCTCCACGTTGGGTGCCCGGCAAAGCAGCAGCGATGTTATCAGTTGTGTTGCAACACTTGGTGGAAAACAAACCCCAAACCGCTGAGAACAGCCAAAGATGAAATCAGGCTTGGGAGGAATGGCTGTTGGCAGGGTCAAGGCACTGGTGACCACTGGTGTGTGTGTGCAGAGCCATACCGCAGCAGTATCATGGGCTACAGTGATGCCACCACCATAACCACTGCACAGCATTTTCCATGGCTTCCTCTATGCCAGAGTCTCGCAAACGAACTCGAGATGTTTAACTGCTGGTAATGGTACCTGGCCTTCACAAAGGAAATTATCCCTTGTTTTAGCAGAGTGGCTTTTTAGATTTAAGGGGATCCAAGTCCATTTTCTGTTTTGGCCCGTGTTTCCCCAGCGACTTTCCTCCTTTTCCTCTTCCCCTGCTGTGAAGTGGAGACACCAGCTCTGCCCTCCCTCCCACAGCTGACTACGTTCACAGCTTTGTGAAGCTGTCAAATGCTTTGCCAGTGAGGCTATAAAGAACATATGATGAAGAGGAGAGAAATAAAATGACCTGCCAGAGGTGCACTCACAGGTCTAATTACATGCAGAGGTGGTCAGCAGAGGTGGTCAACCTCCTGCCAAACCCTGTTGATGGACTAAGGGTGTGTAAACCCTTGGGGGGAGCTGTTGTCCCATAGACCACCTTTGAGACCAGCCCTCAACCCTTTGTTTCTCACCCAAAACCCACCCTCAGGAGAGACCAAAGGGTGGTGGGTGCTGCTAATCAGGATGGTCCAATTGTGGCCTTTGTGAAGAGGGCAGGAGTGGCAGGAAGGCTGGAAGAGGTTTTCTGTGAAGCTCAACCTCTGGTTGATGGTTAGCACAGAGCAGGAAACACATTGGACATTGCTCAAGGCAGAGTGGGTGGCAATGCTGGTCCTTTATGTCCTTGCAGAAATCCAGGCTTGCTGTAAGTTCTCCTACCTTATGGTTTTCTCAACCCAAGCTAAAAGCAGGTCCCATTCATCTGTCTTCTCCTTCGCTTGGCTCATCTCAGGTTGTGGTGGGGTTTTCTGAGCACCTTGTGGGTTTGTAAAGGATATTAAATATCACTAATCCCTCGTTTACCTTGTGGGTGGGTGAAGAGTGGCTTCGTCAGCCGTACCTGAAACATGATGTTTCTTGGATGCCTGCCACCATCTAGGAGATGATGCACATACCTCTTACCCTGCGGTGGTGATGCTCAGCTCGCAGAGGTGCTCCAGCTCCTCTCTGGCAGGACACCTGCCCTCTGGCTCTGCTGGATGGTAATTCCTGTGCCCTGGAATAGCTGCAGACTATGTGATGGGGCAGGTCGCTGGAGACATGAGGCTAGTGTCTGCCTCCAGAAGCGCTTAATATTTCCTCCTCTTCCATGCTGAGAGACTGATCCAACTGCGTGAGCTTGTGTGTGTTTGTGTGGGCTGGCAAAGGAGCTTCCTCTCCATATCCCCAGCTAAAGACCTCCAGTGTGTTCCCAGTAGTGGCATGTTTGTTTTCTCTTCTCCTCATGTGCTTGCCAGTGTCCAAATAGCATTTGGAAGTCACTGTCTTTAAAGCTTAGTTCCATTTAGTTGTGTTGGGTTTGTTTTTTTTTTCTTTTCTTTGGACTTGCAATTGGCCTCCTAGCCCAACAGCAATAAGGCATGTTTTGGATGGAAGCTCACCATGGCCAAGTTCTCAATATAGCTTCTCCAGAAACATATTTGTCCTACCACCTACGTTCTGGAGGACTCTGTTCCCAAAGGAAACTATTACCTGGATGCTTTTCTGCTATTCTCCCTTTCCCCCCCCTTCCTTCTTTTCTTTTTATTTTTTGAGAGAGGAAAAAAAGCGTCTTTCATCCTTCAGAGGCAGTTGGATTACAGGCACCCTCTAAATGCCCATCTGTCCCACAGAAGGTGCCAGAGGCAATTAGATCTTGAAAACAGCTTTTCATTCAAAGGCTTGCAGCCGGCACCCTCCTCATGTCCAGGAAGACACATTGCAGATGGGTTTGACACCATCTCCTGCTATGTGCTTTTGTTGCCTCACCCAACACGTACCTCCCAGGCAAAAGGCACTGGGAGCAGCCACATCTCCACCAGCACAACTGTTTTTCCTCTCCTTCCTTCCTTCCTTTTCTTCTTCTCATTTGTTTTTGCCAGATCTGTAAACCAGTCCTGTTCCTTGGTGGGATTAAGGGCATGGTGTTGTTTTAGGTTTCACTCCAATGGTCCTTGCCCTGAGATCACTGTGTTTCTGTAGTTCTTCTGCCATGGGTAGGACTGGGCACAAGAGGAACTGAGTGTTCTTCTGATCTATACATCAAGGCTCATCTTGATAGGGTGCTGGGCCATCTCACCTGAACTATACTTAAGGTTGGACTGGATGGTCCTTGAGATCCCTTCCAACCTGGCATTCTATGATTCTATTATTTGGTCTGTTCCTGGCAATGTGGGAGACCTCCATAGGCAGTAGTTCCTCAAAAGCCTTCAGTCTGAAGAAAAGCCTAAGGAAGATGGTGTATGAAGTCTGCAGAGGGCTGCATGATGGGCACCTCATCTCCTCTTCCTGTATCTTCTCTCTATTTATCTTTCTAGTGCTGATAATGAAGGCTGAGGTTTTCTGTTGGCACATATACCTGTAGGTTGGTTGGGGTTTTTTTGCCTCTGAAATCTTGGCCCATCCAGTGTTCCATGAAATACCGTTGTGGAGCACCAGAATGTTCCTGGTTGGATACAGATCGATCAGATCCCTGTGAAGCTGAGCATCTTGGGCAGTCGGTGGCTGTAAGTAGGCTCTTGCTGTGCCGTTCATCAAATCTGGGATTAATGCAGGAAATGCCTCTTGTTGTTACTTGTAGCTGCAGGCTGTGCTTCTCCGAGGCTCAGCGTGGTGTGATGGAGTCAAATCAGAAAGGCTTGTCATGGACATCAAGTGAGAAAGGTGGAACGAGGAGCGGAAAAAAAAAAAAAAAGAAAGATTTTGTGGAGAACGATTTCTACCTGTTTACAGCCAGCCAGACGTTTCGAACATCTCAAGACCTGTATCTCTGTAGCATGGATGGGGTCAAACTGTGTGCAGGGAGGAAGGTGGGAAGCCAAGGCAGGAGCAGGCATGGAAAGCTGGAGTCCTGTGGGCAGCGCAGGGTGTGCACAGGCAGCATCCCACTCCATGGGGAGCAGACCAGGATGGAGGGCTGGGAAGGGAGATGTCCTCTCCAGCTGGTCTTCTGGAAGTGTCACTGTGTTTACAAAGCTTTTGAAAACATGCATGTGTCCGTGGCTTTGTAAAAAGCCGGATTTGAGTGCATCGTTAGAAGATAAATGACACGGGACACGTGGTGTCAATGGGGTAATCCAGCGTTTTGCAATGTTTAGGAGATGTGTCAGGATCTCTCTTTCCTTGGGCCAGTGATCCAAAATGTCCAAGTGCGAGTCCTGCTCCTCTCGGCTGTCTGCCTGCTTCCATGAAAAGAAATAAGTCCTGGCGTTTGCAAGCAGCTGCACTCTTCTTTGCTATTTTTACTTTGGATTAGGATTGTTTGCTTCAGAGGGAAGAGGTTTTGCATAAGAAACTCGGGATGTTCCCAGTCGTCCTCCTGCTTTGGAGCTCTTCTCTTACTCCATAGCCATGAGGAGAGCGGTGCCATAAAGGCAGGGCAAAAAAGGACCAAGGACTGTCTCTGATGTGTAGGTGAGCTGTGGAGTTGTATTAGGTACGTCAGCATTCAGAAGCTCTGTTAGGAGGCTCGAGACTCTGTTTTATTACAGGGAGAGTTTTCTTAAGGTCTAACATTGTCTTCTCACAAGAGCAGCAGAAACTGCTGGATTAGATACTTCACCATGAATCATAGAATGGAAGGGACCTTAAAGAGCATCTAATTCTAATGCCCCTGCCGTGAGCCAGACACTTTCCGGTAGACCAGGTTGCTCAAGGCCCCGTCCAACCTGGCCTTGAACACTTCCAGGGATGGAGCATCCACAGCTTCCCTGGGCAACCTGTGCCAGGGTCTTACCACCCTCAGAGTGAAGAATTTCCTCCTAATTTCCAATCTAAATGTCCCCTCTTCCAGTTGGAACCCATTACCCATCGTCCTATCACTACAAGCCTTTGTAAGAAGTCCCTCCTCAGCCTTCTAGCAGGCTCCCTTCAGATACTGGAAGGGTGCACGAAGATCTCCTCGGAGCCTTCTGAACATACGTGCACTTGCAACAATTAAAAATATGGCAAGTTCTTCCATCCCCAAGTCCTTTGTTGCCTTTGTCCTCCTCTTTAATGTCATTTAATCCAGTGATGGGAGAGTGCAGAAAGTTGGAGGTAAGTGCACGTGGCATCTAAGCCTGACCCCACGATCCTGCTCCAAACCCCGCTGCTCAGGGCTGCGGGTGGATGGGCAGCTGAAGGCAACAGCTTATTTCAGCTGTAAGTTCATCTCCACGTCCCGTGTTTTTCGCTGAATAAGGAGGAAAACGAGGATTTGACTCTGCCCCAGGATTTTGGTGTGGTCCTCTGGGCAGCGTGTCATTCTGCTATCAATACTCGGGGAGGACCTCTCCAGCGTGCATGACCGGTGGGGTCTGGAATGCTGGCGTGCTCCTCCTGCTAACGTAAGACCCTACTTTTACATATATATGAGATACGTAAATTAAAAAAAAAAAAGAAGAGTCTGTCTCTTTTCACTACATCTAGCGCAACAGCCAAAGAAAGGAAAAACTGAAAAGCAGAGAGCTCTCAGCAGCGTGGGCTGGAGCCCAGTCGGTTGTCAGATGTTCTCCCTGCCAGAAAGATTTGGAGATCTCCGCTCAAGAAAACAATCTTTTAATTTTGCACTAAGGTCTGCCGAGTACAGGATATGGAGTTACGATTTCGGGTTCGGCCGGTGTTGCTAAAACAACAGCAACGTGGAAAGTGGACTAATAAACTTCAAAAAGTGACTGAGGGCTGGTATTTGCGTATCGGCAGAGGAGCAGTAGCCGTGAGGGTGGATGAAATTTGTCTCTGTGGCATACTTTGCTCCGAGAGCCGGGAAATAAATAGGCAGGAATAGCCAAAGAAGTGAATGCTTTTCTCTCTCGTGCGATTTTTAAAGCGTATGCTACTGGAAGATGTGTGAGGAGGCTCTAGCTGGAACTTCTCACGTGGCTGTTTAGGGCCCTGAAATATTCTCGTCTGGAAATGGAAAAAAACTTGGTTTTCCTTTTATTTAAGAAGGAAAATTAATTAAAAGTCAAAGAGTTGGTTTTTTTTCTTTCCTCCCCCTCCTTCAGTCCTGTTGCAGCTGGCTTCTCCGCTGCTTTGCCTCACGGTATCCCCCTCTGACTTCTCCTGACTTATTCCTGGTGCTCCGGGTCTCTGCCTCTGCCTACGTCTTCTGCATGTTTCAGAACCATAAACATGATTGATCACTTTTTTTAGCAAGCTGTTGAATTATTTATGGATCTGCTGGGATGCTTGAACTGCCAGCTCGAGGAACGCAGCCAGCAGGGAAAGGGGCCAAATTGTGAAAGGGAAAGCCTTCGCGCACGCTGAAATGAACTCTGAGAACGTAGGATGCGTGGTACTCGGGTTAACGTCCTCCAAAAGGTCCTGAGCATCCCTCAAGAGCGGTGTCCTGCTCAGGAGCCTTCCCGTAACGCTGTGGAAACACCAGTGGTGGAAGGGCCTGGCCTCGCGTCGTGGCGAAATGCCATGCGCCGAGCAATCAGATGGGTTTCGCTCCTGACCTTTTAAATTCTAGAAGATGGTTTCTTGTCTGGGCTGAAGTGTTTTACAGCTGTTCTTTGTTCGCTGGGTGCCTCAGGCCAAGGCTGAGATGTCTGCTTAGGAGGCAAGGCTTCAAATGTCAGGGTGACACGCAGAGGAGCACGCGTTGGGCTGGAGGGCAGCGTGGCCAGGGCTTGTGTGTATGGGGAAATGCGGGGCTGGAAGAGGGGAGCACGCGGTGGGCGAGGCTGGAGGAAGCCACACGTGGCCGGGTGGCTGGATGTGGGAGGTCTGGGCCTTGCCGAGAAGCAGGCAGCGCGGATGGGAGCCTCTGGGCTGGAGGAGCACGAGGATGATGACGACGGATCTGGACCACGTTGCGTGGGACGCCCAGCAGAGCAGCTGGTCCTCCTCAGCCTTCCTCTGCCTTGCACCGTCAGCTCTTTGCTTTAAGTACAGCAACTTCACGTGCGGCGAAAGGAGAGGAGGAGAACAGTAACGAAAGCTGTTAGCGATTAGCGTAGTCGGTGGCCTGGCTTTCCGGAGCCATTAAAAAGCCTTTAATTGTCCCTTTTCTGCTTCTGTTCCTCTTAAGGCTCTCTGGCCTGCGGAGGAATGGCATTAAAAAATAAAAGCCGTTCATAAAAAGAGAAGGGAATGGCTGTATAATCTCAGCCGTATGCGTGCGAGAGGAGGAGGATGGCCAAGGGGAGATGTTGGGGTGCTTTAGGAGGAGAAGAACATTTGATTGCTGGTGAGGCTTTGTGCCTAGATTCCCTCCCGCTGAATGGAAGATGCTCGGGTGGCTTTGAATCATCTGGATCTCCAACTCAAATTAGGAATTATTAAGAGCAATTGCAAAGGAGATGGGAGCTGTTATTAGTCAGGATGTTTGAATAAAACAGAAAATGTTTACTTGAAAATTGTTTCTGGTTTTGGAAAAAGCACGGGAAAAAGTTCTTGTTGCTGGAGCTGAGTGGGGGTTTTAGGGTGTTTTATTTTGGTTTTGGTTTTCGCCCGGACTGAAGCCCTGTCTCCAGGGTTGCAGCTTGACAAAAAGGGAAGAAGCTCCCAGCAGCGATCTCCACCTCGGTGGGAGCGGTGGGTAATTGCTCTTGGTTACTTGGTTTTGCGTCATTGCTGTAGTGGGCCCTGAGTCAAGTCGAGGTGTCCACACCCTCCTTTAGTTTCACCTGCTGCCTTAGAGTTAACCTTCCAGCGACGGCTGGACGTGTCTGTAGTTCATGGGATGAGCTATTAGGAACGCGTGTCTATGTTTTCATCAAACTGGCCAGTGTGAATCAACCACTGCCCTCTGCTGCCATCAGCCAGCTCTGCTCCAAGGGCTCGGGGCTGCAGCAGCCTAAAAGGGCTTCTGGAGCAGAACAGTGTCATGTTAGAAATGGTGTGGCCAGCAGGACCAGGGCAGGGATTGTCCCCCTGTGCTGAGCACTGGTGAGGCTGCACCTCGAATCCTGGGGTCAGTTTTGGGCCCCTCACTCCAAGAAGGACCTTGAGGGGCTGGAGCATGGCCGGAGAAGGGCAACGAAGCTGGGGAAGGGTCTAGAGCACAAGGCTGGTGAGGAGCGGCTGAGGGACCTGGGGTTGTTGAGCCTGGAGAAAAGGAGGCTCAGGGGAGACCTTCTGGCTCTGCACAACTCCCTGACAGGAGGTTGGAGCCAGGTGGGGTTGGGCTCTTCTCCCAAGGAACAAGCAACAGGACAAGAGGAAATAGCTTCAAGTTATGCCAGGGAAGGTTTCAGTTGGAGATGAAGAACAATTTCTTTGTGGCAAGGGCTGTGAAGGGCTGTGCCAGGCTGGGCAGGGCAGTGGTGGAGTCCCCATCCCTGGAGGGGTTTCCAAGCTGTGGAGATGTGGTGCTGAGGGCCATGGGTTAGTGGTGCCCTGGCAGTGCTGGGGGAATGGCTGGACTTGATAATCTTAAAGGTCTCTTCCAACCCAAATGATTTTGTGATTCTGTGATAGCTAATGGGGAACGTGGGTATGTACTGTTCTTCCGTGCTTCACCACACGAACTGCAGCAGTACGTGTTCTGCTGATCTGACATGATTAAACATACGATGGAGGTATTCCTGGAATTACCCCATTCTTCTCCCCCACGCAGTTGTACCTTTAGTCATTCTGATGCCTTACCCACTTTGGAGTAGCTGCATAGTTGTTAACACTTGATATCACTGCAGAGTTCCAGGAGTTCTGGTTGAGCCTCAGTGTTTTAGATAGTGAACCAGAAAAAAGGAGGGAGGGTGATGGAGCCTCAAGAATGGAACATATTCAGGAGCACATTGCCCAGCCAGGACACAGTGTTGTGCTGTGATAGCCACAACCTTTCCTGCTGTGGTTTGGAGGCCTCCTCTGCCTCCTTGTCACCATCTCCTGCATGTGGGCTATTGCCATGCCTTGGGATAGGACCCAGCTATGCTCGTGGTACCTTTCCAGCTTCTGCTCTTGCTGCAGAGCATGGAGAGAGACCACCACATCCTTGCAAGGGAGAGCTCAAAGTGCAGGTGAGTGGGCGTGCAATGATGTCCTTTCTCAGGCTGTGACTGGACTCCTTCCAATGTTCTTCTCCATTTTCTCTGTCGTAATTGCTTGACTTTGGAAAGCGAGGGTTGTGCTCTGTCTGCACTAGACATTTCTTGTGAGGATGGGAGTTTGCAACAGGGTCCTCAGGCTGTGGTGGGTGTTGGAGAACTGTGGAGATGGGCTGTTAATGAGTGACCTTTTTTTATGGGGGTTCAGTAAAGTAGGTGCAGGTACAGGAGAGAAGAGAAAGTCTTAGGGCACAGGAACAAATGTCACGGTGTGACAAGTTCAGGGATATGATGTGGTCTGGTCCTCATGACAAACAAAACTGGAAGATTTCATGAGATGGAAATCAGAGATCACTTATTGGCCTTACTTATATTTTGTAATTTCATGTACCTAATAAATGGAGGCCAGTTTTTCAAAAGCCTAGCAGCAGATGTGTTTTCTAATCCTGAGCCTCTGGGCTTTGTCCGTTCTGCTTATAGGTGTGTAAGTTTGGTATTGTATGGCAGATTAAAATATCCGGCACATTTCAGAAAGAGTCACAGCAGCAGGTTTGCATTTTGAGAGTTTTGCCCATGGTTAGAATGATGCATTGTGCTGTCGCTAGGAATCTGACGGAAAAAGGATCGTTATCTTGGGAAAAAAATGACCCTAAGCATTGAGGCATGGTCCTACAAACACTAAGCAGATGTTTAATGAGGCCTAACCTGACTAATACTCAACTCATCAGGCCACTTTTGGAAGAGTGATTATGCTGTGCCTCGAAGCTACACGTGGTTATGAGATTTGGAAGCCCAGCAGAGAACTTGCCCCACGGGGACCTTGGCAGAAGCATGAGCCAAGGGCTAAGAACTACAAAGAGTACCTGGCATGGTACCTCTCGGTGATGCAAAAGAGCTGGAGGCTGATAGAGTCTAATGGAGGAGTATCACTTTATGCTTCTGTTTTTTTATACTCTTCCCATGGCTCTTAGCCACCGTTGGAAACGAATCCTGTGTTGGATGGGTCTTGGGTTCTGGTGCTGAGTCCATAGAGCTTGCATCACCTTTCTGCTTGTCTTCAGGAGAATATTTCAGCATCCCCAGTGTCCCTCTTAGAAGGGGGGGGAGAGGCTTTTGATGCTGAAAAAATAGTTTTCCCACTCTCCTCTCTTGTTTGAAGGCAGCCTGACCATCTTTGAGGGAGCTGAGTTCCCAGCTCTCTGCGCATCCCTGGCTAGCAGAGCCCTGCTTTGGTAGGACTGGATGAAGCGCTGGTTTAAGACTTGGCCACTGTTTTCCCTGGGAATTCTGCCTGAGCAGTTTGTGAGTAAGGATGTAGGCATTTGTCCACAGGATGGCTGCAACCAACCAAGCGAACATCTTTTAAAAGTTAAGGAAAATTCAGAGGTGACGTGCAAGGAGAGAATATTCTTCCTTTTTTTTTTTTTTCTTTTCCCTTCACTTTATGATGTAGGAAGGGTGGAAGTAGTTATTTTAGGTCTTTTTTTCATAGCAGAAATACCACTATCGGTTGTTGTTTTTGTTGGAGGTCTCCTTGAAAAACTAGTAAACTTTGGGGAGAGCAGTTTTTTTCAGCTCTCAGGTGGAGGTCAGTAGACGTTTTGGAGCATGCTCCCAGATCTGCTCTAAGGGATGGTGCCAAATGGGTGTTGGGAGAGTTCTAAAACTGCTCTGCGGGCTGACCAAGTCTGTGGTCATCTGCAGAGCTTCAGCTTAAACCAAGCCTGGGTAAAATGAGACTACGCAGAGGTGCAATTAGGCTCTAATATACCACGAAGACACGAAGGGTGGGCACAAGCGTGGTTTGCAAGGGTAATTTTCAAGCAAAGCTTGGAGCCAGGAGCAAGTGGCCTCTGAGAATAGCCTTTAAAGCAGAGTCTGAGAATGAAATCTTTAGGTACGGCTGCATTCCGGATATATTACAGCGATAAAAGCGCATTTTTTAGCTGAGCTCGGAAGCTGCCAACTGACACGATGCCAGTTCTAGATGCCTGCCATTAACCTTAAAACAGTCTCACATTGTTGGATTAATGAGTCACCCTTGTATCAACACAGAGACAAGCCAAGCATATTATTTCTTCTGAGGGAAATTACTGGAAAAGACAATTCCTTCTTTTTTAAATTCCCCCTTTACCTCCAGGTTTGGCATCCAGTAGCCAGCGTTGACTTTCCTCTGCAGCAAGCGGTGGGGTTGGGCTGGGGTTGTGTGAGGGAAAGGGAACAAGACCAGACCTGGGTTGGGGACAAATTTGCCTTCCTAAAATATCCTCTGATGTCATGGCTCCTGGGTGTGGAGCACGATTGGTTTTTTGGAAGAGGATGAGGACAGACTGGGACTTCTGCTGGGAAGAAAATAAACAGAGAGGAGAAGTCTTCCATTGATTGGGTCTCCCGAGGAATTAGACAGGAATTTGCTTCACGTCCCTGCATATTTTTCTCCTTACCTCTGACAAGGTTGAGTTAGGAATTTTAAGCCTCTGGTTGCTTACCAAAAATGGGCCCTTTCTTTGGGAAGCACAAGGACTAACCAGACCGAAGGCGGGAGTCCTAACAGGCAGTTGTCTATTGGAAACTCTGGGCGGCTTTATAGTCTGAGGACAGGTTTGAAAAAAAACGTAAAATAAAACCCAGTGCTAGTTGGGCACTGGTGGTGGTGACAGGGCAGGAAAACATTGGACATGGCTTGATTCACCTCTGCAACAGGACCAATGGCTGGTCCTGAGGGCCATAACACCTTCCTCTTGCCCAAGGAAGCATCTACAGAACGTCTTTTTGCTGGGAGAAAGATGATGGCCCTGTAGGAAGGATGATGTTTGTTCAGTGGGAGCATGGTGCAAAGGGCGGGTTGCAGGATATTCATACAAAGCTCTTTCTCCTTCCTTTCCACCATGTAAAGTTTGTGTTCAGCCCCGTCTCTTCAGCTCCCGGCGTCTCATTCCTAGAGGGTATAGCTCTGTGGAGAAGGGCCTTGGAGTCCTGATGGACAGAAAGTTAACCATGAGGCAGCAGTGTGCCCTCATGCCCAAGAAGGCCAATGGTCTTCTGGAGTGCATGGAGAAGAGTGTGGCCAGCAGGTCAAAGGAGGTTCTCCTCCCCCTCTACTCTGCCCTGGTGAGACCAAATCTGGAGTCTTGGGTCCAGTGCTGGGCTCCCCAGTTCAAGAGGGCTGGGGAAATACTGGAGAGAGTCCAGTGGAGGTTATGAGGATGATCAAGGGACTGGAACACCTCCCTTATGAGGAAAGGCTGAGAGCCCTGGGGCTGTTGAGCTGGAGAAGCCTCAGAGGGGATCTGATCAATGCTGATCAAGAGCTAAAGGGAGGGGGTCAAGACGATGGGGCCAGTCTCTTGTCAGTGGTGCCCAGCGACAGGACAAGGGCAACGGGCACAAAATGGAACCCAGGAGGTTCTACCTCGACATGAGGAGAAACTTGTTTGGTGTGAGGGTGTCGGAGCCTGGCCCAGGCTGCCCAGAGAGGTTGTGGAGTCTCCTTCTCTGGAGAGATTCCAAAGGTGCCTGGACACATTCCTGTGTGACCTGCCCTAGGTGACCCTGCTTTGGCAGGGGGCTTGGATGAGATGATCTCCAGAGGTCCCTTCCAACCCCTGTGAGTCTGTGGTAATTGCCTCCATGCAATTCCAGGCATCTCCCTGTGCAGTCCCACCGGTGCCTCCGGCTCTGGCTGCTCCCAGATGCTTCAGGAGAACACAGGAACCCTCCACAACACACCTCCTTGTACAGCTGCATCCTATGGGACAGATCTGTACGCTGCGTGCAAACGTCATCTTGGTCTAATATGTGTTTGGAAAAAGCGTGTGTTTCTCTGTACTTCCAATAATGAACTCAGAGTGACTTCCCTCATGCATTCACCTTCGAAATATGCTCTCATCTTGAGCGCACGCTTCCCACCCATGTCTCTGCTGCGAAGCAAACGCAAGGCTTTGCCCGTGAGACAAATGCAAATGGAAACCCCTGCCACGTGTCCAGAGCTGCCTGTGAAGGTCGTGCGTTGCATGCGGTGAGGATGGTTGCAGCTTCCTCCCTCTCTTTTTTTGGAAGCAAAGATCATGATGTGTCCAAAGAAGGGTTGCAGAGATTCCTGTGATGAGATGAGCGCAGCCAGGATGTGATGCTGGGGTTTGGGGAGCAGGTTTAGAGGCTGTCAGTGCTAGGTGACACCTTCACCATTCAAAACCACATCACTGCTCCAGCTCTAGAAGCGCCCTGGCCAAGCGCGCCTGCCCTGCAGGTCTCCTTAGGGTGCTCGCCATGTTCTGGAGCAAGCAGCAATCTCAGCTCTGACTCGCACATGGGGATAGCCACGTAACAAAAACCACCAGTCCTGCTGGGAAGCATCAGCAGATGGTGCCAAAAGGGCTGGAGACTCATTGCTCAGCCAAGGCTGGCCCTGCAAAACCAGGCTGAGGAGGTGCTGGCAGGGTGCTGTCTGCTTTGGCAGCATCCCTGCCCAAGAAGCATCTATCCAATGGGGTGGGAGAATGTCCTCTTCAAGAGTGCAAGCTGAGGGCTCAAACAGAAGCCTCCTGTTCAGGAAAGAAGACAGAGGAGGACAAGACGACTGGGGAGGGACCTTTAACAAAGGCCTGTAGTGATAGGACAAGGGGTGATGGCTTCCAACTGGGAGAGGGGAGATTTAGATTGGAAATTAGGAGGAAATTCTTCAGTCTGAGGGTGGTGAGACACTGGCACAGGTTGCTCAGGGAGGTTGTGGATGCTCCATCCCTGGAGGTGTTCAAGACCAGGTTGGATGGGGCTTTGAGCAACCTGATCTAGCGGGAGGTGTCCCTGCCATGGCAGGGGGGATGGAGCTAAATGATCTTTGAGGTCCCTTCTAACCCAAACCAGGCTATGATTCTGTGTTTCAGGGAAGCCACCTCCTTGCTGGAACCAGGCTGGTGGGTGTCTGAGCTGGGAGGGAAGCCGGGCTCAGCTGCGTGCCAGGGGAGGGCGGGGAGCTGTGCTGTGTGTTAGATCTGTGTTAGCATTAGGAAGTTCCATAACAAATCATCTTTTCTCTTGACCTTTCAGTTTCTGGAAATGTAGACACAATAAACAAACGTGGAAGGGATGGGCTTATGCTGAAATATGAGGATATAGCAGAGTGGAAAGTATAAAGCAAACAAGGAAGCAATTAAGTGCACAATGAAGGGAATTAACCAGTATGCCATCCATTATGTATTTATTTATACTCAGAGGCATAACTAATAATAAACACAGGATTTCCACAAAGAAAACAGTCTCTGTTCCCTATTTTAAACAACCTCCTGACGTTGCGATGGTTATAGATGGAGAAATTCCTTCTATCGCATTCTCCATGTCCCGGCTTTTCCCCGCGGCATGGCTTTTATAGCTCTTGTCTGGGTTTACAGAGCGCCTGGGAAGCTCCTGCAGCATCTCCATTATTGCCTTCAAAGAGTTGTGTTTGCACAGAGCGTAGCGGGACCGAGTCCTGCTCCGCGCTGGAGCTTCTGGGTACCGCCGTGCTAGAAATATTAAATAACCGTCCTTGTGATTGTTGGCTTCGAGACAGGCAGCCGAAGGGATTGACCTGGCTTTTGCCAAACCTCTTGGATGAGGTTTCAGGTCAGCAAAGCGTGTTTTGGATGCTGTGGGCTTGACTTGGTGGAAGGAGTCTGGGGAGGAGAGAGTTTGTCTCTAGGCTTTCTGCAAGTGGCTGATTTGAAAAGTAGTGTGCAAGTCCAAAGCACCTTAATGGATCTACCCAAGGGCTTTAATGCTTGTCGTGTGTTGGCCAAATTGGGCCTTTGGGTAGGTAAGTGAGTTTTGGAGGAGGTGAGTCCCCACAGTGACTTCACTAGAAATTGTGGCAACTCTGAATATAAAGGCACTTTTGAAACGCATGAAAATATGTGTGGAGACCCACCTGGACTTACCTACCTGTAGAAATCATCATAGATAAGAACGTTGGCCCTTGCAGTACGTGAACTCATGGGCAACTTGTTGTCCACCAGCACTCCCAGGTCCTTCTCTGCAGAGCTGCTTCCCAGCAGCTGAACCCCTCACCCGTAGTGGTGCAGGTGGTCATTCCTCATGCACCCAAGTGAAGCCCTTACTTTACTATCTCTGGGGTCCCATAAAGTTGGTCCGAGGCACTTTTCCTGTTCCTTGCTGCCAGTTTGGCTGGTGTAGGGCTGTTTGTGGGCTGGTGGGAGTAATTAATTGGCATAAAACTTGGGAGAGGTAAAATCATAGAATCGTATCACAGAATGGTTCGGGTTGGAAGGGACCTCTAATGGTCATCTAGTCCAACCCCTCATGCTGTGGAAGGGCTTTTTCATGCTAGACGCTGTTATTAATGCTTCATTATTTAAATTATCGTTGTTTTGTCTTCTTTCTTGGTCTAAGGACAGGATCGTGATTTCCAGCTATGCGCAGCGTTCTTGTGAGGAGCACAGTTAATGCAGCCTTGTGGTTGATACCATAAACACTTCAAGAACATATGGGGAAAGTATGATGGTGGAGGGGTTTTTCGCCTCATTTGCCAATGAGTAAAATGGCTCAGTAGATGTTGCTGGAATGTTTATGTTTTTTCTTCTCTGAGTTTAGAGGAAGTATGGGAAACATCATGGTCCAGTTGCTGCTGAGCCATTACAAGGAAATGGAAATGATGGAGGGGGCTTAAAAAGATCTAGTATGTAGAGTGCTGCTTATTATAATATCTTCAGCTCTTCATGTGATGAACTGTGGTGCCTGAAGCACACAAATATCCAGGTGCTTCAGTCTCTTTTATCTGTTTACCTTCGTGACACTCTTCTCAGGCTGGGAGATGCTGCCATTTTATGAAAAAGGGGGGGGAAAAAACAAGCGTTGCTTAGCAAGGTCATAACAGATGAGGGATTCCAAGTCCCACATTGACTTCTTATCTCTCTGGACATCTTCAACTGCTGGTGAACTCCTCCTGGGGTTCCCCTTGGCTATGGGGGTACCCAGCATGTGTCCCATGCTTCTCTCCTACATGAAGATATTGGCACGTGGCTCATTGGGTCAGGTTCTCTCCTTGCTCCAGGCAGCTATGATCCTTCCTAGAGATGGGTCACAAACTGTACTTTGATCCACACATCCCTGAACTTGAGAGAAATTAAAGGCCAGACTTCACTACTGAACCAAAACCTTGGATCCTCGTACTCCTGAACTTGGGGAAAATTCAGCTTTGGAGCTGAATGTTGTGGTTTGGGCCCATTTGAATATTTACCTTCTGAGCCCCTGAAAACAAAAACAGCATTTGACTTTCAAAGCAGTGGAGAACTCGAATTAATTTTCTGGTTCTCTTCTTTCCTCTGTATAATGCCTGTGGTCAGAGGAAGTTATGTCTGCAGCAAAGAGGGCGGAGACTTCTACCTCAAAATTATGTGTTGCCAGCAGGATGTTAGGATGCTTTGAATGCAAAGTTTAAGCTGATAAGGAGAATACATAGCCAAGGTTTTGGTCCATGAAGACACATAATTTACCTGATGTGCACTTTGCCCCACGCTGTAGAGCACGAGGGACCATGTTAATGAAGACCCTTGTGACTGAACACACACTGTGTTCTGCACCCAGGTCATGACCATTCTGCATTTTTATTTACTAACTTTAAAATCACAGTGTGTAATTCAGCTGAGCATGAGTACGGTGGCATAGAATCATAGAATGGTCTGGCTTGGAAGGGATCTTAAAGATCATCTAGGTCCAACTCTCCTGCCATGAGCAGGGACACCTCCCACTAGACCAGGTTGCTCAAAGCCCCGTCCAACCTGGCCTTGAACACATCCAGGGATGGGGCATCCACAACTTCCCATGCAATAGAAATATCCATGTCTCAGGAAGCCTCCAACAAGGAGTGATCTCATGGTAGTGAAGAAGCAATGCTGGGAGGGAGATGCTGTTCCCTGGGTCCATCTGTGCTCTGTGGAGCTGCCTCTAAAAAGCCATAGCTTTATCTGCTCCCCCCTTGTTTGATTACGCATGGGGCTGTTACAGCTCAGCTGGGCTCCTCCGAGAGCACCACAAACCACAAAATGATGTAGAGGAGAGAAGTTAATACCCAGGTTTGGGGAACATGGAGCAGCTTGGGAGGTTGGTAATGTGCTATATGGAGTCTTCCGTGGTTAACGTCCAGCCCACAACCGAAGAGCACTGATGGCTGATGAGGGTTTGGTAACTTACAGAGACCAAGTTGGTGGATCTCAGTCGCCGACACAGCGGAAAAAATGCCCACGCAGCAAAACCTGTTATCATGAGTGGTGTCACTGGCAGACGTGCTGGTAACCTCAACAGAAAGGCTGAAACCCAACCTGCATTTTTGAAGGGGTTTCTCCAGGAAAAAGGCTTGGAGAAGAAGCATGTGATGCCAGTGTGAATCTGGAGCTTAGTTCAGATTTGCTTCGGTTATTAAATGACTTTTCTGCTGGGTTTTTAACATGCTTTACTTTGAAACATTAGAAAGAAAGCTGTCATCTCCACCCAACCTCATTCAACCAGATGACAACAGGTGTGCATCAATGAGAGGTCATGGCTTGCGTTCCTCGGTGCATTGGCATTGAAGATTTTCCTTGGGAAGCTGCAGCAAGCTCTTACCTGACGAGAGAAAATTCAGAGAACGTGTGCTATAAACATAGAATCACAGAATCACAGAACAGTTTGAGTTGGAAGGGATCTTAAAGATCATCTAGTTCCAACCCCCTTGCTATGAGCCAGACAGTTTCCAGTAGACCAGGTTGCTCAAGGCCCCATCCACCCTGTCCTTGAACACCTCCAGGGATGGAACATCCACAACTTCCCTGGGCAATCTCTGCCAGTGTCTCACCACCTTCAGAGTGAAAAACTTCTTTCTTATATCTAATCTAAATCTCCCCTCTTCCAGTTTAAAGCCATCACCCCTCATCCTGTCACCATAGGCCCTTGTAAAAAGTCCCTCCCCAGCTTTCTTCTAGGCCCCCTTCAGATACTGGAAGACCACAGGAAGGTCTCCTTGGAGCCTTTTCTTCTCCAGGTTGAACAACCCCAACTCCCTCAGCCTGGCCTCATAGCAGAGGGGTTCCAGCCTGCTCCGACAGGTCCATGTCCCTCTTGTCCTGTGGGCTCCAGAGCTGGATGCAGTGCTCCAGGTGGGGTCCCACAAGAATGGAGCAGAGGGAGACATAGCAGAAGTTGGTGTGATTATTTAGCAGCTGGAAATGAGGAGGAGCCAATAGCAGGTGTTTTGTGCAGACAACTCCAGACTTTTTGGAGAAAGTGCTCCTCTTTTGGAGAAAGTCCTCCCATTTTGGAGAAAGTTCTCCTCTTTAGCACGTGCTGATGGGGCATGTTTGTGATGCTTCCCCACAGCCACTAAAACAAGGGTACATCTCCTTTGGAGGAAGCTTTCTGGGGCTCCAGTGGAAGCTGCTGAGATGTCATGGTGGTGATGTTGTCCTGGCCAAGTGAGTAACAGGGCTGGAAATCTGCACCCTTTGTAAGTGTGCGAGGGCTGTGGCAATGGTCTGTATCTTTTCAGTGGTGGAGTCAAAGCACGTGTCAAATTTGCACCTTTGGGCCTCGCCTGTCCACAGCTGCTCTGTGCTTCCCCCCCCCGCCCCCCATCCCTTGTTGTCTTTCTGATTTAAGGCAGAACCCATTAAACATCCAGCTTGTCCTCTCTGGGCGTAGGAGGTAAATGTATTGCCCATTTGTTTTTGTGGCAATTACACTTCTTTTTTTCCCCTTTCCATAATTATTTTTGATTGTCATTTTTTGACAGTTTCTTGGCCGGGGTGAGCTGCAGCTGCCCTCATTAGGGGCTGTGCCAAACACAATCTTTTTTGATATTGAATATTACTCGGTGGCTGCAGCCCCAGATGGCATGTGTAGTAGCAATTGAATCCAATTACATCTGTGTAATGCTTTCTAAATTGAAAGCCCAGTAGGAAAGAGATGCTGAGCTCCTCACCATCTGAGCGACTTGACTAGGCTTTCTCCTAGGACTTGGTGTGTCAGGAATCAGAAAGATGGAGCTGTCCTCCATGTGAAAACAGAGTAACACCACATGGGTTTCATGTCCTGTTTCTCCATGCGTAACACCCATGTCCCTGTGTGTTCCCTGGGGCTACGGTAGCACTGCGCCCATTTTGCGGCTGAGGAGAGGTGAGGCAGAGAGTGGTGAACGAGCCTGACCGAGATCGTCACCTAGCAGGCCAGCAGCAGAGCTGGTGGCTAAATGTTCTTGGTGAGTAGCAGCAGGCTGACACCAACTTGTACCTCTCGTTGCACTCAATCAGTTGTCCCTCCTTTGCCAACCCCTCCTTAATTTTCAGATGAAGACGGTATTTTCATAGAATCGTCAAATGGTTGGGGTTGGAAGGGGCCTTCCAAGGTCATCTAGTCCAACCCCCCCCCTGCAGTCAGCAGGGACATCTCTAGCTCTGTTAGGTTGCTCAGAACCCCATCAAGCCTGGCCTTGAGTTTGTTTTCTTCTCCTCTACTACACTGTTATGTCATTTTCTTTGGGCTATGAGTAAACACCAAATGATCTCCAGCTAGTGATTAAAACAATTATAGCTAAAAAGCCCCTGAGGGTGCTGAGAAGCTTTGGTGAGATGTGTTGGCCCTGGGTGATGGGGAAAGGAGCACACTTTGCTTGCGTTTACTCTGCTGTTGTCCAAAATGTGCGTTCCTTGAGACTTTTCAGGAATGTGACGTTGTCTGCAAAGCATGATTCATTGTTTAGGTGGCAGTGGTGAACATCTTCAAGCATGTCTTGTCATATGCACAGTGGCTGTGGAGCATATTTTATTCCCTCCCTCTTTGCCACAGATCTGAAGACTGCTATTGCATCTTTCTTCAGCTGTCATCTTTTCCTTCTGGCAAGAGCAACCTCAGTCCTTCCAGTCTTCCTTCGTCAGCCGCGTCTTCGCCCTTTGCTCCACATATTTTAAGGCTAGAAAAGTCTTAGAGGTGATTTATTATATACAGATGGAGTTGCATCTCATTACCTCCCGCTTGGAAGTGTGATTTTTTTCCACTTGTCCTCGAGCTGTTGCCCAGCCACCGTAAGCCGATGCTGCCGAATGGGGGAATGGGGATGTGGTGGGAACCACTGCCATGGGCAGCCTTTGGACAGCCAATGTGGGTGTCTACCAGGGACTAGAGAATGGATATCAGAGAAAAACAGAGGAAAATGGGGCTGAAGGATTAGCATTGATTATTTCTGTACCATGGTGTTTCTCTGCTCTCCCTCTACTCTGCTCTTGTGAGACACCACCTGGAGAACCATGTCTAGCTCTGGAGCCCCCAGGACAAGAGGAACATGGACCTGTTGGAATGGGTCCAAAAGCGGCCACAAGGCTGATCAGTGGGCTGGAACATCTCTCCTGTGAGGACAGGCAGAGAGAGTTGGGGTTGTTGAGCCTGGAGAAGAGAAGACTCCAAGGAGACCTCATTGTGGCCTTCCAGTATCTGAAGGGGGCCTAGAAGAAAGCTGGGGAGGGATTTTTTACAAGGGCTTGTAGTGATAGGATGAGGGGTGATGGCTTCAGAGTGGAAGAGGGGAGGTTTAGATTGGATGTAAGGAAGAAGTTCTTCACTGTAGGTGTGGTGAGTCACTGGCAGAGATTGCCCAGGGAAGTTGTGGATGTTCCATCCCTGGAGCTCTCCAAGGCCAGGTTGGACGGAGCTTTGAGCAACCTGGTCTAGCAGGAGATGTGTCTGCCCATGGCAGGGAGTTTGGAACGAGATGATCTTTAAAGTCCCTTCCAGCTCAGGCCATTCTATAATTCTGTGATGAGGATTTTGGAGAGGAGCTGGGGGTTTGCTGACACCATGTGTCCCTGTAATGGCAAGCATCCTCTGGGAGGAGAAACCAGGGGAAAGGAGGCACCAGCCTATTTTGGGGGGCTCGTTGCTATCTCCGTCAAGCTTAGCCTTATCCTGGCAGCAGCGATAACCAGTTTCCAGTCCCCTACATGGGCTGGCGTCATAGTTACCAACTGGGACCTCCAGAAATTAGTTGTGAACTCAACTCAAACACTTGCAGGAAGACAAAACACGAAGGGAACCAGTGCAGAGGCGGGCGAAAGGCAGGAGAGATGCTCTGCAACATCTGGCAAGCCCCGCTTGCTCGTTTGCTCCTGCTTTGCATTAAGCTATTTGCTGCGCCTTCAAAAACCAAACAAACAACTCTTCCTGCTGAGGCAACCAGAAACAAGGGTTTTGGAAGGGGAATTAGTGTCTCGGAGCCAGGGGAGCCGAGCATCTCGGGGACCACAGTGCTGGGCATGGGGACAGCAGCTCGTGGACACAGTCCCAGGGTCACCGGCTTGGCCGTGGCAAAGCTGAGCCCCCACAACATGGTTTGTGTTAAATGTTCTTCTCGTCCCACGCAGAAGACACGGATGTGTGTGAAGCCGATTGCGTGTACGTGCTGGCTTTGTTTCTTTCTTTTTTTTTTTTTCATTTATATCATATTTTTTAGATGTTAAGGCTTTTGGGTTTTGTAAGGGAGGCATTCTTCTGGTGGTTGAAACCGCTTCTCCACTGGAAATTCTTCTCAATCTTACTCCAAAATGTGTATGAAGGAATCTTAACAGTTGAAAGCAAAGCAAACCATTTTTAGCAGTCCAAGATGCATTTATAACAGCTTTTTAATTGGCTGAAAATTTTGAGGGAAATTATTTCCAGTCACTGGACGTTTTTGAGTGTATGATTTCACGAGGTTGTCATCAAATAGTAGCTCTTCCCTTGGTACTGCAGTTGTGTGGGGAATTTCCAGTCCCAAAGGTTTCCGATGCAATTCAGTTCATTTCTGATGCTTTTTCTGTTTAACGTGAGGAGTTTCTGTTCTCCCATTAGCAATGAAACCCAACGTGCTCTCTGATACAACCAAAACTGAGGATATGGAGTCATCCTTGGTGTATGGTGATGCTGGTTGTCGGTGGTGAGGAGCAGTATGAGCCCAGGTCAAATAGAGTTTGTTCCCACCTCAAGTGACACCCTCCTGGCATCACCAAGGACAGAGTCGTGGTGCAGAATTGAAGCAAAGCCAGTTTGTAGATCACACCAATGTGGCTTCAGGGATGAGAATGAAGACTTGAGAGTGTCGTCTCCTTCATCAGCAGTGGGGACTCATGGTGTCAGCACCCCAATGCTCATACCTGGCAGGAAGAACATGCTCCTCCAAAGGCAGAGGTAGGGTTTCATCCTTGCCTGTTGCTCAATGCCAGCAAGAGGTGTCCAGTGGTAGCCAGAGGTTCCTGCCCATGGAGCAGCCATTTGGTAGAGCAGGCCATGGCTATTGAGGGGTCTGTAAGCCAGGGGCTGAGTTGGAAGAGGTTTCATGTTAGCAGTTGACCCTGTTTTGCTGTACGCTGGATGTGCCATGGGGAAAACTACCTCACCCGAGGCTCTTTGGAGTGGTTGAACTCCAGCACTTGCAAAGTAAACCTTCATCCCTGCTGTTATCTGCAGAGATGCACAGGGGGAAGACCCACGTGGACGAGCTGCAGGGGCAGCGAGCTGTGCCCTGCGGGGTGGTGCTGCTCCCCAGAAGCTCGCCAGTTGGATTTTTGATGTCTCACCAATGGGTAGGTAGAAGCCGTGCTTTTGAGAAACCAGCAGTGTTTGCAGCCATCAGCTCCCTTCCCAGCACTGCTCTCTGGGGCAAACTCAAGCTCATAAATCTCCTACTCAGCAGGGAGCATTTGTGCTATAAACTAATTAGGCCAGTGGTCAAATACCACAAACACCTCTGCCCTCATTAGAGACCAATCAGGATCCTGAGTAGGTGCTGAAAAGCCTCATTAGCAATGAGCAGGGCCTCCTCTCTGGGATAGGGGCTACAAAAACAAGCCAGCAGCCCAAGGGTGCAGGAAGCCCTGACACTAATTTGGGGTGCTGCTAATGATTTATATGTCAATTAGCTAGTCCAATGCTCTGTGGAAATCCTGGGCTTGTAGGCCACAAAGCCAAGGCATGAGGATGGCAGGATGTGTTTGTATTTGCCACGGAAATAAGGAATTTGGCAGTTTTATGGGATGAAGAGCTTCTTTCCCTCTTCTCTATGTTGGCCCTGCCACTGTGTTGGCTCAGTTGCCCTCTTCTCCTTTTCCAGAATCCTCTTCCCATCACTCTTTTTGGTTACATGTTCTTCTGCATACACCATGATGTTCTTGAAGTCCTTGTTTAGGATTGTCCTTTAGGATCTGGGTGGAAGCCAGAGTCAGGGCAGACACTCTCCTCCAGTCGCCTCTTTCTGTTTTCCAGAAGAAAAAGCTTTTCACTCCCAGTGATACCACAGCGATATCTGGAGATGCCTTATGAACGTGGATCTGAGTAGAATTAAACTGGGAAACATTTCCCAGACCAGTTACCCAATTCCATATTGCTAAAGCAGAGCTTCAGCTGGTAATTTTTTTCTGCCCCTGTGGTGTTAGAAGTGACTCTGGGCTTGCTCAGGTAATACTGGGCAGGAGATCAGAAGCACCAGTTCTGGACCTAACTGCATCTCCTGTGTTCAGACAGACGTCCCTCAGATATACAGTTCACCCTACTTTGAGGCGGGACCAGCTCTGTCTTTCTCAAACTTTTTAGTTGAAGGACTGTTACATAAATTGATGTAGCGATAGGATGAGGGGTAATGAGAGGTTCAAACTGGAAGAGGGGAGAATTAGATTGGAAATTAGAGGGCAGTTCTTCACTCTGAGGGTGGTGAGACACTGGAACACGTTGCTCCATCCCTGGATGTGTTCAAGACCAGACTGGATGTGTCTTTGAGCAACCTGGTCTAGTGGTGAGATGTTGTGGATGCTCAGTCCCTGGAGGTGTTCAAGGCCAGATTGGACAGAGCTTTGAGCAACCTGGTCTAGTGGGAGGTGTCCCTGCCCCTTCCAGGGGAGTTGGAACTAGATGATCTCTAAGGTCCCTTCCAACCTAAACAATTCTATGATATTCCTCTATGAAATTAAAAAAATTCAATATTTTTTTGTCTAGTAGCAATGGCCAGAAGGCAGTGCCCAGGACAGTGGTTGCTTTTTAGAATCACCAAAAATGAAGCTAAATTTTGAACGTTCATTTGGTATTTGATTTAATTTCATTTTTTTTTTCCTATACTGCGTTTGCTGTTTGCAGGAGCAGGGTTGTGGCCGTGCATGTATTTGCCTTTCAGCTGTTCTCCATGATACTGGTGGTACCTGGTCCACCACCCAGGAGCTGCTAGGCTGTGTAATTTTTTTTCTTGATCCTTTCATCCTCAGTATCGATAGGCTATTAAAAAATAGATCAGCGGGTACTGAAGTGACTTGGACGCGCATCTCGTGACGATGTCTTGTATTTGTGACGCGCAATGAAGATGTTGCAACTAGTCTGGAGTTTAGACTTCTGGTATGTTAGGATATGGCCGAGATGTGCAAGAAAGATGACACAAAGCAGCGTCAAGCCAATGAAAATGAGACGTAGTAAGAAAAAAAAAATAAAATCTCAGAGTGATGAATTTTCTCTAAAGAAAATTACCTTTGCTTAAGCCAGGCAGAAATTCCTGACTCAGAAATTAGGCTAAGGCAGGTCCTCTAGGCCAAGCCTTCTGCCCAGACATGTCCTGCTGAACACGCTCACGGATGTCTCCAGCGGAGCAGAAAGCTCCAGCAGCATTCCTTGGATGCCATCCAGGGAGGGATGTGCGAAGGGGGTCGTTACTTTGTGCAGGAGGTGCTGTGTTTGCCCAGGTTTGCGTGTCACCAGGGACAACGAAGAGCAAATGGCAAATTCCTTAGAGAAGTGGTTTTGTGGAGGGGTAGAACATACAGCTGCAGCCCCTTCCAGATGCGTGATGAGGAAGGACTTCTCTCCCCCCCCGCCTCCTCCCCGTCCCTCCTGGTGGAACGCCTTTAAATACCTTCACGAGCTCTGAGGTTCACCCCCAAAAGACCCGTTAACGCTTCCACACAGATGTGTTTGGGTGCTGACTGGTCCCCGATTCATTTGCTTCCAAAGGAAGAAGTCGCTTGCAGCTGGTTGAAAAATCAAGGGAGACATTTTGTAGAAGTAATAATAACGTTCAATGAAGAAATCCCTTGTGGATTTTCTCAACCTTTGCTGCTTAATGAACCAACTGATTCAGCCTGTAGTGTTGAAATAATCCTTCCGAGGACCTTAGAGCCGTCCCATTAAGCCAGGGGAAAGATTTTGCTGCAAAACTTGTGTTAATGAACCAAGATGTTGTTGTCGAAGGAAGAAATGGGGCTTTCTCTGACCTGGTGTTTAGGTGCAGGTGAATTAATTTCGACTTCTTACCCTGCCATTTTAGGCTGACACCTAATAATCAATGTCGCTTGCAATGTTTTTCTCTTTTGTTATTAACTGAGGAACAATGGAGGGGGTTGTAGAAAGGAAACCCCCCGAGTCTTGTTTGATACAAAGACAACACCTCCTTCAGCTCAGGAAATCCCTGCTCGGCATTAGTTTTTTGAGGCTAGGAGAATATTCTCAGGCGAAAAAAAAACCCTCGCAGCATGTTTATTATGTTCTTAAACCCTAGGCGTCTGCTTTTGGCCGCTTGCAAGTGGCAAAATACTGAGCTAGGTGGACCTTGGGAAGCCGTTATTGCAGTCGGTGTCACCAGGTTGTTCCTGTGTCTTTGGATTAGTGTTATAGAAGTGCTGAGGGACAGTTCAACAGAAGGGGTTTTGTCATCTCTGTTGTCCTGCTTTTTCTTCTCACCCTTCTTCTGACAACCTCTTTGCTTTTGACTGGCTTTTCCTCTGACTGTGGTGCCACCAGCCTTTCTGAAGAGGTTGGTCTTGGGTGAGCTAAAGCTGTGCGCAACTGCTTTTGTGGGGTTTTATCTCCCACCTTCTGGGGCACTCCTGAGGATGCTCAAGCCTCCAGTATTTGAGGGCTTTCCTCTTGGGTAGTGCTGCTGCCAGAGCAGTGCCAGCTCCATCATGGAGCACTGCAAGTCTTCTTCTCCACAGTTCCAGATGAAGGGTTTCCTATCTATGTGCCCCTTGATATTGACGCTCCTCTCCCAAATCCAAAAGAAGGGACTTCAGTGAATGGCAATTATGTGTGAAGGGAACTGACTCGTATCAGGACCTCATTGATTTGGATGGTGAAGCTGAGGTCTGAATGGGGGCAAGCGCTGATGGTTTACGTATTCAGGACCTTCACTGCAAATTCAAGAGTTCTGGGTCACACAGGACACTCAGAATTAATGCAGATTTAGTTCACTGTTCACCAGAGATCCCCTCTCAAAATACAAATAGGGATCTTTGTTGAAAATCCTTCCCTTGTTGAAGCCAATGACTAAATTCCCCTTCCCTTAGATAGGACCAGGATATCCAGCCCTGCAGAAGCCCACATTTGACCTCTGCCTACCTTAGAGGAGCCAGGAGGTGAAGAAAGCTGGTCCAGAGTGAGCCAGACAAGCTGTAGGTGAAGCCTGTTAGCAGAGAGGCGCTCAGAAGGAGACAGCATTATCCTCTTTCCCATCAAAGCCATCTGGCCCTCCGTTGCCAAACCAGTGCCAAGCCTCAGTGACCTTTCAGACTCATCACTGTGCTTAGAAGATTTACAGTGGAAAAAAGCTACTTCTTGTGAGGAAACTCTTGCTCCTTCCTCCCAGGAGAGCATGTAGCCGCAATGACTCATATGTTCATCATCCTGGCTTCCCGTAACTGTCCAACAGTGGCTACAACACACAGGCTTGGGGAGAATCCGTGCTTGCTTGCCTCTGAGATAGGGTGATGTAAGCTCCTGCTCTGGCTTCTCCCAGCTTTGCAGACTGTTCAAAGTTCAAAGCTTTAGTCTCATCACTCCGTCACCCAGCAGGCCAGCCCTGGCTCAAGCACCGACTTGCCTCTCCTGAAGTGATGACATTTTAAAAGGGCTTTGGAATGACGAAGGTCCCAGAATCCCGGAGGAAATGGAGGTGAAGCTCACTGAAAGTCAGGACCCGTTTCCAGAAGATCTGCCTCAGTCACTGCAAGTTTTCAGGCAGAGCTGCAAACCACATTTTAGCATTTGCACTGGAGCTGCCGTGAAGATTTTCATTTCAAGGTGGCAAGATGTTTTCTACAAGGTACTGGTACCCTGCAGGGTAACCCCTCCAGAAGGAATTCTGTTATTCTGGGATAAATGGAAAAATAAGTACACTGAAGTCAGGAGGGAGATTATGGCTTCTGAAGTCAAAGAGGAGCTGAAAACTGAACTGGAGAGATGGGTCCAAGCCCTGAAGTGTCACTCAGTTTAGATTTCAAACACCTCAAAAATCCATCAGTGGATTTGCACGGAGCCCCATTAAAAAGTTCAAGGTCTCTCAGAAAACTGGGAGTTGGGCTTGGATTTTGAAGTTTCCTGCTTCCACCAGATTTAGACATCCTCTGGTCTGGGGCTTTGTTCAGGCCTGTCTCCGATTATAGAGCTGTGAAGGAAGAGGTCTGTTGAGGGAGCCACGTTGGCTGCTCTGCGAGAGCCACTGCTTTCCTTCAAATAGATCAAGAGACTCAACAAGAGCCTTGTGCCGGGGAACATGAGAGCAGCACCAAGGCATTTGACAGGAGGCTGTTTGAATGTTAGTGGTTTTTGTCTGGGGGACTCTTTGTGTCCTCCTCTTTCAAAATTCTCGGCTGTCCCTCTGAATCCAAACCACATGGATTTTTTCCGGATGTCAGGTAGATGCAGTCAAATTCTTCCAGCTGCCAACTGCAAGGTGAGATCCCAACAAGTATGTGGCAGGCTTTTGTGGAAAAGGGCTCCATCATCTCCAGTGCTCCCAAGGAAATCTTAGTTACCCATCAATTCCCACAGCAGGCAAAACAGTCTCAACCCAAAAGCCTTGATGTAAATCTAAACCATGATGTTCACTGGGGTAAAAACTGTCCTTTTATGTGAAGCAGCCTGGATCAGAACAGTTTATGAAAGCCAAATCTGAAGTCAGCCTTAATGAAAACTTGCTGTGCTCTTGGATTGCTTCTTGGCCTTTCCCTCCATCCCTCTCCCTTGAAGTTCTCCAGCATGCAACCTCTGCTGGGATACTCACAGGCTATGATCCTTCCAGGAGACCTGGGGCTACAAGAAGAAGACAGTTCTCTACCTTAGGTCAGTTCTTAATCTCTTAGCCTTCAGTGGATGCCAGCGGTATCAGGAGGCTGCAAGCATTTGTGGGATGAGGAAAGTTGCCCATAATGTGCCTGAATTAATCTTCTTGCTCCTTCCCAAGGCGAGCACGCAGCCCAGGCTACCTAGAAAGGATGAACGGAAAACAGACATTGTGGATTTATTTTTGTTTTCCTGGTGGGATGGCCAGCTGCCAGGCAGAGCTCCATTCTGCAGGACCAAGGACCCATCTATGCCCTTTTTGTTCCCACCGTTTTCAAAGGGTTTCCATTTAGGCTCTCAAGTGAAGGGATGCGCTGTGGGGAGCGCGGCTCACACCGAGCTGGCTTCACAAGGAAACTTCTCTGGAGCAGGGACACTGTGGTTTCAGGCTGGGTTGTGAGCGGTTTAGCCCCGTTTCGTTGTCAGCAGGAGCTCAGGTTGCAATGTCAGGCAAAAAGAGACCCAAGAAGGAGAAAAAGGTGGACCAAAATCTCCCTTGCCTCCATATCTTGTTTGAGGCTCCAAGCAATGGAAAGCCAAAGCCAAGTGCAGCTTTCCAAAGCGGCTGACTGATGTTGGAGGGATTTCAGGGGCTGATTTTACCCGGGGGGACTTGATTGTAGCATCTCTGCTGATGGCTGCCACAGATTTCCAGCCATCACAGGGTCATACTGCTGCCTTCACCATCAGTAGGAGCCCAAAGAGTCCAGCCCAAGACCAGTACCTTAGAAATCAGGGAGGTGTTTGCAGGAGGTGGTGATTATCTCCAGTTACTCCATCCCAGCAGAAGTTTGGGGGCCTTTGGGATGGAAAGCTGTACCGCCAAAGCACCCGGGAACAGAGCAGGGCTTTTCTTTCCCACCAAATCTCTGCTTGATTTATTATGCGCCTGCTCAGCAAGGAGGAACGCCAGCGCTGCAAGGATTGCGTTATCTGGGTTGTGCTGCTAATGAGGCCATCATGTTGATGAAGCATCAGCCTCGAACATTATCTTGGAGAGGTCCCACTGACACTTCTCCCTGAATAGACAGACGGGAGAAAGTCCTCAAGGCTCATTGTTTGGGATGAAAATAAATAGCAGCCGAGGTGGAGCAGGGCTGGTGGCAGATGCGTGCGAGAGATTGCACAACTCCTCTCGCTGTGGAGGACGGAGCTGCCCGATTAAAACCAGCTACAGATGAGCAGAGGGGTGGATGCAGGATGAGCGTTCATTAGGGATAATAAATAATTAGGCGTGAAATGCTTGGGAATGGCTCAAGTCAAGGGGTGCAGAGGGAGTGGGAGAATGAATGGAGGAGCAGAAGAGAGATCCCGTTCAGCAGAAGTTAAATCTGCGGGCTGTGCTTTTCCCTGTGAAGCTGGCAGCGCTGGCATAAAGAAAACAGGTGACTCGGGAAATTGTTGGACTTCCTTTCCTTCTCCTCCAGCGTTTTCCCCAGTGGCGATGATCTGCCAGTTCAGCTCTGAGTAAAAGTGACACATCTGGCAGTTTTACCCAGGAACTCCAGCCCAAATTTCTTTGCTTTGCTAACAACACAATGTTTTGTCATATTCTGGGCCACCCGTGAACCTCAGAGAAGGTCTAAACGCCAGCAGATCTGCCTATCTAGCTCTGCTGCAGGGATCTGGCAGCGGTGACGGTGGTCACGAGCTGCAGCTTGTGATGGTCCCCACCACTTCCAGCTGAGCGGCACGTGCGGAGTTGGATCCTTGCTGGCAGTCATAACCTCCGTGAAGTGTAAGGCCACGATGTTGAAGGTGGCTTCTGGGAAGGATAGAGGCAGGCTTGTCACGGCTCAGGTTTGTTTGGCTTCTAGCTGCTCTTGGGAGTCCATGGTGAGGTGGAGGAAGGGTGTGATCCACATGAGTATATCTGCAGATGCCCATCACAGCTGCCTGGGAATTGTCCCTTCAAATCCCTCTAGTCCAAGTGTAATAAGAGCAACTAAGCTCTCCTGGCAGGCTCTGCCACCTGTGCATCCTGATGGAAACCAACCATGGTTTCATCTCTCAAGGGGGCAGGACAGGACAGGCTCTCTTCTGACAGGGAGGTTTAGACCCAACATGTCAACCCCTGGATCCCAGCTGTGACCTGTCTTTGGCTGCCCTGGAGAAGAATTTAATCTGACTCCCTACTCGCTACTGGTTTTGGTGATAATTGTGGTACACAAACCATCCAGAAACATATATCTTATTCACATGGGTGCTCATGGGACATGAGAAGACATCAGCATATTGGTCCCATAATGTGGTTTGCAGGAGTAAGTCTCCTAAGCTGTCCACAGGACAAAGGATTTCTGCGTGGTTGGTTGACGGTAGGGTGGGCTGCTCCATGGGACCAGCTTCTGGGGATGGTGAAGTTGGGAAGGGAGCACATTTGCTGCCCAAGTTCTGCACTGGGTAGGGCTGGGCATAAGGAAGCCAAGCTGAGGGTGTCTGCTTGAGGCTGAGGATGGGCCACCAACTTGTGCTGAAGCTGCCAGTGAGTCACTTGCTCTGCCTGAACCCAGCAGCCTGGAAAACCCTCCTCAAACCTCAGCTCCTTGAAATTGTCAGATGTTAAACATAGGCTGAGATTCCCAGGGCAGAAGAAACATGCTGTAAGCAAAGATTTGCTCAACACCAAGAATCATGAGATGGAGGAACGCCAGCAAGGAAAGCAACCTTGGTAATGAGTGGTAATGCTCAGGAGGATGGGAGAGAGAGGAAACCACTCAATTTCCAGACTGCTGCTTCTTCAGTCAGCTGGAGCAGATGCCTTCAGCCTCCAGGAAGGGATGCCGCTGCTTCATGAGGCTTCTTCCATCTGAGCCTCTGTCAGCTGCAAGTGAAAGGGGAAAGCTGAGTGGAAGAGGTTCAGGTGCTGGCAGCGTGTCCTCTGCTCGCAGATGTACAACTGACAACTGCAGCTAACTCCAGCCCTCCTAAAAATCCCCACCGTCACCACCTCCAGACAGAACAAAACCCTGAAACACCTTCTCATTTGAAATGTTCCCAATCCCCAAACTCTTTCCCTATAGTGGACAACTACAGGAATCCAAGAGGCTTTTACATTTTGTTGTTGGTTTTGAATTTGGGGTTTTTTTTTCCATAAAGTCCCAAGGCAGCTTGTGCTTTAGGAATTGCTGAAGGAGGTAATTGCTCAGTGCAGTTCCTTGGAGGGACTGTTCTTGAAGTGAAAAGAGGAGTGTGTTGATTTGGTCACGTGCCAACCAGGAAATACCAAAAAGCTGAAGATGGACCCGTTACAAACAGGCTAACCAGCCTCAGATGTCCCTTCAGTATTGAAATAGGGAAGGTAATGCAGAGCACATGGGTCCTGTAAATAATGAGATTATTAACAAATACACAGAAATAAAGCCTCGGTGAAGCACTGAAGCCACTGGTTTCAGCTGAAATCTCTTAATTGCCCCTTATTGCCCTCTAACGGGTGGTTTTCCAACAGCCTGTCAAGATCTGAGGTTCTCTGTTGGGGTTTGTATCCCATGTGAGCCATGGTTTAATCCTAGTCTTCCTTCCTGCAGAAGGGCCAGAAGAGAGGCCGGGGCAGAATGGAGATGGTGATGTTCCAGGTCATGAGGTGTTGGCAGGAGAAAGTGGGAAAAATGCAGGGAAAAAAAACACAAAGTGGGAGAGACAAGTGTTCTTCCATGGAAGCAGGGCAGAAATGTGAACTGTGCTCGACTCTTCTCACCTGCTTGACCCCTGTCCTGGGGTTGCTTCATTGCTTGAGCCTAAAAGCCTGGGGAGGAAGGAAGTGAGGTGGAAAGACCCTCAGGAAAACTCACAGCCCTCAAAGCAGGGAGCCTGGAGTTGGGTTTTCAGTCCCTCCTTTGGCATCCCTGCGAGCACCCACCCCGTTTAAGGAGGAGGCTGCTGGGAGCTGTGGGTGCTCGTACGGGTTCTAAAGCCATCAGGTGGTTTGTCTCCATGCCAAAAGATGGACCAAGGAGCCCGACTCTAGGCATCCAGCCTTGCAAATACCAGCCTAGTTTGTAACTCCTGTGTCTGAGCTTCCTGTCCTGCAGATGGGACAAGGGTGTAGGCAGACATCAATGCAGCTGAGGTACGTGCACGTTCTCCCTTTAGAGGAGGGAGAACCGTGTCCAAAGCAAGGTGCCCTCACAGTTGTGAGGATGGAGAAAGGTCTCTTATATCCCATGGGACAGAGGCAACATGAGCAGTGGGTGGGAAGGATGGCACTGGCATGGTGCTTTGGAGATGCTGGGGAGGAAGGAGGCCAGGCTTACCCCGTGGCATGGTGCTGGGAGTGTGGGGTGGCTTTAACTGCTGGCTAGAGAGGAGTTCTACAGCCTCCTGCTTTTTGGAGAGGTCCAGCCTTGAGCCAGAGATGCAGGCAGCGCTCCTGGGCTTTGAGGGTGGAGTGGGAGCACTGAATCCCCAGAGCGTGGAAGGAAGCAATGCAGCAGACACGATCTTCAGCCCTTTCATTGTGGTGCTTCAGCATCGCTGTTTGACCTCCAGCATTTGAGCTGGGAAGTTTCAAGCCATTTTTAGCTGCCTGGCTGCAAAGGGGAAGGGAGGGAGGGGGTAGAGAGAAATACCACGCGGTTAGTGTTACATCCCCGACACAATAGGGACTTTTTTAGCAATTTTCCATTGTGTTGCAAATGGCAAAGATCACGGTTATATTTGCCTGTTTCAGACTGTCCTGGCGAATTAGCTTTCCTCTGCGATTGGGTAATAGTTTTCACATCGCATTAGCTTCAGCGTTCGGAGCGCGATAGAAAAGCTGCAGCTGAAGAGCACCGGTTCTCCGGCCGTTGGAGAAGACCTTCATCCTTAGTGCAACCTAGGGAAGAACAGGTTGGAAGAAGCTCGATCGCTTTGTGGGGTAGAGAAAGAGGAGGTGGCAGGTGGGCAGTACCTTTGCTCCAAGGGTATTGATTGCACTTCCCAGGCCAATAAAAATGCATGTGTTCCTGGCTGGAATAACAATCAGGACGTTTCTTTGCTCTGGGATAAGTCAGGATTTGACTAGATTTATGCTTGGCTCCGCGGAGGACATGCAGCTATTGACAGCCTGAAAGAAATTAGGCTAAGAAAACAAAACAGAAACAACTGGGAATCGTTGCAGCTTTCAGTCTGCAGTATTGCTTCCAGGACCGTAGGACCAAGGCGCTTTGACTCTGGGCCATGGCCCGGTTGGTTGGTTATTTTTCACTCTTTGAGATCTCGCACAGTGCTTCCCGCGGGGGAGTTCTGCTCTGCGGTCTGGATGGAGCTGTGGTGCGCGTCTTCCTCGTTGTGGCACCTGGAGCACGGTCACCAAACCACTGGCTGGTGACGGGATGGAGGGTCAGAGAGCTCTGCCTCTGCTTGTCTTCTCCTGCACGGCCAGGCCTGGGTGAGGTGTGACCGGAGCGCCGGTGGTAAAAGTCGCTGCAGCATTGTTCCCTCCTCTTGTAGCTCCTCACAAGTTCTTTAGTCTCTGTGCAACACCACCATAACAGGGATCCCCAGTTAAAGCGGCTTGCTGAAGGGTGGGAAGCTGTTGCTGGTGAAGGCAGCTCCGCTGAGCCTTGGTACTTCTTCCTGAGAGACACAAGTGGGTGAGAATTTTCTTGTTGCTTTTTAGAAACCGTGAAGTTAACCCAGTTGTCCTCAGAAATATCATTAAACTGGTGTTGATCCTAGCCTGGGTCTATTTTATCTTCTTCCCCCAGGAGACCTTCTCCCATTTTTAGAGACTGCTTTTGAGTCATGTCAGGCTTGTGCCAAACATTGGTAGTGAAACCCAGTGTTCTGCAGACAGGGTTTTCATCCCGTGGTGGAACTTCACGCCAGGGCTTTATTAAAGCACTTGAGCTATAGGGTGAACTTCACTGGGCTTGATGCAATACCAGACCAGGTACCGCATGAACAAGGTACGCTCCCCACACTCTGCCAGTCCCAAACTCCATCTCTGATGCATAAGCCCAAGGGATAAAACATATGTGGACTGTATAGTGTGAAGGTCAGAATGACGTTAGGGCTGCAGAGCGTCTGTTTGTCCATTCTGCTCACAGAAAAGGCCATCATATTTTGTCACCATCTGGACAGCAAATGTGCCTTCCTACAGGAACTTAGTTTTGACCTTTGCTTGTTTTGTGTAAGAATGAATATAAGGCAAACGTGTAACGTTTGCACTAGGGATCTCCTGTCAGCACCGCAGATAGGTCAGGAGAGCTGACTTGGCTGTCATGCTTGGGTCATGTATTTATGAGACATGTATATAAAGGCACATATTTGAGGTTATTCTTTGTATTTGGCTTAAGCTGGGGAAAACAGAACCTCTGTTTGAAGCAAGGTTATTCCTAATGTTGTCATTGAAGTTCGGTGATTATTAGTTTTAATGTGAGCAGCAAGTCCTACCATATGCCAAGAGCTCCACACAATGTGCTGCTTCATGGAGGTGGTGTGGTTGTCATCGGGAGGCAAACGTATCTGCTGCAGGTCCTGTGATTCATGGCGCCGATTGCATGGATCATGACCATCAGTTAATATGATCTCCTGCAGACCATGAACGTGTCGTTTCTTGTTTCATCAGTCATTAGCACGGACGGGTTGTGTCGTTTGGTGGTCTCTGATATTTGGGCTGTTTGGTAGGTGGGCTGGTGACTGTCAGTCTTATGTAGTTCAAGCGTGATGGAGCAAGCTAGGATGAGTCCCTCGCCATAGCCATCAGCTGGAATTGGCTAACCAGAGCTGGAGCTTCTTCTTTCCATTTGGAAAGTCCTAACACCCAGCAAAACCCCAGCATAACCTGTAAGCAAAGACTTGGAGCTCTTTTTTTGGAGAGGAAGGAAAGGTCAGTCTTCCATTTATCAAGTGACCTGGTAGCTTGCCACCGAGACAGACTGGGACAGCAGAGTTGAGTGCTCTAACTTAAAATGAAGAGGTTTTGTTGGTTAAACATCTACTGAGGATGCTGCTGGTGGTATTGGGGCAGCCCCACTACGTTCACCCAGCTTTGTACGAGCTCATGGCAGTCCCAGCTCCATCCCACACCCTTCAGCTCCCTGCAGCCTCACCACGAGATGCTGCTGCTCGCTTTATAGCATTAAAATGGGTCTTGCCAAGATTAAATAGGGAAATAAACCCCTGCAGCTCAGGCTTGAGCTGCTGAGATTATGAAGATTGATCAAATAGCACAGCTGAATGTATTTATTAAATAAATGGGTGGTTTTTCTCTTGCCTTGCACCCACGGGGCTGATGCTGAGCTGCATTCTGCTGGCTTTACATGGATCCCACCACACGGACAGTAGCCCAGGCAAGGGCTGAATCGAGCTTTTACTTCAGAGTGTTGAGCTAGACCAGCCAGTTTTGCTTTTTTGGGGCTGGTGCCTGGTTTCGTTTGCCCGTTTTCTTGCGCCGGCTGAAAAGTTGCCCAGCGCGGGTTCTTCCAGACAGGCCTGGGGGTGTTTCCATTTGTGCCAAGAAAACTGGGCTTCGACAGTCAAAACAAACCAAAGCAACTTCATCCTTCCATCCCGTGTCCCTCAGAGTAAGTGAAAAGGCGTGTGTCATCCTTTTTTTGGTTTAAAATGCAAAGCCCGGTCTGCGTCCCACCCGCTTTAGCCCTGTCCCTTTAAAATCTGACTTTGGCAGCAGGTCCGGTGGCTGCGGCTCCTGTCCCGAGCAGATGGCTTTAGTTAGGCCAGATCTGGTGGCAGGTCTCCGGGATGCCAGATCTCTGCCTCGCTCGCTCCTTTCTTCTGTCATTAATAAAGCCGTCGAGAGAATCTTTAATAAATAAACAAAAAAGCATTTTTCAACAGACAGTGGGATGGAAAATGACTCATAGGAAAACAGGGTATAAAGTACACTCTAGTATTAGGTATTACATGTGTCGAGTTTCTGCTTGAGCTCCAAGAATGCTGTGGTTTCTCTTGAAGGATTATGCCATTGTGGAATAATGTCATTGTGGAGTATTTGGTCAAGATGAGCTGGTTGAGTCTGGTGGTTACGTACAAATATATATCCCTGTGTTTTTCAGCGTTTGGAAAATGTGTGACAAGCAGTTTTGGGGAGGCTACGGGCAATTATTGCCATGAGTGTTTCCAGCCCTGCCGAATGCCATCAGAACTGCTGGAGTCATGCTTTCTCTCCTCCTTTCCTTTACTTCATTCATGTAGGACCTACTTTCTTTTCCTCAGGGTTGGGTGACAGGATCCTTTGGTTTAGACCTACCAAAGGACTGATCCAGTCGCGGAGAGAGGCTGGGAGGAGCACGCGTGGCATTAATGTGAACGAAGAGCAAAGTCCTTAAGGGGTGGGGGAGAAGGGGGTGAGAAATATTCTGCACAGAAAACATGATGTTGAAGTTGGGGTTCCCCAGCAGTGCCAGTAGGACATGGAGGAGAAACCTTCATCCACTAACTCTTGTTCCTCCTCTGTGAACATTACCTGGGAGAAGGGACCTTTCAAGTGGCACTTGTGCTTGTTCCAGCAAGTCATCAGCAGAGTTAAGGAGATGCCCAAGAAGGGCTGATGCTCAGTTTCGCTTTCCTTGTATCCTATGATCTAGATGACCTTTAAAAGATCCCTTCCAACCCAAAACATTCTATGATCCTCATTTTCAACACCGCAGTCCCTAGAAACGCTGCCCTGTCCATTTTTGGTCGGAGGTGGTAGGACATCATTCTTTCTTCCCATTATTCAAGTGAGCTGATGATTAGGGAAGGAGAACAGAAGTCTTTTACAGCTTGGTTTCCAGCCTGTCTGTGGAAAAAAATGTGCGTCATGATGATTCTAACGCTAGAAATTACGACTCCGTGATCCCGTTAGCTGTTATCATCACTTCTACCTCCCCAGCCTGTGCTGCGCAGAGGTTTGACAGCTCAGGGTCAGCCCCGGGCAGCTCCTGCTCAAGCATCACTGAAGAGCGCGAAGGAAGCATCAAAGGGTGAACTTGGGGGAAAGGGCTCGGGGAAGTCTTTACAGAGCACTAAATATACGACTGCAGACAGGCTTTAAAAATGGGAAATGCTTGAAGCAAAGCGAGGCTGTTTGGATACAGAAGGCTTCATTTTCTAGCGTTTCGTGGCCAAAATAATTATAAAAAACAAAGCACATCTACAAAGATCTGCTTCTAGTTTTGCCCATCTGTCACAGTCCCTCGGTCTCACCTGCACTACCTCCTTTTGGGTTTGGTTTTGGCAGTTTTCGTCAGTGAAGGGCGGAGGATATCATGGGAGGGCGTAGGTGCGTGTGAACCTCGGTGGAGGACACTGCCTAGTGGCCAGAAGGAAAGTGGAGGTGGCCTGGCATGGGGTGGCTTTGGCCAGCAGCTTGTTTTTGGGAAGGTGCCGTGTGGATGCTGGAAGAGCGTGTGATTTTAAGTTTTCTTTTTCTTACCACTACAGTCTCTATCTACCTTCTATGTAGTTGAGACACCAGCGTTAATATCAGTTTGATGCAATACTGGGACGAGAGGAAACTAGGACAAGAGGAAGTGGCCCCAAGTTGCACCAAGGGAAGGTTGGCTTGGATATTAGGAAGAATTTGCTTACTGAAAGGGTTGTCAGGGATTGGAAGGAGTTGTCCAGGGCAGTGGTGGAGTCCCCATCCCTGGAGGTATTTAAAAGACATATAGACATAGTGCTGAGGGATATGGTTTAGTCGAGGAGTTGTTAGTGTTGGGTTGATGGGTAGACTCGATGATTTTAAAGGTCTTTTCCAATCTAGACAATTCTGTGATTCTGCGAAAACATAAATAAATATAAACACATTGTGTTTATAAATGTTATATATAATTAAAATATATCTAAAATAATATATGCTATGTTAATGCATAAATATAAACGTATACTGGTGGTAAAAGGAGTGAAGGGTCACCAGGCTGAGCACATCTCTGGGGGCTTCCAGTGCCGGGATGAGGTCTTGGAATTCCCCGAATGGAGCAGCAAGAATAATGTTGGTTCAGGAATCACGTGGCCTAGAAGCCAGCATCAGCTGGGGAAAGCCCTTCTAGCCACATCACATCACGGCGATGGCATGTGCCATTCCTCCGACGCAATTATTCTTCATAGGCTCGTTGACCTGAAACTAAACTCTTGGGAAAGCTGAGATTTGAGGCAGCCTTTGTCTGTCCGACTTCGAACGGGGAGAGATGGGGCTCCGGGGGAAGGGGTGGACATGTGGGGGAAGCCGGCTTGCCATTCCCGTGGATGCTTTTAGGGGATTAAGTGGGGAACGATCGCTCTCCAGGCCTGTCTCAAGGTGGAAGAATTACCTGGAGGGCCCTCTGGAATCCATTTTTGGATGACTGGAGATTTTTTCCTATCTGCAGTGACAGAAAGTGAGTCCAGTGGTCTGGAAATGCCCCCCTGAGCTGTCAGAAGAATGATGGTTGCTCTCTGCAGCTCGGTGGAAGGCTGACCCATGGCAGGCTGCAGCGGGAGCCGGGGGCAGCTCGGTCCCTCTGCCCATTGTCATGGGCAGGTCTGCCATGGGGGAGGCTGGGGACACCCTGCCATGGGAGGTGGGTCAAGCTGGCCTCTGGTTGCTTCACTGGTTGACTTTGGAGAGGAACAGGAGACATGGAGGAAACAGGGGGAGAGTCCTGCCTTTCCTTCAGGTATATTGCTGCCTCCTCTAACCTCCTGGAAATGCCCAAATTTAGCACCAGGAAGATGCTGTTGGAGAGGAGCAGTTTGGGTCCTCACCAGGCCACCTTCCCAGGCCTGGAGGAACCACTTCTCCTGAGGGTCTGGCTGGTTACTAGAAAAACTAGAAAGTGTTTGGGGGAAGAACCAAAGTTCTGGGGGCTATAAGGGGCCCTAACTCCATCCATAGCATCACCTCAGCTGGAGGAAGATGAGTAGCTTGATGGAAAGTCCTTCCCAGCCCCATTCCTGGAGGGTAGACTTCAGCACCACTATCCCGAGTGCTGTTTGCTCTGCCTTTCAGCTGCTGCTTCTAAAATTTCTCAGGTGCTTTGCCTAGTTGCTGTTTTTGTTGCTAATATCCCTGGATAACATGGTTACTGAGAAAACAGAGGAGCAGTGACACAGACCTTTGTGTTTCCTAAAAAAATCTCCTAATGTTGGGGTTTTTTTTCATCCCACAGGTTTCTGGCAGCAGGTGAGGAGCTGGAACTGGAGCAGGAGGACCGCTTAACACCGAGGCCATCCTAGACACTGCGGGAGCGTGGACCCAGCCAAGCGACGGTAAGGAAATAGCCTCTTATTTCTCCAGAACTGGTAAATCACTGCACACAGTGAGTTTTGGTGCCGTGGTCTCATGCATGGACTTTGCTTGTGAGGTTTTGTTTGCTTGAAGGCACCCCTGTTGCTCTGAAGCCACCTCTGGTTGCTCCCAGATCCCTACAGCCATAAAGGTTGCGCCGTCCCTTCCCGATTTGTAAGTCTGCTGGGTTGTATGTTCTTATGACATGATGCTACTTCCTGGGCGAGCCGCAATTATACCATGTCTTCCAAAAGAGTTCCTCTGTAGAAACCCAGATGTTCAGCCTGTGAAAGCCAGCACTTGAATCCCACATTTGGGAAGCGAGGAATACCTTGGGCACCGTGGACACCTTGGCCATTGAGGTTGTGTGTGTGACACTGGGCTTTGTGTCTGTGTTTTCCATGAGTGCAGAGCTCATGGTCCTGCAGGGGAAGAATTGGGAAGGGGGAAAAAATTGGGAAGGGGGAAAAACATCACTCTAGAAGCCCAACGACATTAAGCAGCCTTGCAGTATGGGGTGCTCCTCAGCAACCTCACAATAACAAACCAAAGAGAGATGCCCACCAGAATGTGCTGTGAAAAGGTTTTCACCGACCCTCTTGTATCTGAGCAGGTCTTGTGGGCAAGCCTAAAGACCTCCACAAAACCAGTCTGCAGATGGAAACAGGGTAAAAAGAATGTCATGAAGAGAGAAACGTATTTTACTTTCCAGCTTCTAGGGAGTTGGAAATAATGTGGAAAAAGATGTTGTTAGTTAATACTGATGAATGATCCTCTGGCAGCACCATTAATCAAAGCTAATCATCGGAATGTTTCTGGGAGCGGAAATCTGTATGCAGTGGTATAGAATAAATGGCTTTATCGCTTTCTTCTACGGAGTTTGACGGGCATCCAGTGGCCTGCTGTTTTCTCGGCTGTCTAATGACTCAGGAAGGCCCAGCAGAGGTTTTGTTGGCATTAAGAGCTCCAGTTAATAGTTTGAAAAGCAGCTATGGGAGTCAGATTCTCCCCCCTACCCCACTGACTCCTGGGGGGATTTTACCCACAATTTTTAGCTCTGATTTTTATTTATTCTGCTGAGCGTGTGCGTTTGCAGTCGAGGTATCTCTTTGGTGTAGATTTCAGGAGGATGATTTATTCCTTTGCGTTGCCAAGCCATCGCTCCACAAACGGTTCTTTCTACAGGGGCTCCACAGCAAGTCTCTGTCCATCCCACCCTCCTAAACACCGTGTTTGGCCGTGTAAAGGGGTGTCCTTTGCTTGTTCATGTCAGGAAAATTACTCTTCTGCTCTTTGCAAAGGTATTTCTGGAGTGCAGGGGTGATGGGCTCAAGTGCATTATTCAGCACGTGTCCTGTTAAAGCCAGTGAAACTCTTTGACCGGGAGAGTGAAGAGTGATTCCAGGTGGAAAGCTCCAAGCGAATCACCAGCCAGTGTTGATTTTATGGGTCCCAGAAGTTTCACAGACACCTTTCCACGTAGAGGTGAGTGCTGCAAATAGCAACCACCACCATCAAGCCCAGCATGAAGATCCCTCTGTGCAAACACACACAACTGGTTTCCAGGACATCGGATTTAAGCCAAGGCTGAAAAGTTGCATGAGCTTCTTTGGTAGGAGTTGTCTCGCAACAGCAAAACGAACGTGAAATTCATTAGCGAGACCTGAACCCTGGATCAGCCGTCTGAAAAATGCGGCGGGCTCTTGCCAAGCCGATAGAAAGGAAGACCGGAGGAGCAGTGTAAAAATTTATATCCCGTTTTATACTGCGGAGTTGCAAACGGTCGGCGAGGACACCCGTGTGCCCAAGCCACCGCGCTTTGCAATGGAAAGCGACTAATTGCCATGATGGGAGAGGAGATGCGAGAGTCAGCCAGGAGCCAAGGAGCAGCCGTGGCCCTTGATCCTTGTACCAACCACAGTCAGCATTAAAAATTTTTATTGTGGTGTTGGGACTACGCTGCAGAAGAATAAGAAATCGGAGAAGGCAAATGCATATAAAGTGCCTTGGAAATCCCCCTGCCACTGCAGCGTTGCCTTCTCAACCGGCTCCTAACCCCTGCCCACGTCCTTCTGAAAGAGCCATTATGTGCGTTAAAGACTCGTATTTGGGTTTTTCTCTTTGTCTCAGTGCTTCAGATCACTTTTTGCCGTGCGGTTCCCGGCGTTTATTTTTTTTCCCTAAGAGCTGATAGCGAACTGTGTTCCCGATCTCAACACTTCGGGCTTGTGCTGTTTATTTAATGACTTTCACTCACTTCAGGATGATTAAGTTCATCTGCGTCTGGGTGTTTTGGTTAGCATTAAATTCCCTTTATTTTGGGAAGTTCATTTCCACGCTGTGCTTTCTCCCAGTTGCCTTCCTGTAAGTGAGGAGGGTGGGTTTTGATCCAGGTCTCCCTTCTTCCCCACTCCTGTTTTGCAATTTTTCTTTCCTGGCTTGTGACCGGCTTTCCAATTCTGCCTCTCAGAGCATGAAAATCCACCCTGGAACAAGACAAACCCAAAAACTTTCTGCTGCTGAGAGAGCCAATGCTGCTGTGGGGAAAGTGCTCAAGACCTGCATCCCTTCAACACTGCACCTGCTTGGGACATCCCCAAAGCCCAGTCCTTTGCAGAACATCACAGAATCATGGAATTGTTTTGTTTGGAAGAGACCTTCAAGATCATCGAGTCCAACCATTAACCCAGCACTGCCAGAGCACCACTAACCCCTGTCCCTCAGCACCACATCTCCACGGCTTGGAAACCCCTCCAGGGATGGGGACTCCACCACTGCCCTGCCCAGCCTGGCACAGCCCTTCACAGCCCTTGCCACTAAGAAATTCTTCCTCATGGCCAACCTAAACCTTCCCTGATGCAACTTGAGGCTGTTCCCTCTTGTCTTATCACTTGTTCCCTGGGAGAAGAGCCCGACCCCACCTGGCTCCAACCTCCTTTCAGGGAGTTGTGGAGAGCCAGAAGGTCTCCCCTGAGCCTCCTTTGCTCCAGGCTCAACACCCCCAGGTCCCTCAGCTGCTCCTCACCACACTTGTGCTCTAGACTCTTCCCCAGCTTTATTGCCCTTCTGTGGCCACGCTCCAGCCCCTCAATGTCCTTCTTGGAGTGAGGGGACCCGATATTTTCTCATCCTTGCTGCCACCATCAAGAGATGGTGGTGGTGTGTCTCTTTGCACATGCACGGAGATAGGGATAGTCCCTTGCACCGAGGCAGGGAACCTCTTGGTTGCCATCCATCTGTTTTAGCAAGTGGGGACTCCAGGTCTGTGCGATTAGTGCATGGGTGGGTCATTTTTTCTCTCCTTCGCGTTGTGGTGGCCAGCAGAGGCCCCAGGGTTGTGGAGCTGGGAAGGAGAGCAGGGCTCAGCCCTGCAACAGCAACCGAACCGCTCCACCTGGAGGTGAAAGCAAATTATAACGGGGGCTCGGGGGCCAGCTGGGATTTGTAGCTCAGCAGCTGAACTGGAAAAAGCAAAGGGTCGAGATTTACCTGGTGTCGACCTGAAACCGAGGTTATGTCGAGGAAACGAATCCATGATTTGAAAGGAAAGCGACGTGGAAGCGCGTGAAGCCCATCTGCGTGATGGAACGGCAGCGCACGGGAGGAGATGCTCCTGCTCCGGACTGCATCTCTCCTAGCATCTGTCTCCAGCCCTGCTGCCTCTGTCATGGGGAGACCACTGGATGAGCTCTTTTGGGGCCAGGAGCAAGGGTTTGAATTAAGGCATCTCCCTTCCCAGGGCACAGGTTTCTTCCGAGCTCAGCGGCTGAAGGTTTTTTGCTCCTTGCCCCTGCATCTTCAGACGTGCCTCTTCTTTCCTGGGCACTGCTTCCTCATCAGATTTTATTCATTTTGAGCACGCATCTTAAATATCCCACCCAACTCCTGATGTTCACCATGCTCACCAATGGCTTGCCGTTTGTACAAACAGCATTTTTCAGTTATGAGCAACTGAGTGAAATGAAGTCACCCGGACTAAGGAGAACAACAACTCTAAGAGCTCCAGACCTTGGGGAAAGTCGGGGCTGTGTTTGAGGCAGTATCTCCGTATTTTGGGATAACAGCTCCCTGCTAGCTCGGATGGATGCTGAATTGAATGAGCCGGTGATCTGACCCACCGGGAGTTTCTGCGGTTCCTGCACACACAGAAAAAAAACCCCAACTTCACTGTCTCTGGGGATATTTTGCACAGAAATATTGCTCCGAGGGAAATTAGTGCTGAGCATACGTGGAAAATAACCAAAAAATATAGTCATATATCTTGCAAGACTTACAGGAAATTAGCACAAGTGAATTACTCTAAACAAAATTACCCTGCCACAGAGCACATGTGTTCCGAGGAAGAATTTGAAAATCATTTGAGAAGGCTATTTTTTATTTTTTTTTCTTCTTTGCAAAGCTAATGGATCTCATAATTTTGCACAGCCCTATTGGAAATAGGAAAGAACCTGCCTCGTCCAATTAAGAATTAGAAGTAGAGCAGCAACAGGGAGAAAGATTTCTATTTTTAAAAGGGAACACAAAGATTTTGTTCTCAAGCTCCATGAAATCCTGCTGAATTGGGCATTCTCTCCAAGGCAGTGATATTTGCTGGTACCAGAAAAATGCTGGTAGCTTGTTGCCAAGATTTCATGTAAAAATGCACCGTGCTGGGGTGAGGAGCGAGGGTGCACTGGGAGAGGCGGGTGATGGGCAGTGCTGGGTGGCTCTTGCAGAAACTGAGGACCCGTTCTCCAAAATAGGAGTTAAAAGCCCAGGGGCTTATTTAATAGATTTAAGTATTTACTGCTGTCTCAGGAAGCAGGAAATTCCTACCACTATGGGGGAAGCACAAAGCTCAGTTGGACAAACAGGGAGTCTAAAGCATGCTAGGAAAATGTGCTTGATCCTGATGGGATTCAGCAGCCTCTAGATCATGGGATCATAGAACTGTAGAATGGTTTGGGTTGGAAGGGACCTTTCAAGGTCATATCCAACCCCCTACAGGGAGCAGGGACATCTGCAACTAGAGCAGGTTGCTCAGAGCCCCGGCCAACCTCACCTGCAATGGTTCCAGGGATGGGGCAGCCACCACCTCTCTGGGCAACCTGTGCCAGGCTCCCACCACCCTCAGCCTCAAAAATTTCTCTATTCTGTCTAGTCTAAATCCCCCTCTTTTAATTTAAAACCATCCCCCCTTGTCCTGTCCCAACAGGCCCTGCTAAAGAGATTGTCTCCATCTTTAAGGCTCCCTTAAAGTCCTGCAAGGCCACCAGAAGGTCTCCCTGGAGCCTTCTCTTCTCCAGGCTGAACAAGCCCAACTCTCCCAGCCTGGCCTCCCAGCAGAGGGGTTCCAGCCCTCCCTTCATTAGATCATCAGTAAGATAATACTTATCATCTCAAGAACATGGCACCATTTTGGAGCACAGATGTCTGGTGGCTCATAGCAAACTGGTCCAGCTGGTGGGTTTGGAGGTGCCAAAGGCGCTTCTGCTTAGTGCTGTTGGAGGAAGATGCTTCTTCCCCAAACCCCAGCCCTGGCTGCAGAGAGGCTGCGTTTTTCTCCAACGACGCTTTGGATTATCATAAAAATTGAGGAACTAGCTTCAGATAGACTCAGGCTTTCAAGTTTATTAGCTGTGTTTTCAAGCTGGGCTCCAACCCCTTCTGCTGGAGCATGCACCTCCTCGTTCTCCCTGCCATCTCCTGCTGACCGTAATGAGCTGTTGGAGAGGAGGGAAGGAGAGGTCAAGCTCCTTCAGCATCAGGTGCCAACGGGGACGTGTGGAAAACAGATCCACGTCATTGTGGCAACCAAAGCACTGCCCTTGGCGGGCAGAAGAACTGCCCCGAAATAGCAGCATGGGCGGTGCAAACAGGGCGAGCTGCCGTGGTGATGGCAGGGCTTGGGTGGCCAGGGCGCGTTGAAGCCGTCTTGCCCCAACACGTGGGGTTAAGCTCTTCCAGCAGCTCACGTCTTGGTCTCCAGTGTAGGGAAGCCTTTTGGTGCTGAAATCGTTTACTTTGCACTTTTAACCATAGAAACTATGACGGAGCTGCCTGGGGAGTTTCTTTGGAGAGCACTTGGAGATGTCAGCAGGCTCATGCTGCTTTGCTTTGGGAGTGAGGAGCAGACACCAGGAGGTTGGACGCGTTTATTTTTGTTGAGATCCAGGTCCATCCAGCCAGGGAGCACAGTAGGGCAGCTTTGGCCGTATTGTTTTAGTTGTCCTAGGGCTTGTTCTGGCAAGAGAAGGTGCCAAGGCAAGAGCAAGTCAGTAGGGAATACTTGGATAATAATGACCACAGGTTTTATGATCTGGAAGGGAAGATGCTCTTTCTTTTAAAGGCAGCTGACTTGCCCTGCATGGGGCTTGGCTGCTGCGTGAGGAGTAAAGGACCTGCATGTCCTCTTCCGTGGCGTTGGGCTTCCCAAAGGCAGCAGAGTGCCTTGGAAAGCTCTCTCGAATCCAAAGGCTGTTGACATCCCAAAGCGTTTCTGCTGGTGTGTTGGCCCTTCTCCCGCTGCCGTTTCTCAGTGAGATTTGCTGTGGCTATCTTGGGACTTAACCAGCGTCCAAGAGTCAGGAGAGCAAGGGCTTTCAAAGGGGCTTTTGGACAAGCTGGAGCCCCAGTTTGCGTGCTGCGAGCAAGCTCAAGAACTTGGCTTCATGTCTTTACCATGGCGTTTTCTCTCCTACGTAAGAGCGAGCTGGGAGATGTACTTGGGCTTCCTCAGAATCCAGACACCAAACTGATGATAAGGGAGGGGGAATTAAAAAAAATTAAATAGGCATTAAGCGAGAGTCATCTCTGCTCCGCACGGGCCTCTTCCCTTCCCTGGGCCCGCTTCCCAGCACGCTCCGTGTTGTTCTCTGTTCCTGGATGGGAAACAGCACTAAAAAAATGTTGATGTTTGTAATTTTCTGCCTGGGATTTGCTGTATGCAAATTCTCAAGACCTGCTGTTGCAAAGCTGAGCACTACGGTGATGGGGCGAGCGTCGGGTGGTGTCCAAGCTCCCCACCCAAGCAGGGAGGAGGTGCAGGTCCTAGGAGGGTCCTTGGTGCAGGGCTGGGCTGCCAGCCACACGCTGAGGTCTCCGGCAACACGCTTTACCAACAGTAATCAACAGTCCATCTAAATTAAGGGGTTTTTAAAGCCTACAAGGAGTCTCGTCAGTGAATTCTGCGAGTCAGCACAACGGCAGCGGTGGCTTCGGTGTTAAATAGCGTCACGTCAGAGACTTGTTTCGGCCGTTGGCAAATTCTGGCTGGAAAAAAGGGTGCGGGTGATCTGCTGTTGTAACCACCTCAAATATTTGTGGCTGTTGCTTTGCAAAACCCTCGTTGATTTTGGGGGTAGCTCTCCCCTGCCAGGGAGCTCCCCATCCTCCCATCCCCAAGGGTGTGGTGGCAGATGGTGGTGATGCTGGTAGATGCTCCCTAAAAACCCAGCTGGGCTTGGGAGAGGGAAACGCTTCAGTCCCTGGGACGGCAGCGTGCCTGCGGTCAGGTGAGATCTGTCAGCTCCACCATCGCGGGTAACGGTGATGATGGGTGAGATAAGAGCTACTCCTCCTCACTGACAGGTTGTTTTTCCTCCCTGCGCAGTTCACTGGGAGGTCAATGCACTCAAGGGGCTTTTTTGTTGTTGCTGTCATAGTGCGGAGTTTTCTGGCTCAGCTCGTCTTTGCTGCCGAGGAGTGTCTCCTTAGCAGATGGAGCGTGGATTCACCTGCCTTACCTTAGGCGTTTAAAGCTCAGACACCTCAGCCTGCGCTAATCACCTCCTTCACAGCCGTAGAAAGGCACCTGGCATGTCCTAAAGAAGGTATCAATGGGGAGTTGCATCAGCAGCCTGCTGAGGAAAAGGTTTTGTGCCTTCAAGTCCTCACAGAACCGTTTTGGTTGGAAAAGACCTTTAAGATCAAGTCCAGCTGTTCCCCTATCACTGCCAGGGCACCACTAACCCCTGGCCCTCAGCACCACATCTCCACGGCTTGGAAACCCCTCCAGGGATGGGGACTCCACCACTGCCCAGCCTGGCACAGCCCTTCACAGCCCTTGCCAGGAAGTTCTTCATCTCCAATCTAAACCTCCCCTGGTGCAACCTGAGGTCGATTCCTCTTGTCCTGTCGCTTGTTCCTTGGGAGAAGAGCCCAACCCCACCTGGCTCCAACCTCCTTGCAGGGAGTTGTGCAGAGCCAGAAGGTCTCCCCTGAGCCTCCTTTTTTCCAGGCTCAACACCCCCAGGTCCCTCAGCTGCTCCTCACCACACTTGTGCTCTAGACCCTTCAGGGGGGACAATCCTCTGCCTCAGTGTCCTCAGAGCACATTTTCAGCTTTACTCTGCCGTGACCCCCCAGCTGATGCTCAGCAGAGGATTTAACACACCCTAAATCCCACTCTGAGGGACCGCAGGTGCTTGCTTCGGTGTCCCTGTAGCCACTTTCTCTCCTTCCTAGCCATGGTCAAGGTGTTGCAGCTCCATGGGGCTGGAGGGAATGGTTGGAACTTGCTGCAGTGTTAGACCAAGCCCAGGCGAGCCATGTTCTTTGAGACCTGGGGATGAGAGATCCGAAAGGTGTCCACAGGAAAGCCGTGTGCTCTGATTTTCACGTGTTTGCCTTTTTAGGCGTCTCACCTCCTTTGGAAGCAGAGGCCAAAGGTCTACATGCACTCCAGCGCCTTTTAAAAAGAGACCTTTGCGTAACCTGAATCCTTCTAAGCGGTAACGGGTGTTTCCTTGATGTGCAGCAGCCATCCCAAAAGCACACAGAGCTGCTTTAAAACACCGAGATGTCTGCACCGGTTTATGGAAGCCTTGCTCCTGGTTCAGCTTCCCGATGTTCCAAATCAGCTGCCGAGGCTTTAGTCTAGCTGCCGGTCGGGATCTCTGTGTCCTCAGGGCAGGATTGACTGCGCTGACATCCCTGCAGCAACACCCGTGTGCGGCAGCTGCGTGGTTCAGCTCTGATTTCTCAGATGATGGGTGAGAAGACATCTCATCCCCCTTTCCTGCTCCTCCCCTGGACGTGTTGTGTTTTCCCACTGCCGATCCTCTCTTTCAATGCCTCCAGCTGATCCTCTGTGCCCATCCCAGTCCCCATCAGACCCAAACAGGGTTGTTGTGCATGTCTACACATGATGAAACCCGTCACATCCTTGCTGCCAGCTCCTCTATGCCTCTGCTGAACCAAAGGGTGGGTGGTGGGGTTTGTAGGAAATGAGGAAAGCTGACGAGACCAACCCAGCGTGTGTCCCTTCTCAGGGACCTTATCTGGACGGGGAGTTCTCTGGCACCAACACGTGGTGGTTGGATATGAAAAATGTTTGGCTTCAGTAGAATTATTTGACTGTTGGAGTGAGTGGGGGATGGACTGTTATTCCCCCCACTCCCACTCCAGTCTTCTCCCCTCTTCCCTAAAGAAATCCCTCTCCCAAACAAAGAGCTTTGTTATGTCTCATTGTCTTCTCTGGCACTTGGAAATGCAAGTTTTTCCCATCTATCGTTTTGGCGTCCGTTCATGTTCTCCAGGACTTTGTTGGTTTTGTGCTGATTCTTGCTCTGAGACTTGACTTCAGGACCATGGGAAAGACTTTACAGCTGTGATGGGGCAGCCGTATGTCTGAGTAGAGAACACTGCTCACCCTGCAGACCCTGGGCTGGGAGGACCACATAGGCAGTGAAGCCCATGTCATCACCTATGGTGGGCTGCACCATGCAAGGGTCTGTTCCAGGGTGCCGGGAGCCTGGGGAGGAGCGGGGAGGGAAGCCAAGGCATTTTATTTCTCTTTTTATGCTTCAGACACACCAGTCCATACTTTAGCATAGTATGTGGCCATGAGTCATGCACGTCCTTCTCGTGGGAGAAGTCAGGGCAAAACCCTAGCTGGTTCTGGGCTGGAGCTCAGTTGCATCTGTGAAGAGGACTATCTGATGTAGTTTTCAGTCTTAGTAGATGATGCGGGACGCCCCTGTCAATTGTACACGGAACATCTCCTGTCTAGGAGCTGCGGTGGGTAGAAAACATCCCAAAGCAGAGCCCCGGTCTGGAGCCAGGAGTAGTGTGGGTGATGTTCTCCATGGCTGCAAGGCAACAACACAGCATCTCCTTCAGGAGAAGCGTGTTGGGCAAAATATCCCATTCCTTGCAGCCTTTCTATCCAGCCAGGAATCCTTTCCTTGAGCCAAAGAGAAGGTAAGTGTTCCCACAAAGAGTGATATCCATGCCCGGGGTGCAGGGTGATGCCCGGTGCTCGTCCTGCCATGCCCTGCCCCTGGCCAATGGCATCTGCGGGGCTACCAAACGGCGACATTCATCCCCACGCAAACCTTGCGTGCTCCTACTTGACTCTGCCAGTTCACCGTTGAGATTATTACCAATCCCGTACCTTTTTTAAAGCAAAGGAGGTTTCAAAACGCCCATTGATAAGATCTTTCTTGCCCTCAGTGGAGTCATTAATTCAATATGCTGAAATACCATTTTAATTAGTTTGCACGATGGTCCCAAGAGCAATGAAATAATGCTCTTTATTGTGTGAGTATGTGGTGTGCTATGCGTAATCCTGTTCTTTATCTCTTGTCTTCTGTTCTGTCTCTCTGGCAAATATTAGTGCATCCTGTCTCCCTGTGCGAGCACGCCAGCGATCTCAAGTGAAATACTCGGTGTTGCATTAAAACAACATCATAGCTATTACTCAGCGGCCAGAAAAAAATCAGAGTTAAAGGCTGCCTTTGGTTGCTGATGTCATAGCCAGGTATTATGATGACCCCCAAGTTGTCCATGGTTGTGTAATTTACGTGTGTGACTTGTGTAACTTCACGCCATCTTCCTCCTCTCAGTGCTGCTAGTTGTTGCTGTGCTGTAGTAGAACCAAGAGTTGCTCAGGGAGAGCAGAGCCATGGCTACAAGCATCTGGTCTGTGGTAGACTTGGCTCCAAGACTGGAAATGGATTAAGGGACTCACCCAAGGTCACTTGGGTGCTCTGCAGTGAGCACAGAGTCATAGAATCCTAGAATCGTTTTGGTTGGAGGACACCTTTAAGATCATTGAGTCCAACTGTTAACCCAGCACTGCCAGGGCACCACTGACCCATGGCCCTCAGCACCACAAAGTCTGGGCAGTGCGATCGGAGCACGTACTGTCCCAGTGCCAGCCTTGCCTTGGAGGAGACCAGAGATTCCAGAGAAACCCCAGTGTTTTATTTTAGCTAACCCAAGAAACACACAGATTTAGACAAAATAATAAATGCCCGAGTATGTTTTCCTGCCTCTTTCTCTTTAATGCGTCTTGAAAGGTCTTTGAACACAAGTCCAAGCCCTCTAAATAATCCCATATCCTCCTTTCTCCTGCTTTGATGCACCTGAGCTCTCCTCCAGCACATGGAGCCCTTCTTTCTTTGGCGGCCGGTTTCCAAAAACAACGGCTGAGAGATCTTCTCTTTCATAATCTTCCCATTCTTTTCCAGATGATTCTTGCTCAGTCCCAGCATACGATCCAGGCAGCTCACCAGGTCTGTTGCTTTGTTATTTCAGGGCTGGAATTCAGATTTTTAAAACAGTTTGCCTAAAAAGTACCTGTGTTTCTGGCTGCTGAGCTTCCAGAGGCTCATCGGTGGAAAAAGGCAATGGGAAAACCAGATAAACTCCACATTCAAGAAGTTTTCAGTCATAAAACATAGACATAAAATGTCCTCAGCAACCGAACAGAATTCACAGGCAGTACATAGGCTCCCAAAACCATCAGAAGGTCATCACATGTCTTGTAATCTCATCACATTTTTTATGGAGTATTGTAATAAGCTTGACAATTTGTTGTATGAAAGCAAAGACAGAAGAATATCTTTAGTCTTTAAAATCAGCTGAGGGTTGAAAACCAATCTCATCTCTGCTTTGCTTGTGGTTGTCTTCCATTTGTAGCCCAGAGACCTTTTCTGCTGTCCCACTGCTCGTTTCTGATGACTTCCCATTGCAGATGGAAAGACCCTGAGGTGGGAGACTCACCTTCAAACCTTGTAGGCTTGTGTGCTCTTCTTACACATTGTAGAAAAGCCTTGAAATTTATATTGCCCCTGAAATACCTCCAAACTGGGGAGGAGCTGCTAGAGCTGGTCCAGTTTTCTGTCTGGTGAAACAAATAATTTCCAAAGAGAACAAACCCTTAATGGCTGGTTGAATACGCCAGCTTCTTTCTCGTAGAGTGTAATTTGCAAACCATAAGGAGATTGGTTGTGACTAAAGAAACACAGTTCATCAGATAACGTCCCGTAAGTTCCAAAACATGGAAACCTCTGAGTCCATTGCAGGGAAGAAGAGGAGGAAGGGCCAGAGCACGATGGTGTGAAGGATTCGTATGATAGCGTGGGAGCGGATCTCGGGGCAGGGGACACAGCTCACAAGGAGAGGGTACCTCAGCTCTGGGGTTTGCCTAGAGAGACTCTGTCATTCCAGTAACTCCCCGTGCAAGCTTGCACGACGTGATGTGGGTGCTGAACCAGCGAGCAAGTTTTAGCTGCTTCCCTGCATCCCGTGGTGCAGGCTCATCCCGGTCGGATGACAAGATTTATCTGCAGCCAAGCCCTCACCCTAATACCAGCAACGTGCCTTACATTAAGACTGAAGTGTATATTGGTTGTTTTCATCCTCCCTCAAACCAGCGCAGATGGTTTTGCTTTCTGCTCCAATCGTCTGGAAAGGGCGTGCGTGCCCGTCACCGGAGCACGTGGAGGATGCAGATGCTGAGCAGCTGGGCTCGGCGGGATGAGGGAACGCAAGGCAGGTTGGAAAAGAAATGCACCCATGTCTGGGCCACTCAGTTTGACAGGGCCTCAAGGAAGGGTCTCCTCCTGATTGCCATCTCCTCCCCAGAATTCCAGCATGGTGGGGTTGGAAAGGACCTCTGGAGGTCATCTCGTCCAACCCCTCTGCTCCAGCAGCTCACCCAGAGCAGGGTGCCCAGGATCGTGTCCAGGCACCTTTGGAATCTCTCCAGAGAAGGAGACTCCACAGTCTCTCTGGGCAGCCTGGGCCAGGCTCTGGCACCCTCACACTGAAGAAGTTTCTCCTCCTGCTCAGCTGGAACCTCCTGGGTTCCAGTTGGTGCCCGTTGCCCCTTGTCCTGTCGCTGGGCACCACTGACAAGAGTCTGGCCGCATCCTCTTGACCCCGCCTTTTAGCTCTTGATCAGCATTGATCAGATCCTCTCTGAGTCTTCTGCAGCTCAGCAGCCCCAGGGCTCTCAGCCTTTCCTCAGCACAGAGATGCTCCAGGCCCCTCAGCATCTTCAGAGCCTCCTCTGGACTCTCCAGTAGCTCCTTATCTCTCTTGAACTGGGGAGCCCAGAACTGGACCCAGTTCTCTAGCTGTGACCTCAATAAGGCCAAGTAGAGAGAGGTTTATCTGGGCAGGTTTTTCTCGGCAGCCCTACAGGTGACATCACTCACCCTTTGCAGATTACCCTGAGTTTTTTTCCCTTTTTTTTTTTTCCCTCCTGCACATGGCTTTAATTCCTAAGTTGTGTAGGAAGAGCCACAGACTCAGGACATCCTTTTCTAATAATACCCAGGATCTCTGAAGGCATTACCTGTGAGTTTGGGCAGACAGGCATTTCATTACCTACTTGATTACGGTTATTAGCTTTACCATCTATTGTAAAAAAGAATAGTGGAATTTAACCCAATTGTGATAATCCGGAGCAGCGAAGAAATCCAGTTATGTAACGTGGCCTGCTCCTAACCGGGGAGAGGGAACCCTCTGAAATGTTATTTTTCCAGTAGGATGGCCGCTTTCTGATTCAGTTTACTAAGTAATATCAAAAGCATATGGAAGTGGAAATGCCGTTGGTTCATCGTGAAGCGATTAAGTCTGTTAGAAAGTGAAGAGCACAGACAGACATTCCTCATAGCAGTGCTGAAAAGATAACATCTACCCCAGCTTATCTGCACATCGATCTAGAGTGTGGCTTCAGCCAGCCCCTCGGCTTGGCTTATACCTTCAAAGCCTTTCTGCTGTTACCCTGGGGATTATTTTTCTGCCAATACGAGAAGTAATCCCAGTATTCCCTTGACTGAGTCTGGGAAGTTATTGGGAATTTGCTTGCGCGTGTTACATTTTTACACTATTATCCTTTGCAGATCTTTCCTTTAAGGACTTTGCTGCTTGAACGGTCTTGTTCATCTTGAGCCTAATCCAGCCTACGGTACCTGCTCTGATTAAAATAATGCTTATTTTAAACCTTTTCCTCCTTTCGGCTTCATCAGTCTTTGATACTGCTTCTCATCATGAGCTTTAACTCTGGTTTTTCCATAACGCACCCAAAATCGTGCTGGTCTTTAAGCAGGTGGCTGGTTCCAGCAGCACCAGCTGTGGTCGGAGCTGACAGACCCCAGCCATGGCAATTCCTCATGCAAGACCCAGGGCCTGGGATCAATGCGGCCAAAGTTGCCTTCTAACCCCACCTCCCCATCAGTGGGACCAGCCAAGGGTTGCGTTGAGTTTTTGACTTCTCCACAGCACGATGTGAGCTCTCAAGGCAACATCTCACCTTTCTGTTGTGCCACCACCTCCTGCTCTGCTTCAATAGGTACTTCCCCCCATTTTTTCCCAGCAAACTCCTCGGATCAATAGTAAAATTTCCTCAAAGGGTTCCTCCATGCATGGTGATTGCAGAAGAGTCCCAGGAGATCTTCTGGAGCTCAGCTCTGAGGCTTTGAGATGACCGAAGCCAGAACATAAGCAAAACCGATAGCACCTAATTATGCTAATTATTCCTGGCCTAAGCAAGCTTGGCTTATGTGGGTATTAATGAGCTGTGGCCATGCAGCTAATTTAAGGAGGAAGAAGTGCGTGCCAGGAGGGAAAGTGTAGGGAACCGCCTGCTGCACGGTGATTGAGGGTGTTGTGCAATTAAACCAGAGCAGCTGCTAATTGCAGCTGCGCTAACGAGATATTCCTACATGCTGCTCCTGGCTCTTCCCCTCCTTCCACACCATCAGGTTATTTGCTTCTGTCATGGTTGTGGCTTCATTTATTTGCTGCCTATCTGATGACAACCTTTTCATTAAAAAGACACTGTGTCTAGGCCACATCTCCCAGACTCGGCAGGGGAGGGTGTCTGGAAGGGATGGGGGGTCACCAGGCAGCAATGGCTGCCTGCAGGAAGGCTCCGGCTCTCGCGGCAGAGTGAAAGAATCATAGAACAGTTGGGGTTGGAAGGGACCTCAAAGATCATCTAGTTCCAATGCTCCTGCCATGGGCAGGGACACTTCCCACTAGACCAGGTTGCTCAAGGACCCATCCAACCTGGCCTTCAACACCTCCAGGGATGGAGCATCCACAACCTCACTGGGCAACCTGTGCCAGGGTCTCACCACCCTCAGAGTGAAGAACTTCTTTACATCTAATCTAAATGTCCTCTCTTCCAGTTGGAAGCCATCACTCTTCATCCTATCACTACAAGCCCTTGTAAAAAATCCCTCCCCACCTTTCTTGTAGCCCCACTTCAGATACTGGAAGGCCACCAGAAGGTCTCCCTGGAGCTTTCTCTTCTCCAGGCTGAACAACCCCAACTCTCTCAGCCTGGCCTCATAGGAGAGATGTTCCAGCCCACTGATCATCTTTGTGGCCTCCTCTGGCCCTGCTCCAACAGGTCCATGTCCCTCTTGTCCTGTGTGCTCTGGAGCTGGACATGGTTCTCCAGGTGAGGTCTCACAAGAGCGAAGCAGAGGGGGAGAATCACGCAGCTCCTGTGGATTTCTGCTTTTGCAATCAGGCTCTGGGTTTATTTATTTATTGTAAGCGACGTCTCGCGGTCCAGCCGACTCCTGTTCTGCGGTTGCCATTTGTCTTAATTGCTCCGTATTTCCACACCTCTGTGTTTCTGGCAACGAGCGTGTTTCCTCCAGAGCTTTTCTGCCTCTCAACATCTTTTGAGGGAAGCTTCTGCCTGTTCTTTGGCACTGTCCCCACTGCTTCTGTGCCAGCTTTCATGGGGCTGGTTTCAAGACTGTGAATCCTTCACCTCCATTTATTCCTGTCCCTCTGTTTTGCACCCCAAGCTCCAGGGACAAGAGCAGGCAGGAAAGCAGATGCACATCTACTTGTGGCTACCTTAAGTGATGAGAGTGTGAACCTACCAATGCATTTATTTCTGGACAGGTTTTGTTCCAGTACTGTTTATGGTTGGTTTGTGGCTGCTATGGAAGGATGGGTTATGGATTCAAGGCTCTGAGCTTTGGACCTAGGCCATGCGTGCCATGTGCGGAATCTGCTCACGGCCTGAACTGCTTGGCCAGGGAAGTTTCTGTCCCACCCAGAAACTGCCCTGCACCTTCCTTAGCTGCAAGCTTCCTCAATCCATGAAGTCTGTGATGACTCACGTGAGGAGCTTACGTGTTTAAGGATAGGGGTGAGCTTTTGGATTGGATATTAGGAAGCTCATCTCATCCAGCCCCCCTGCAGTGAGAAGGGACATCTGCAACTAGAGCAGGTTGCTCAGAGCCCCGGCCAACCTCACCTGCAATGGTGCCAGGGATGGGGCAGCCACCACCTCTCTGGGCAACCTGCGCCAGGCTCTCACCACCCTCAGTGTCAACAATTTATTCTTTCTCTTTTGTCTAAATGTCCCTCTTCTAGTTTAAAACTATAACCCCTTGTCCTGTCCCAACAGCCCCTGCTCAAATGTCCATCCCTATCTTTCTGACAGGCCCCTTGAAGTCCTGAAAGGCTGTAAGAAGGTCTCCCTGGAGTCTTCTCTTCTCCAGGCTGAACAACCCCAACTCTCAGCCTGGCCTCCCAGCAGAGGGCTTCCAGCCCTCCCATCATTGCTGGGGCCTCCTCTGGCCCCGCTCCAGCAGGTCCATGTCTCTGCTGTGCTGAGGACTCCAGAGCTGCCCCAGCACTGCAGGGGGGTCTCACAGAGCGCAGCAGAGGGGCAGGATCCCCTCCCTGCCCTGCTGCCCACGCTGCTGGGGATGCAGCCCAGGAGGACGTTGCCTTCTGGGTCACATCCAGCTTCTCACCCCCAGCAGCCCCAAGTGACGACACAAACCAAGTCGCAATAATATATCCCATCAAGGCCAAACTTCTCAAGGTCAAGCCCATCAGGCCCAATGTTTGCTTCCAACACTACATTTTATATAAAAGAGCCAATCTTTCTCAAATCTAGTTTTTTAGTTAAAAAAAAAAAAAGAAAAAGACACTTGGCGGTGGCCAAAGCACTGTTACTCATTTAGCAAAACAAAGCGTGTGGCTGTTTGTGTGGATATTATTTCTCTGGAAACCCTGGTTTTCGTTCATCACCCTGTGACTTCTATTGGATTCTGTGTTTATGTGTTCGCCAGAGCCTCTTCCTGGGCCTTTATGACATAATTTTGAAGTGTTGAAAAATCAGCCTATTCTCTGCACGGGCTGAGTGTTTGGAGCAAATTTTTCCCCCTGTGAAGAAAATCCTCATAAACCACCTCATTCTTCAAGTGAAAGGGAAGAAGGGGAGAGGAAGGGAGCTTTTCTTGGCTGAGGAGTGTGGTGGCAACATCGGCCTCGCTTGATAAGCCGGAGGGAACCACGGATAAACCTGGTTTCCATTAGAGATGTTTAGGAATGACGTGCCCAAAACCACTGGTGCAGGTTGCTCAGTGATTTGAGCTCCTTGCCATTGGCAGGGTCATTCCCTCAACCGCTTGCTGGTTTTATGTTCTTCTGCGTAAATAAAATATTCACTCTGAGGGTGGGGAGACACTGGCACAGGTTGCCCAGGGAAGTTGTAGGTGCTCCATCACTGGAGGTGTTGAAGGCCAGGTTGGATGGGTCCTTGAGCAACCTGGTGTGGTGGGAGATGTCCCTGTCCATGGCAGGGGTATTGGAACTAGATGATCTTTAAGATCCCTTCCAACCCGAAACGTTCTATGGTTCTATGATTCCCTGAAAGGCCTGAACCCAAAGTGGTTACCTGCTCGCTGAGGCTGGTGGCACCCACTGGTGATGGGTGGCTGGATTATTCTGCCAACCCAAAGCATTGCGCTGAGGGCTCGAGTCAGGGCAGCCTGGTAAATGGAATTACAGAGGTGCATTGTCAGTACGGCTTAGCCCCAAGTTTAGGTTTTTGTAGTAAAAAGGCTTTAGGAAGGTTAATAGGAACTGGAAATGTTTCCATGACTGCTTCATTTGCATTAAAACAGGTTTTGAAGGTCTATAGATAGCTTTGGGGACATGCACAGAGCAGCTTCAGGAGAAAAAAAAAAGAGTTAAAACGATGATTAGAATAGGTCAGCTATGGGAAAAATGTTGCCAAAAGCTTTTTGCCATTTTGGAGCGTTTGCTGCTTTGCAGGATTTTAAATGCTTTTCCGTCTGTTTGGTAAAATTTTATTTTAAGGGGGTTTTTTGACATTCTCCCCTCCTGCTCCTTTGCCCTTTGCTGCAGTAGCAGGGGGGCTGGCAGGAGCACTCGAGGAACCTCCTTGCTTCCACAAGGTTTTCATATTTTGGTTTTCCACTATGTAACCTTTGAAAAATTCTTCTAACATTAGAAATATTACGATGTTTCATGTTTCCTTGGCCAATCTGGGCCCTTCCCTGGAGTTCAAGCTGTTTCTTTGAAGCCACAAAAGGCTGAAATGAAACATAAAGCATTTGCTACCAGAAAGGGTGAAAAGCTCCCCCTCCTCCAGGATGTTCACTCTCAGATTCAGCGGAGGAAAAAGGGGAGGAAAATAAAAAGACGAGGAAAATAAAAAGGGAAAATAACTCTACGTTCGGGTCCCAATAAAAACACAGAACATTAAGGCAAAAGGAAAAAATCAGAAAAGTTTTATGAGTGCTGCAAAAAAGGTCAGTCCCTACTGGGTTTCCTCCCAAGAAATTCTGAATTTGTGGCCAGAGAAGGGCAACGAAGCTGGGGAAGGGTCTAGAGCAGGAGTGTGGTGAGGAGCAGCTGAGGGACCTGGGGGTGTTGAGCCTGGAGAAAAGGAGGCTCAGGGGAGACCTTCTGGCTCTGCACAACTCCCTGACAGGAGGCTGGAGCCAGGTGGGGTCGGGCTCTTCTCCCAAGGAACAAGCGACAGGACAAGAGGAAATGGCCTCAAATTGCACCATGGGAGGATGGTTGGAGATGAGGAAGAATTTCTTTGTGGCAAGGGCTGTGAAGGGCTGTGCCAGGCTGGGCAGGGCAGTGGTGGAGTCCCCATCCCTGGAGGGGTTTCCAAGCCGTGGAGATGTGGTGCTGAGGGCCAGGGGTTAGTGGTGCCCTGGCAGTGCTGGGGGAATGGTTGGACTTGATGATCTTGAAGGTCTCTTCCAACCAAACCCATTCTTTCATTCTATGAATTTCAGAGGGTTGACCAAGAATAAATGGTCAAGGACAATGGTTTCTGTCCGGTTTTGCAAAAAGCAGAAGGTGAAAGCTGTGGTGTAGAAATGGTGAAAAAACCTTTTTTAATCCATTTTTAATTTCCTGCAATGTTACGAGTTTTCATCTGTTCCTCTCTGGAGATGCGAGCTGAATCAAGTGCTTCACTCAGATGCATGATGGAGATGTTGGGATGTGGCTACAGCTGAGTCTCTTTGCGCCGTGATTGGGACCATCTCAAGGCATCAATAAATAATCTGTATTAGTAATAAAATACACAGCCAGGCAAAGCTCAGCCCAGTTGGGCTTTGATTTCTTTATTGGAGAGAACAAGCGGGACATTTCTGCTTCCTATCACCCCATCGTGTATTTCGTCTATATTTTTATATCAAATATTTGTAAAGACCTTGAGCATGAGTGACTCCAACTTCAACACTTCTTATATGGGTCCAGGGCAGTGTTGGGATGTCAGACCACCTGACATGGGACATGGTCAGCAGCAGGACAAAGGTTGTCCTACCTGGAACCATCATGACCTTCACAGAGATTTGCTGTCTGAGCAGGCTGGCATATCCTGGAGATGGGCTTCCAAAGAGGTCAGAAACACCAACAAAGCTTTTGCAGGGGGATGAAGGAGCTGAGAGGTCATTTCCTCATCAAAAATTGGGGGACATGGTGCAGTAGACTGCTTGGAGGGATGTGGATGAGAGCAGGATTGTGGCTGGAGGCTGCTCCTCCTTTCTGGACGTCTCGTAGCAGCACATAGGTGAGATATTTTCCATGTATTTGACACACGTTATGGCCTAATGCTCTATTGTCTTCCTCCAGCTTTCTTGAATTTTGCAAAACCCAGCATAGGGAGCCTTCCCAAAGCACCAGCATGGGGCTGCAGCTGCTCTCCCCATCCTTCTGGGTCCTCATTTTCGGCCCCTTCATGGTGCTTTCCCCAACTCGCATCCTGCAGCTCCGGTTTTTGCTGCCTCCAATTTGAGGGCAGCTTCTGGAAAGGACCATTTTTTTTGTGTTTCCATTGCTTCAATGAAAACACAAACAAATGCGAGGGTCACCAAAAAAGCCCAGAAGAAGACCTCCAGTCACTCTGGCCCATGACCCACTCCAACCTATCCTGCAGAAGAGGTTTCTGGTGCTGGTCCCTCTTCTAATATATCAGAATAATTTGTAGTTTGAGAAGTTCTGGTGTCTGCAAGAGAGGCATGATGTCTACCTGGAGCCTCCCCACAGCACTGCTTTCTCCCCAGTAGCACTGCACTGGTGTGACTTGTTCTGCCCAGCCCAGCCCACCTCCCCACCACTAGAAAGCCAGGTTTCCCTTCAGCTCGAGCTCGGTTGAAAACACACACTCTGGTTCCTGGAGGGGGGGAAACGGATGATCCTTCATGAGTGACGTCCCCTCCTCTCTCTGACACCTCCTAAATGCAGCACCTGCTCTGAAGGCTGGTGGAGATGGTTGGGGATGTCACATGTGGCAGCTCCATCACACCAGCTCTGGGGTGATTGATGCTTTCCCTGTCCTCCTGCCAGAACTCGTGGCGTTCTGGATGCGTAATGGCATTGCCTTGGACGGTGGGTTAATTAGTTTCCAAAATGCTTTGTATACAAAAAGTGCTGAGGGCCAGATCTGCTCTTAATTACCTTGTTTTGCTTTTCCTGGAGCTCGCTTCGGCTGCGACTTGCGGAGCTGAAGAAAGCTGGCGCTCGGTGTTGCTGAGTTCATTGCTCATATCTAAGGGCGTATGGATGTTTTGACTCACAAAAGACACAGAAACCTTCCTGGGGACATCAGGACCCAAGGCTGGTGTGCCCAGGCCAGGCTTTGCTTTTATTCTCCTCTAAGAATAAAGGTCCAGAAAGCGATTTCTTTGCTTTTCCCTTCACCTTCCCAAGTCTTTTCCAGTACCGACTCCTCAGGTTCAGTGGTGATGGGTGGAAAAAAATAAATACCAGTTTGAGGACAGGATCCGCGCCGCTGCTTTGACCAAAATAGTCCTGATGGGGCTTTGTTCCTGCTTTTATCTGAACTCTGAGCCAGTCCCGTCCTCTCTGTTCTTCCCCAGCCTGTGTGTATCCACACACGCTGAGACCGTGCGGATGCTGTCAGGAGATAAACTGGCATTTGTGGCGCAGCGTGGGCGGGGGTATTTGTGGAAGCCTTCACGTTTCGGGGTGGAACTGATACTGCTTGAAAAAAGCTCTGGAAAATAACTGCACTCTCAGCCTGGGACCCAATTGCAGTTCTTCTGCTCCTCCAAACCACAGAAATCCACCCGGCATCTTCATTTTGCATCAGCGGGGACTCCGCCGCTGCAGACCGTGCTCGCCTGTGCTCCTCCGTGGCTCTCTGCAGCCATCCCAGCCATGCCATGCTCCTGTGACCTCCTTCATCCTCCCATGGGGGTTCCGGCATCCCCAGTGCTCCCAACCCCAAATAACCCACCCTTTTGGGGTCCCAGCTGCCTCACAAACCAGCCCCAGGGGGAGGTTGGGGTGTGCAGGGGCGAGAGGGGGCTTGCTGCAGAGGGAGGGCAGAAAGAGCAGGTCTGGAAACGCAAAGACACAAAGAGGCTTTTTGGAGGTTTTGTCCAGGAAACGGCACTTCTGGAATCTCCTCACGTTGCTTTTGCAACTTTAACCTTCCTTTAATAGCGTCGGCGGTGTGTTCGCCCGGGTCTGCACAGCCGATGGTTGGTAAAGCAGGGTCAACCCAACAAGCTTTGGGATTGTCCGAAGGTAGGAAGCCCTGTAGAAAGGCAAGTGGTGGTGTAGCGTTTGCTGCTTTCGGATTTTTTCAAGAAGTCAGAGGATTGAACCTCTGAGCACTTTAAATGAACGGTTTATGGGTGGAAATCCTGCCTCCTGCAGCTACTGATGCTATCCAAAAGGGGTTGGTTTGGAGATTGTTGTGTCTTTGAAAGAAAGAAAGAAAAGATCTGATTCAGCTTGCTCTTGATCCCCCTAAATTGCTCTCTACACCTACCTAGGAGGAGGTTGTAGTGAGGCTGGTGTTGAGCTTTTCTCCCAAGGAACAAACAATAAGACAAGAGGAAATGGGCTCAAGTTGCACCAGGGGAGGTTTAGATTGGGCATTAGGAAGAAGTTCTTTATTGAAAGAGTGGCCAAGTGCTGGACCAGGCTGCCCAGGGCAGTGGTGGAGTCACCATCCCTGAGGGGTTCAAAAACGAGTAGATGTGACACTTCAGGACATGCTCTAGGGGTCAGGGAGATGTTGGGATGAAGGTGGGACTTGATGATCCTGCAGGTCTTTTCCAACCTAAATGATTCTATGATTCCAAATCCAATCAAATAAACCCATCTCACATCTCCCTTCTGACTCGCATTGCTGGTGACCCCAACGCAAAGATTCTCAGCACGATGCATCCCATACGGAGCTCGAGGAGCCCCTTCGGGCAAACCACGGCACAAGGCAACGGAGGAGAGGGAGCTTTTGGCTGCTAACAGTGTCTTCGGGGGGGCACATCCTGCGTGGGGCTGAGCCGGACCCTTTCGGTGACGCCGTCCCAGTCCATCTGCGCTTTGCCGTTGGGGCAGGTCCTGCCAAAGGCTGAGCCGGAGCTCAGGCGCTTTCTGCTTCGCTTCTCGCTGGCGCGCGCACCCTGTTCTTTCTATGTTCTTTTATTGCGAGCGCTCCTGATCCGCACGTTAATATAATATCATGATGATAATCTGGCAGCGGGCAAGGCTGGATGCAGCGTAGGAAAGTTCCTTCATCTCCTGTTTCCATTTTTCTTGGAAGGGAGGGCAGCGCGAGAGGCGGCGGCCGAGGCGCGACGGGCTCGACCCCGCCGGCCAGATTTCTGGCCGAAGTGCTGGATCCAGCAGCCGAAAGCAGGGAAGGGGATTTATTCCTGATTGTAGGCTTTGGCACGGGGGCTGTGGTTGTGATAGGTGCTGGCTGGACCGCTCCGGAGGAGGATTCCCCTCCAGCCGCAGGTACAGCACTGGAGCATCAATGGCAGGGGGCTGCATCCCTACCAGCGGCCGGATCCAGAGCTGGGGTGGGGAGAGCGACAGCGCAGGAAGGAGCCCCCGCGACAGAAATGCAGCTCCCCCAGCCTCGGCAGCGGCACCCCAAATCTTGCAATCCTCACTGGGTCCCTCGAAGCCCCAGCTGCCGGAGGCAGGGGATTCACAGAGCTTTGCCGGGTTCGTTTAGAATAAAAGGGATGTAACTGGAAACCCAAGGAAAAAAAACGTTGTAAGAGCGAGGACAGAGATTAGAATAGAAAACGAGGCGATTTTTTTTTTCAGTCCAATTATTGTCAAGTCAGTATCGCTTTGCCTCTCGAAATCTGACTCAGGGCTTTTGCATACTTGAGGCTGGCAAGGCTGGCCGCGGTACAAGAATGCTTGCCTCCAAGAAAGCCTGGCAGAACATGTGATTTCCAAAGGGAAAAAAACCAAACCCAAACAACAACAACAAAAAAATCAAGCTAATTCCTTTCTATTTTTTGTAGCCTTTACTGCTCCCGCACGATCGGTCTGGCTTCTTTGTATGGCCCGTCCGGGTACGTTGCGGGTCTGAATTGCCTCCTAGCAATCAAGCTGAGTTCAAATTCCTTCCTGACCTTGGGTTTATCAAGCTCCTGTCTCGGCTTTGGCATGTGTCAGGCTGCTAAAAAAAAAAAGCCAACCCCAAAATCCCACATGCCGCGACTCGTTGCCGAAGCCTTCGGGGCAGGGGGAGAAGCTGGAGCAGGTGGGACTGGAAACAATAGTCGTGGCAGAAGATGCTCACGTGAAGCCGGGGAGCCGCGGGCTGTTAGAAAACTCAGCGGTAGCAGACTTAAAAAGGAGGGTTTTGGCAGCCAGCCACTGTCGACAGACGCCGATGAGCTCCGGGGAGGTACCTGCCCTTTCGGCTCAGCCTTCGCTGGCTTTCGCCCGTGTGCCGATGAGGAGCCGACGTTGGCTGCGCACCCGGCGCGCGCCCTCCCTCTCCGCTTCATCCTGGGAAGCGCAGAAGCCTGCTCCGCAGATGGGGCAGGCATGTGTCCTAGCAGACAAATATTTTCTCTAAATATTTCCCAGGTGGTGTTTCTGGTGGGGACTTGGGACCGTTTTGCCCCACGGGGAAGGGGATCGTGGGCTTTTCCAGCTGCCCACGATTGACGCCTGCGCGGAGACGCGGCCGACGGCAGCGGCGTCCCCAAACAAGGTGACAACCCGGCAGCGGTCGGATGCTGGGGTGGGATGAACGTCTCGGCTTTGTATGGTTCAAATCATCTTTATATCTGGAAAAAATAAAGCAAATTGGGGCAGCGCCGTGGGATTTGGCTGCTGCCTTGTAAGGCTGAGGAGTCGCTTTAGGGCTGTGGGTTCTTGAGACCAACAAAGTCCTTATGGAATGTGGCTTCTTGCAAGAGAAGAAAGGTTGGGGGGGGGGGATATTTATTAGGAATTAAATGACCAGGATGCAAAATTGGCCCCAGCTTCCAAGAGGACTTGGAACCCATCTAAACCTGGAATGTTTTATTGAGATTTTGCCCTGCGTGGTGGGAGTTGTCCTCTTTTCACGCAGGAGAACAGACGCCTGTATCCCCCCCACCCCGCCACCAGAACCCCCCAGGGCTTTCCCTTGAGACCAGCTTAGGTGGGACCTGTCAGTGAAAAGGCCTCCTCTGACCAAACCTTGAATTTTCGTTTCCTTTGAAAATTGGAAAATAACTACGTTGTGATTAGAAATCAAACATTCTGACCTAGCGCTGTTCCCAAGCAGCGAGTTTTCCCTCGGCGGTGTTGCTGTCGCATGTGTCCAAAAGGAGCAAAAATTCCAAACCAAACCTTTAAAAAATATCCCAGAAATGGCTTTTTTTTGGCTGCCTTTCTCCCGCGAGCTCAGGCCAAGCTGGCAGGAAGGATCTGCTTGAGAAGTATGGATGTGGGCGAGCGCTGGAGTGAGGAGAAGACCTGGAAAGTTTGGGTCTGCTGGAAGGAGAAGAGCTTCTTGAGGTCCTGTGTGGAGGGAAAAGCGACTTCTGCTTGGGGTCCAAATGAATCTGAAGGCTCCTAGACTCAGTGGGCCAAGATGCCACTTAAGAAATCACCCAATTCCTCTTGCCTTAGTGCTTAGGAAGCCCATAAATAAACCCCTCTCCCTGCTACGGGCGGCAAGTGAAGACAAATGTCTTTGAAAGACGCATTTTCTCCACTTTCTACTGGAAGATTTCTATTTTACAGCTCGGGCCAGCCACAAAAAATGCTGGGTTTTTGTTGTTTTTTTATGTCCTCCACTTTCCCCCTCCCTTGGTTTCTGTTGCTTTGGAGGGCTACAACAGCCAGGGGCTTTTAAATGAAATTATACCAGCAGTGCGAGAAGAGCCAGAGGGATTGTGCCAAGCTCTGTGCAAACGGCCCAGCAGACTTGAGCTGCTCCAGGCTGCATAATGGAAATCACCCACGTTGGCCGATAATCTGCGCGTGATTCACGCTCTGGCAAAACGTGCAGTGACTGTAGGTGTCAGTTAAAGTCAGGCCCTTCGAGCTATTTTAATACGCTCCTTTTTAATGTAATTTCCTTTGTTTTTACCAGCAGTGTTCATTAAAAAGCTGCCAGAAAAAGAGGAAGGGGAGGGCTAGCACAGCTCTTGGGGTTTGAAAATGCTCAGAGGTGGCTTTTCTCCAAGGCTTGAGCCCATCCAGGGTCTATTTTGTGTTGAGATATGGGAATGATGCCTCGGCCAGAGCCAGCTCCGCATCCTTTTCCTGGATGGTGGCATTTTCCACCCAGGGAGGACAGCTTGTTTCCCAGGGTTTCATCTCAGCCTGGAGAAGAGAAGGCTCCAGGGAGACCTTCTTGCAGCCTTTCAGTGCTTCAAGGGAACCTTAAAGATGGGGATGGACTTTTGAGCAGGGCCTGTTGGGACAGGACAAGGGGGGATGGGTTTAAACTGAAAGAGGGAGACTGAGACTAGAGAGAAGGGAGAAATTTTTGCTGCTGAGGGTGGTGAGAGCCTGGCACAGGTTACCCAGAGAGGTGGTGGCTGCCCCATCCCTGGCACCATTGCAGGTGAGGTTGGCCGGGGCTCTGAGCAACCTGCTCTAGTTGCAGATGTCCCTGCTCCCTGCAGGGGAGTTGGACTGGATGACCCTGAAAGGTCCCTTCCCACCGAAAATATTCCATGATTCTATGGTTATGGAGAGTTGCGATGGTGGTTAAAGTTGTGCAGGCCTTTGCTGAGATGTAGGAGCCAGAAGAGGTGGCTTTTCCCAAAGTATTGATGCTCTGGTGCCCTCAATACTCTAAGCCCATCCCTGGCTCTGCTGACTCCAGGAAGTGATCTGCACCCGTCTAGTGTTCTGGCTGGGCTGGAGAGCTTTGCAAAGCTGGGTCTGTGTGGCATCGGGGTCCTTTTTTTCTTTAAAGAAAACAGATTTTAGAGACCGGCAATGAAAATCAAGGTGGTCTCTGGGTTATTTTTTTAAGGTCATGTCTCTCCAGCTGCCTGGAGACCAGGAGCTAAGACGGGGGCAGGGGTGCAGCCAATGGAGAAGTCCCTGGGAAACTAAATAAAGGGAAAATACAAGAATCATGAAAAATCCAGACTGTCCCTTAACAGAGCAGTGCAAATGGAAGGGAAACTTTGGCCAGAACAGTTTTTATAGAGGGAAAAGGACGGATGCAGCAGCGGCTGCGGCACGGATCCTGCCCCGCTCCCCTCGGAGAGCAAAGGGAAACGCATCCTAAAATACCAGGAACATTTCAAGACATTTCAGCTGCCCGTTTGGGAATGGGAGCACCCTTGGTTTTCTTCGAAAAGGCCAAGACGCCACAATAATTGAGATGGATGTGGTTTGGATGGGGTACCGTGCTCACCCTGAAACAGGTTTTCCCACAACTTTTCAGCTCATCGAGCCTCAGTTTTGTCACTCTGAGCTGGCCTCAGAGCGCTTCCCCCTCAGCTTCACCGGAATTTGCAAGGAACCAAAAAACCTGGTTATTTTTCCAGCCCTCACCTGAGACCGGGAGGATTTACTGGCTGTTGGGGTTTGCGAAATGCCGAGCGGTGGTTTTTGCAGTGGAAAAGTCACCATCCTCCATGGGAATGGGGCTTCTCAGCAGGTACCAGTATGAGCAGCAGATCTTCGTTGGTTTATTAGGCTGATTGTACCCTGGGATTGGCATCTCCCCGGCTGCTCCCAGGGCTTGTGCTGGGTCCTGGAGCTGCTCTTGCTCTGCCAGGCTCCTGTGTTGCCCCTTGGAGATGGTATTTTCTTGGTAAAGATGTTCATAAGTGTCACACGGGCTCAGGTAAGCAGGACAGGAGAGGGGGTCGTGTCCACTTTGCTGGGTAGGAAATAATCTGGCTGCAGGTGTTTGCAAATTCACTTTGGAAAGAAATAGTTACGGCTTTGCTCCTTGCTCCCACACTGCAAATCATCAAAAATATCACTCCAGCAAACCAAAAAATACACCCAACTACGTAACTATATTGTGCAAAACCAAATATACAACTTTTCCAAGCATTCTCCCTGTCACAGGCTGGTGAACTTCCAGCCAACCTTCACAGAATCATAGAGTTATAGAATCATAGAATCATTAAGGTTGGAAAAGACTTGTAAGATCGTCAAGTCCAACCATCAGCTCAACACTGCCGTGACCACTAGACCATGTCCTGAAGTGCCACATCTACATGTTTTTTGAACCCTTCCAGGGATGGTGATAAATCATCGGCAACTCTACAGCAACAAGCTGCTGTCTTGGGTGGTGGGGGAAATCATGGCATGGGAGGGAGGAAGAAGGGGTTCCAGCTTCCAAAGGGTGACAAGAATCTGATGAACATTGTTCTGTGACTGCTCAAACACGTGCACGTCGTGGGGGTTGGGAAGGTTGACTCAGTCTGGCTGGGTCTTGGTTCAATGTCTTCCTTTTCTTGGCCCCAGTGAGGCAGCTGGAGATGCTCGGGGCAGCAGCAGCGTTAGGAGAAGGGGACAGATCTGTCCCTTCGTGGGATTTGTTTACTTTTGTCTGGAGTGAAGCTTCTGAAGCAGTTTGGAAGCGTTTCTCATCATGTCCTTCACTTGCACAGCTGCTGCTTGTGGCATCTGCATTTTTCCCGGTGACCCTCTGTACCGTCGTGGTGGCCTCTGCTCCATCACTCGTCCCTCTCCCCTTGGCAGAAACGGTGTCAACAAAACTCTGCTCCCAAGAGTGCAGCTTGACAGTTTTCTGCCCGATTTGGGGGGCCGTTTCTTCCCCCCCTGCTGTCCCGAGTTACTGGATGTATGGATCTAGTCTTTGATGCTGGCGGTTTTTCTGGCTCGTGCCTTCATGATAGCTGGAGACACATGCTGGCTATCAAGTGTTTCACAAGGAGGGTTGTTTTGGAAGCACAGTGGGGCTGCCTGGGAGACCCACTGCTCGGTGGGTCACACTGATGTGAAGCTGGGGTCAGCAAGTGGGGCTGCACCCCTTTATCAGGGCTCTGTCGCATTCGCTGCCAGAAATGTTCCTCAAGAAAGTCTCTCTAGAGACAGGGAGGAGGAGGCTGGATGGGAGGACCATGCATCTGAGGTCATGTCTGGCCTCTGGAGCTCCTGTCTTTTGGACAGAGGTCCTGGGGTACATGGAAGCACATAGTGTGATGCTCCAACCCACTCCTCTCCTGGAGGAGACCATCTCTGCTGAGATGAGTGTTTGAACTCTTGGTGCATTTCAGCAGGGGTTTTCTTGCAGAAGCAAAGCTCAGTGTCTCAGTAATGGGCTTCCTGTCCCTGTTCAAGGCTCTGGCTCCATCTGCACAAAGCGCTGGGAATGCTGTAGCCATGCTCTTGGAGGCAGCTCTGTGTTGCAAGAGCTCACCATGGCACTGCGTAGGAGGATCTTGCCCTCGCTCAAAGCGCAGGAAGAACAGACAAGGGGTGGAGGCAGCAGAGCCAGACTCTTTCCACTCTGGAATGACAGCATCAGTTGGTGTGGTTGAGGGGATGAGAACTGGGATGAACTTTCTACAAGAGGGTGGAGGAAAAGCTCTGGGGATGGTGGCAAGGATGGCTTTCTCCAAACAGCTGGGAGTCAGCGAGCTCTTAGACATGCCGTATTATCCCTGCTGGGCGAGTTCCAACTTTGTTCAGATTTAATTTCTGGCCTCAGAAGATTATTGTTAAAATGCTTTTGTCTGACACAGGCCACTGCAATACCATCCCAAAGCATCTGCCCACAACAGAGAAGCCACCAAATGCCGCCTTCTTGCTACAGAAGCCATGTGCACAGTGGCTGTCAAGTTTCTAGGAAGCCCTTCACTTCCACGTCCCTTCTTCCTTGGCTTTTCACCACCATTCTGCCTTTGGTGCAGGCTGGAGCCCATCCATGGGATCTTGGTAGCCCATTGTTTGACAACTTCATGTTTCAAGGGATTTTGGGGCTGGCTCGGAGATGGGCTGTTCTCTTGGTAAGCACTGAGGAGGCATTTGGAGAATCCCAAGAAATCAACACAACATGGCTGTTGAAAGAGTTGCCACCAGAAGAACTTTAGGAAGGGCAGAGGTGCTGGAGAGCCAAGAGGAAGCCACACGAAATGGCAAAGCTGCTTGTCACCCACCTCCGTTTTATAGCTGGCAAAAACTTGGTGGGGTGAACAATGCTTGATAGTCACCAAGCACCCACACTTGACCCCTGCAGAGGCTGTAGAAGAAGCACATCAAATATTAGTGTGTTCTTCTAGATGCGGAGGTAGGGTAGTGGTAGGACTTGAGGATTTTAAAGGTCTCTTCCAACCAAAACAATTCTATGATTCTATGTTTTGGTCATGCATGACGCTAAGCAAGGCAAGTGGGGAAGCCTGACACCAAAACCCTCCTGAGAAGCCTGCAGCAGTGTGAGTAATGCCACAGAAAGGAGAGCTGTGGGAATGACTAGACCATAAAGTCATTATGAGCGGTGACAAGCTGCAGAGGAATTTGTTTGCATCTGCCCTCCCATGCCTGCCTCTCACCATCTGCGTGCTTCAGAGAGGAGGTGTTGGTCTTGCTGGGACAGATGTTGTGTCCAAGAGGGACCCAGGATCCTTCTTTTCCCAGCTTTGGGCAGACATGAGCAGAGGCAGCCTGGGCTCATAGCTCTTCTGCAGCCAACCCGTGGTCTCCAGGATCTGACAGGGAACATAAGGAAAACAAGCTCTGCAATGTCTCCTGCAGCCAGGCAGGATTTATTTCGTAAATTTTCACGTGGCACGAGCCCCTCTTTTAATTGCTGGTGCTGGCTCCGTTGCAGAGCCCTGGGGGAGATGGGGATATGCAGAAGCAGAGAGGAAACCGAGCAGACCCCTCTGCAAGGTGGACTCAGGTCAGGGAGGATGACCCAAGAAGACAGTTGTCCTTAGAACAGTGCAGCATCCACAGGGAAGGACAAATGAGGTTTGTTGCTGGCAGGAATGGGTGTGCACCAAGACCCACTATTGCTGGAAGGGGTTTCAGCCCCTGCAGACCTCCCCAGATGCCCCAAACTGCTTGAGCCGAGGGAACAACCAGACTCTTCAGAAGCCCTTCACCCTCCTAAGTGTCTACTTGCCCGTTTGTGGAGCTATTTGCCCCAAATTGCAAGGGTGGGTTTTTCACCCGTGCCCTCTTTGGAGAGGATGGAGATGCCCTGATGCCCCAAAGCTTTCTGCTTCCCTCCGTGGTTTGCAAGGGCAACCGGGTGGTTGTGGACACACAGGATGAGAGGCCAGTGTTGAACATCTGGGAATCATATCTCTGTTTATCACGGACTCATTTAGAGCGGCGTTCGTGGCGCGTTAAGTCATTTGGCATCCTCCGTGAGCGCTGAAGATGCAGGAGAAAGCGGCTCTCTTTGACTGGCAGCCCCGTGTCTCGCTTGGTCTTCACATCTCGTTTGCTGCAAAGAGACAGGAAAAAAAACCCCGGAGCTGGGTTGATTCCGGCGTTGTGTGAAAGTATTTTCCCACCGTTCCCCGTCGAAAAAAAAAGCATGATTTAATTAACATTTTTATATGTTTATTATTTAAGAAAGCATGCGCTGCTTTTTTTCTTTTCCCCTCTTGGTTTTTTTACCCAACTTGTGTTTGTTATGAAATCGTTGAGTCATATTCCATGGTATAGCCAGGAGGGATGGACGGGGAGCATCCACCCATCCCAACCTGCCTGATCTGCAGACTTGGCAGGGTGTCAGCTTTGCATGATTGGTGTCCATGCATGGAACGCGTCAGGAGTAGCTGCTGGGCTTTCGATCCGCTCTCTCTGCTAATCCACGTCAGCTCTCCAACGAACGCCAGAGCTGCAAATTTTTTTTGTGATTACGCTACAGGTGCGAGCTGGGCTTTCTGCCCCGGGTTATGATCTGACGCGGCTGGTTTAAGCAGCATCGCTTGGGATTTATGGCTTTTAAGTCATGGTTTCTTGACCTTAGGAGAAGTAATTGTTGGGAGCTATGTGCCTTCAAAGGAAGGCCACCCAAACCCATGAGAGAAAGTGAGGTTATGGTGAAAGTCTATTGGATGTGGTGATCTCAGCAGAGCCCTTGCCCTGTGACAGTGGGATGTTTATGGGTTGGCAAGCTGTAAAGGAGACCACCAGCGTGGTCGCTGGTGGGATGTCCCTACCTGCAGCAAAAGCTGATGGACAAACACCTTCCCATCCATCCCAGCAGGATGAAATAAGGTGTCGCCAGTGGCCTTTCACTACTTGGCAGTGGAAGAGCATTTCAGGATGCCAGGAAATCTGTACTAGCTCCTTAATCTCTTCTAAGTGTGGCTTGATGTGATTTTGAGGGTCCAGCAAACCCTGTTCAGAGCTTGCTTCTCAGGAGACTTGGTTCTCCTGGAGACTGCTTGGTCTTTGAGAAGGTCAGTGTATTTAGACAGGCAATTTGTGCCAGCGTCAGGCCAAAAAGGTGCAAAGCTGGGCATTGACTCTGGATACTGAGTAATGTCTTCAGGTGACAGGTTGCAGATCAGAATCTGGGCCATTTAGGCCCAGTTTCAAAGCCCATTTCTCTCTGCAAGCTTCTGCAAAGCTTCTGCCCAAGAAGGGTGGTGGTGGCAAGGAGCAACCCTCTGTTTATGTGCATTGCTGTCGTGTAACAGTCTCAGGGTTGGGTTTTTTTGCTGTGTTTTGCTTAAAAAACAACAAAAAAAGAGAAAAAGGAAAGAAAAGCCATTTTTAGTCCAAGCCCTTTAAGCAGACTCTTAACCTCACACCAGCGCTGGAGGCTCCCCCGCGCCAGCGCTGGAGGCTTTACTCATCGCGAAAGTAAACATGTGCTTTAGGGCTCTGAAAACAGATTAAAACAAAATCCCGCCCTGAAGGGGAAGGATAAACATTGCTAAAATGTTATCGTTTGTGCAACTGCGCTCGGGGTGCTGGATACGGCCACGACCACAAGAGTTTCTTCCACGGCACGGGAGAGTGCCTGGGAGTTTCGCTGGGACCAGCTGGAGCAGGGAGCGGATTTGTTTAGCATCCTCTTGCCCTTATCAGCATAAACAGAGCCCCCATCTTCTGGGGGAGGCACGAGGAGCGGACAAAGACCAGCCCCCATCTCCGAGAGGCTTGCAAGATGAGCGCTGGCCGCTCCTTGGTTCCATCAACCCGTTTTATCACCATCAGCGAGGTGGTTTTAGAAGCCTCCCCTTTTCCATCTGCGTCTGGCCCCATTTCCAGCAGGTCCCAGCATGGGTTGCAATGGGCTCCAGTTGGGTGGGCACCCAGTGGGTGCATCCCAGGGAGACCCTCATCCTCCTGGATGTCCTGTGCAGGACGTCTCCATCTGGTTAGTGCATCAAACCTGCGCTTGGAGCTTGTCCCGCTCTTCTCCGAGAGACACAGGAGGAAGCAGGGGAAGGTATATATATAACCATAAAAATCAAAGCCCTCTGAAGCCTGGACCTTACAGCTTTGGCCGAGGGGCCCTCGGCCTCTCCGTGTCTCTCTCTGGGGCTAAAGATAGCCCGTGTCTGCAGCTGAGCTGTGAATCAGGAGTAAAAAATGTGGGTCACCTCCTGCGCGAAGAAATGAACGTTCGGAGACTCATCTGCTCCTGACCTCATTTTGCTGGGTATGAATCAGGCCTCCAGCCTGACAGACCCCACAGCTGCTCCTGCTACAGCAGCTTCAGACGTGGCTTCCAAACCCCACAGCGGGCCTTTAAGTAAAGGCTTTTTGGGGCCAGTTTTCTCGGTTGTAACGGAAGGGTGTTAATTGGGTAGGAGCGCAGGCGTGGCTTTGTTCCTGGTGCTCAGAGGAGGGACCCAGCGGGTTGAACCCGATGTCCCCACCCCGTGTGCACAGCCACGCGCCAGCTTCCCCGTGGTGTCCACGCGTGCCAGGACCCAGCAGCCACCTGCCGCCATGCTGCTGGGGTGAACACGGACGTGTCTGTGCGTGCAAACGCCAATGGGGACACGCGTGTGTGCGTGCACTGAAACGCCGCTGCCCGACACCATGGGTAGGACGCATCGGGACATGGCACCAGGGACCGACACGTGGGGACGTGCCACCAGGTACCACCATGCCCGCACAGGGCAAACTGCGCACACGCTTGACGCAGTCTCTCTTTTCTTAATTCTTCTTTTTTTCCACCCCACTGTTGCAAAATCCACTCCTGTTCTGAGTTTGGTAAAGTAAAACCTGGCGCGGGCTCCAAGCCAGCGAGAAACCCTACGGAGAAAGCACGAGGCTGGCACCTGGGAGCCCTGAGCCAAGTCCTGTGTCCCTCAACCCCCTGCGCTCTCAGCAGAGTTGATTTATTTTCTGTGCTTTGCTTTCCCTTTTTCTAACCCAGGGGTTCTGCAGCTTTTCTCCCCCTCTGAAAATCAGCCTTGCTCCTGAAGCGCATGAACATGTAGGTGAAGGCACTTCTGGGTGGTGGCATCGCCTGGGTCACCCCACCTCACCTTGAAGGGACGTTTGATGGTTAATAAGTGCATGAACTGCTTCCCCGTCTGAGCTGTCTTTAAATCAAACTATTACAGGGGAGAGAAGCTCATCCCCAAAGGTGGAAGGGCTCGTCCTCCTGCGCTGGAAGGTCCAGCGCAGTGCAGGAACGTTTTGCCCTTGTTAAGTAGATTAAACTGGAAGGCGCTTGGAGTCGTGACCTGCAAACCCCAACGGCACGAGTTGCTCTTGGGTGGAGGCTGGGGCTGGCGCACGCCGGGGCTCGTGTTTCTGCTCCCGTTCGGGTTTCGTCGCCCCGCGGATTTTTGTCTTTCCCAACGCCGGAGTCAGGAAATAGTTAAACGCTCCAGTATTTTGATTAGCAGAGCCTTAAAGTCAGTAAAAAAGACGGGTCGGAGAGAACTATCAGGAGCATGCTAATGAAGTGAAGTCATCAGCAGACACCAGAGAAGGATTCATGCCTGCTCCACGCCGGACGGGTATCGCCGGATCCCAACCAGGCGCGTGCAGGTGGAGCGGGGCTCGCCGGGACCGGGGGCTCGGCCGTCCCGCTACCACCGCTCCCCTCCCTTTGGATATTGCAACGCTTTCCCTGGGATTTTTTTGAATTTTTTTTTTTTTTTAAATTTTTCCCTCGGCTTCACTGGAGCTTAATGATATTTCCAGCTCAGCGGGAGCTGCGGGAAGCCTGGAGATAGCGCAGTGCGAGACTAGAAGGACAGCAAAGGGCAGCTCCCGGCTCCGCGGGAAAGGTGAGGGCATTCTCTTGGAAAATCCTATGGGTTTTGCTGTGTCGCCGGCGTGGTCGAGTTGTGGCAATGCTGGGGGTGGGGTAAGAGGGATGATTCTGGAACCACGGCGGGGTTTCGTGCTCGCTCTGCAGCCGGAGAGTTTGCGGAGCGGTGTCCGGGGATGCAGCGATGCCGCGGCGAGCCCTGCCTGGCCCCCGCATCCCAGGTACGGACCTCCCGGGAGAGCAGGGCTGAGAAGCTGCTCCGGGAGCAGCGAGGAAAGCAGAACCCAGCTGCCTTTAGTCCTTACCTCCCAGTCCCTCTTAGAAAAAGACGTGGGCAGTTTTAATAGCGTTTTAAAAAAAAGTTGTTCTCCGCTTCTGGGGTTTTGCAAAGAAACTGTGGCACGGTTTTGTCAGCCTTGCTCTTACAGCCCGTGCACGTTAGCGCTGGCGGCTCGCAGGCTCAGATCCTACCTTTTCTGTAAAAAAAAAGGCTTTATTGGCATAGTTTAGAGACTTAGGACAGAGCAAAGTTTTAGTTAAGTGGTGCCTTAAGGCTAAACCCAGTAACTCTTACCCGGACAAATCCACGCTGGAGCTGATGACTCGGCAGTGCTGTTTAATTTACAAAAAGCCGCACCACGAAAACATGCCGGTTTTGTGTGTGTGTGTATCGTAAATGAAAGAAAAATAAGCAGAAGAGGTTTTGCTCCTAACCAGATGCGATTAACCCGTTCAAGATGACATGTTCCTGGGACTATTCCTGGGATGGGATGAGCGTGGATGGCTTCAGAGCGGTTAGAAAAGAGCCGACGGCTCAACTTGTGCATCGAGCTCCGTGCTCGTACAGATCCTCAGCCTGGCGTCAGGTCTGTCCCCAAATCTTGCGTTTTTGGCCTCATGGTCGTTTTAATTTTCCTGTGGCAGAAACATCCAAGCTTGTGACACTGAGAGTGTATTTTGAGGAAGACAGGTACCCGGTTTCTGGGTTTGTGTGAGCTCCCCTGCTCCTCGTTGCAAATAATACGTCCTTAAAAAAGAAAATCCCTTGATTTTATCCATATGGAGGTTAACATGATACCAACACTAACTGGATTTTCGGGGCCTAGGGACGCCCAGCGAGACTGGCAACAGGATTCCCTTCTCAATCCTACATCAGAAGCACCTTGTTTCCTCGTATCCTGTTAGAGCTAGAAAATCCTGATGAGACTCACTCTAAAAGCAGCATCTCCCTGTTGGGCTGCAGCCCAGCCCCAAGCAGAGCCCTGCAGACCCCTGTTCCCGGGCGATGGGGGGCACAGGTAGGCGTGTGTCCCCCGTGCCCGTGAGACCACCATCCTGGGAGGATTCTTCCCTTTGCGGGAGCTCTCTGCGCGTGGGAAATGCACCTTCCTCCACGTGCATTGCACGCCGGGGCACGGCGAGGTCCTCGTGATGGACCCAGCTCTGCAGCCCTGCTGCCCCTGGGGACGATCCAGCAGCTTTGGTTTTGCTGTTCCAAGTGCAGATTTAATGAACTAAGAGAAGATTTGAGGATTGCCTCCTTGCTTCACTCCCTTGCCCAGCTCCCCATCCTCAGCGTCTTGTGTCCTGCCCGCGGTGGGTGCAAGCAGAGGATCTGCTGAAGGACCTTGGGTGTGGGCAGAGGTGGACACACTCAGATCTGGATGCTGTGACCTGCTTCTCCAAGCCTCCCCAAGCCCGACTTCCCTCTCTGAGCTGTCAGGGTGACGTGTCCTTAATACACCCCAAATCATTTAAAGCAGTGACACGGAGATTCACCTTGCATGCCCTCTCAGCCGGCTGCCAGCGGGGCTCGTGGCTGCACCAAGCTGCCCAAGAAAAAAGCTAAAATTGCCAATTCCTCTCTTTTTTGGGGGTAGGATTTGAGCTCCGCCCTCAGCAGCGGGTCCAGATGTGGCCGTGCCAGCTGTGGGTGGCAAAATTTGGCTACTGGGCTGGCTCCAGCTGCCTTCAAAGGGAGACGGGAGCGTGTTTCTGAACTGGAGCACACCTCATCCCACCAAGGAGGTGGATTTTGTCCGTCTTCCAAGCCCCGTCTCAGCTTGAGTTGCCCCGTAACCGGCTGGTTGTGCACCCAGCGCGAATGATCTGGTAATTAGTTGCGTTGTTCTGATTTTTGCTGCCAATTTTGGGGGACTGTAGCGCTCAGGGAACCGAAAGTTGGAGCTGCCCTCAGGTCCCACGGGCTTTAAACACCCTTGGATCCTCTGCTGACCGCTTTGGCTGGCTGTCCTTGGAGGAGAAAGGTGTTAAAGGGCCAGTGGCCCACTACTAAGCAACAGTTACCAACAACCTCAAGCAAATAGAATGTGTGAGATTATGAAAACAAGGGAGCTGCAGCCGATTCCCAGCATCTCTGTGGCGTGAGTCAGTAGTGCATGTCTGCTGCTCCCCGCTCGTTCCTAGATGACAGCATCCACACATCAAATCGGCCGGCCCTTGGAGATTAGACATCCCCGAATATTTATGACCCTTTCAAAATAACGTGTAGTTCTCTGGCTGGCAGATCGAGCCTGAGCGAGAAGCTGGGATTTACTGGTTTCTGTCTTTAAGGCTGGTTTTTTTTTTTTATTTAATGCCTAGTTGCGGGATGTTTCCGATGTCTTGTGCTATTTCTCGGTGCGTTTGGGGCTGCAGCTTTCACCCCAGTGCAGTTTGTTGCAGGTCGGGTCATCAAACCTTGACCACGCACCAGCAGAGAGGGGAATTCAGCTGGTGAAGGGAGGGTGTTATCCCAGAGGTGTTCCGATGCTGGGTTTTTCAGCAGATCCTCAAGATGTGAGCTACTCAGGGAAGTCCCTCTGCAGGGGCCGGTGGAGTGGTCCCAGGGAGATGCCTGGGCTCCATCCTGAGGTGGGAGACCAGGAGCTGCTTCCAGCAGTGCCTGTCCCACCGCTAAGGCTCAAGGCGATACCAAGCGAGCACAAAGCTAGCGTTGACTCTGCAAACCTCTGAAAAAAAGTGGGTTTATCCAGCATGCTGTTTCCAAGGCAGCTTTCCAGCGTGGCCGTGCTGCTGGTGGAAGGGCTGGAAGCCATCGCTTGAGCAAAGACATTTTACGTGTGCAGGTAGTTTTATTTTGGCTCTGAGCTGTCGCTCTCTATATAAATAACTCTCTAGGCAGCCTGTCTCCTCGTCAGCCGTCCATCTGTCCGAGCTCATCTGCAGAGACATTCCCCGGCTCCGTTGGTGCTCCCATAATCGATCGGGGTTTGAGGACAGTAGGTCTTGCTGCAAGGAGAAGTGTGTGTGGTTGAGCCAGGCGGTTGTTTCTAGGGCTGATTTGCTGCCCCGTGGGCTGTGCTGCAGACCAGGACTTTTCAATGATGCTGGTGGGAAGGCGAGGATGGGATTTGGGGTTTGTAGAGGGAACATGTCTCAGGAGCTCTGCAGCAGTTTGGTTGTGACCTTAGATGACTCCAGTCCCCTCTGCAAGATGGGTCTTGGGGGCTGTGTGTTGTGGGCGAGCCAGCAAAATCTAGATCCTCGCAAGGGAGGCGCTGAAGACAGGCAGAATACCAGGAAATCCCTCAAAGAGGAGAAATGCAGCTGCTTTTCCCAACCTGCTTTTAAACACATCCTACAGCACCGAGCCCATCTCGCCTCACCCTGGGAATTGCTTTCTTCACCTGCAAATTACCATCATTCCTCATCTTGCGGCTCTTCCCCGTACCTGTGGATGCTCCTCTGCGCTTCCAACCTCCACCTCTCCAAGACCTGCTGAGGATCCACTTGACTTTGTGGCTGTCCCCTCCGTAGTGCACTCGCCTTTTTTTGCACAGGCAGCACTTGTTAAGAGGATGGAGCCCTTCATCCCGGGACCATCTGGAGCCCTTCTCGCCTCGCTTGTCGGGCATCGCCGGTGACCCACGAGCCTGGCTGGCTGTGGTGCTGAGAGCCACGAAGGCTCTGCTAAGAAGTGGCATCACCCTGCCATCAGAACGTGGTGCTGCTCTACAACTTGCTCCCTGTGTCCTAGAGTGCAGGCATCTCCAGCCCAGCAACACAGCGAGGACAAGGCTCAAAGGAGCTTCTCCCTGAGCTTCCATCTTTCATTTCAAAGGATGAGGAGTATGAGACACAGGCTCCACCACAGGGACAGGGACTTGGTTCAGTTCCAGTGACTTCACACCCCCCCCAGTTGTCCTCTCCACTGCTCTGGCACCTTGGGTGCACAGGTCCCTGCAGACGTCCTGCTCCAGCCCAGGCAGTGCGGGTACCTGCTGTGGATGGAAATCATCTTGAAGGATGGATCTCTGCTTTCCTGCAGGAATTTTTCCCTCTGCTTGATACACATCCATGCGATGTCCCAGGTGCATCTTCCTAACCACAGCCACAAGATGATCCACCTTCCCCAAAGCATCTTCTCTGCTCCCCTGGCAAGTCGGACTTTCTTCTTCACGTCAAAGCTCAAGGAAAAAATGCACTTGCAAAGGACAGACTTTTTCTCCCTTGCCTTGATTAAAAAGGAATGGAAAGAGAGGCTTTGGCTTGCGTTTGATTTAATTAAAGTGAAGGAGAAAGACTGAGGTCATGATGGCACCTCTCTCGGTGGCTCTCAAAGGGCTCCTGGGGGGCACACGGGCCGGGGACACGGAGCGTGGATTTCTGAGAGCAGGCGGCTTTTTGGGGCTGGAAGCTGAAGTCCTGGAGTACAACATCGCCACCTGTTTGCCACAGGCGAAGATACAGCGGGATAAATCCCGGCAGGATGAATCCCACCAGGATGCGCCCCAGCAGGATGCAACCCCATCAGGATACATCTCATCAGGATAGAGCCCATGGGGATGCACCTCATCGGGATACAGCCTGTCAGGATGCACCCCACCAGGATACATCCCATCAGGATGCACCCATTTGGGCAGCAGGATACATCCCACCAGGATAAATCCCACCAGACTGAACCCTGTCAGGATGCACCCCACCAGGATACATCCCATCAGGATGCACTCCCATCAGACAGCCCTCCATCAGGATACATCCCATCAGGATACATCCCATTGGGATGCACCCCATCAGGATGCACCTCATCAGGCACCCCGCATCCAGGTACATCCCATCAGGACGCACCCCACCAGGACAAGTCCCACCAGGATGAACCCCATCAGGTAGCCCCCCACCTCAGGCAGCCCTCCATCAGGATACATCCCATCGGGATACATCCCATTGGCAGCCCTGCAGCAGTGTTCCCAGCTGCAGCATGCACAGGCTGGCCAGCCGCAGGCAGGACAAGGAGGAGATGGAGACAGAGGGACAAGTGCTGGAGCAGAAGAGGAGGTCCCCAGCCCATGGAGCAGTGTGGAGCTCACTGTGGTGCCCGTTCCACCTTTGCTGCGCCAGACTGTTGGACCTCCTGCTTTCACACGTGCCTTCACACGATTCCCTGGAGCCCTTCACTGCCAGGCTCTTAAAGTGCTTTTTTTTCCCCATCCACATCAAGAGATTTAATCAGGTCTCTGCAGCCTGACATGGGCAAGAATAAGTCAGTGAGATGAGGATGTTGCTAAGCTGTGTGTGATGGGGCTGGCCAGCAAGCCGTGGGAGCTGTGTAGGTGCCTGGGCACTACCTCGGAGCTGATGTAGCTGCTGTAGCTGGGAGGTTGTTGGAAGATCTGCACTGAAATAGCAGCTAGAAAGTGCAGAGAGCCGGAGAAAGCAGGGCTGAGCTGCTGGTGAGGAGGTCACCCTGCCTCTCACTCTTCTGGAACAGACTGCCCAGGGCAGTGGTGGAGCCACCATCCCTGGAGGTGTTAAAAAAAACAAGTAGATGTGGCGCTTCAGGACGTGGTCTAGGGGTCAGGGAGATGTTAGACGAAGGTTGGATTTGATGATCTTAGAGGTCTTTTTCAACCTGAATGATTCTATGATTCCTTGAGCAAAATACTTTGAAGAGCTTTGTCTTTCCAAAATACCCACCAGGGCCTGGCTGGGCAGGCAGTCGAATTAAGCTGAGGTGGATCATAGTGGAGTCAGGCTGCTGTGAAATGTCAGGTCTGCTCCCCCAAACCTGTTGCTTCTTCTGGAAAAGTCTCTCTTTGGGAAGATGCCTTGGAGAGGAGCAGGCAGAGGGTTTGGGCTGGCTGGAGCAAGAGGGCTGAGCATCAGGGTGCTGGGCACACACATCTCACTGCACTGGTTTTGGTGGATTTTGTTGCATTTTGATGCGTATTTAGGTTATCTGGCAATAGACTGAGGATTCATCGCGTGTTGGGTTTATCCTCCTTCACCTAGATGCTAAATCAGCGATGTCACAACAACCCCTTGCAATGCTCCAGGGTTGAGGAAGAGGGGCTGGAAACTGCCCAGTGGAAAAGGACCTGGGGGGGTTGGTCAACCCATAGGGGCTATGTACTTGGGACAAAATACTTGGAACAAAAGCTCCTGTCCTCCCCCCATTTCCATGAATAGCACGTGCGTGGATTAAGCATCAGGCTTTTGTTTGAAAGAAGCCTTCTAGGAAATGACTCAACAAGACATTTGTATGTTTAAATTCGTCAGGATTTGAAATATTTAGATTCTGCTTATGGATATTGACATTTAATGGGAAGATCTCGAGGCGAAAGCCCGGGCTGCTGCTGGCAGCAGGGAGCTGTGTGCACACACACAAACCTCTTCTCATCTGGACAGTGCTGATGGGAACGAGCCAACGTAGATTGTTCCATTAATGGGGATTTATAGCGCGAATCTGCTACTGTTTTGTCAAGACAGACAGAAATAAGTGGGCTCTTAGTGCAGGGGAAGCTGGCCCTGGGGCGGTGGGCTGTTCACTGGTGAAGGGAAGCTGCTGAGATAGGGCTGCAGGGGAGCAGAGGGAATAAAAGATGGAGACAAGAAGGACCAGGATTTGGTGGAGGAAGAAATGAGATCAGGGACATGGACATCAGTCTCTTGCCTACGCTCCGTCGAGCACATTTTCTCCCTGAAAGGTTTGGTTGGGGAGCTCGCTGCTCGGTTGTGTGTTTCGAAAGCTGCCTTCTGCGCCAGAAGATGTGTCAGTGTTTATCAAAACATAAATAACACTTGGTGCCTTGGCTGCCCTCAGCAGGGAGTGAACATTGCTGTGGGGCCAGCTGCTGAGGGATGGAGGTCCCTCTTCTGCAGGAGGTGGGGAGAGGCTGGACCATCCTGCTGCTCTTCAGAAATGCATGTAAAAAGGGCCTGGGGCTGGTCCAGAAGAAGCCAGGCTGGATGCCACGATGGTGGAGGACATCAGCGGATTGGGGTGATACAAGGGCATGGACATGGGGGTCTACAAGTAAGATGGGGAGGGACTTTTGAGCAAGGCCTGTTGGGACAGGACAAGGAGTGGTGGTTTGAAACTAAAAGAGGGAGATTGAGACTAGAGAGAAGGAAGGAATTTTTGACACTGAGGGTGCTGAGACCCTGTCCCAGGTTGCCAAAGTCATGCTTCAGATGGTTCTTCTGATGTTTCTGCTAGGCTTGGATGTGTGTGCCAGCAGAAATTGGGCATTTCTGGGCAAAGCTGCCATAGTCCCACCATGCCCCTTCCTCTTCCCACCACAAAGGTGAGAGACCTTTCTCCTCTTCCTTGAGGACATGGCCTTTCTTTCCCCAGCCCTCACGCTGCATTAAAATACCTATATCTTTTATTTCTGCATCCTGCATCTCCCAGCCTTATGAAGTATCTCAGGGGGCATCCTCAGCTGGAGGTGGACACAACGCAACGTTGTCACCATCTGCCCTCCATGGAAGACGGGTGGCCTTGGCAGCAAGTGCTGGCACCACGGGTGATGGTTGGGGACGGGTCAATGCCTGACCCGTGTCTGGGCTGGACTCGGAGGTGTGCGGTTATTGGCAGGTGCTCATTTGTGTTGAGCGTGAATACCCAATTGTTCTCCCCACGCCGGTCATTATTATGCAAAGCCAAGTCCTAAAAAAACATTGAATTTCCTCTCCCATAATTTCAAGGAAAAACACTTACCCGGCATTAAGCAGCGATTGTGAGGTGTCCTTTCATCTCGACGTGCAGGGGACCTCCTGGCGCAGGGAGCGGTGGCTGCAGACCCGGGCAACAACCTTGTCCTCCTCCTTGTCTTTTTATTATTTATTTTAATGCACAAGCGGCTTGAAACTCTGTGAAAAGCTTCTTTTTATTCACACACTCAAGCAAAATTCAGGCTGAAGCTGCTGTGTCTACAGTAAGACTTTAAAGAGGATCTCAGCTGCTTGGTGTGAAGAGGAGCAGGATGGAGAGGGGTGCAGGGGGAAAGCCTGGATGGTGCTGGGAGAAATCTGGGAGAGCTCGTGGCTGTGCTAACATTGGAGGATGCAGCGGGATGAGATGCAGTGTCCAGATGCCAAGACTGGTCCCAAGACCTTCTTGCTCTTGACAGCTTCCTGAAAGGAGGTTGGAGCCAGGTGGGGTTGGGCTCTTCTCCCAAGGAACAAGTGACAGGACAAGAGGAAACAGCCTCGAGTTGCACCAGGGGAGGTTGAGGTTGGAGATGAGGAAGAATTTCTTAGTGGCAAGGGCTGTCGCGGGCTGTGCCAGGCTGGGCAGGGCAGGGGTGGAGTCCCCATCCCTGGAGGGGGTTCCAAGCCGTGGAGATGGGGGGCTGAGAGCCATGGGTTAGTGGTGCCCTGGCAGCACTGGGGTAATGGTTGATCTTAAAGATCTCTTCCAACCAAAACATTTCTATGATTCTAAGGGCTGATGCTGGTGGGATGGGGAAGGGAGCAGGAGCCTGGGTCTGGCTGAGCTCCATCCTGGCTGGATGCTCTGCAGTCTCTGTTCAACCCAAAAGGTACAGGAAAGGGTTTAGCAACATCCAGCCACCTCTTAAGATGCCTGTTTTTGGCATAATCACAATCTTTCTGCATCTAAATAACCAGAAAATCAAGCCCTTGAGTTTCACATCTATAAGCAGTGTGTTTATGCAGAGGAGGGGGAGCTCACCAGCTGCCTCGGCCGCTCCCCAGGCACCGTGCTGGCACTTGCCTCCTGGATTGCATCCGAGAGGGAACATCACGCTTCTAGCAGGCATCTCACATCCATCCAAATCAAACACCCAGCAGCCAAATCCCAGCCCTGTGCCCAAGCCGGTGGGGCTTTGGCAGCACCGGGGCTTCTGCTGCGCTGTGGGCATCTCTTCCCAGCCCAACCGAAGGCACCAGGGCAGCTCTGGGTGCAAATACACTTTTGTTAGCAGAAATATTAGAAATAAAGGTCTAAGTTGGACCTTGTGTTGTTTCTGTAGGGTAAAAAGCAACGCGCGCTCTGAGCCAAGCCCCTGCGTAATGCTTCTGGGCTGAGCCTGCCACGCTTCAAGCTGATCTAACCTTGGGGTTCCTCTTTGCCTTCACCAGCTCTTGGGGGGACATCACCCATCTGGGCTACAAAACCGTTGTTCTGGTCCTGGGGCTTGTCCTGGGTTGGTACCTCCAATCACCAAATGGCCGGTGACTGGGAAGGAGCATCAGGACTATGCTCCTTTTTAATCTGGCTCTTGTTTTGTGGAATCAGCACCCCCTTACAGCTTCCTCATCGCGCCTGGGCCGAGCTTAAGCTCATGGCCATCAGAAACAGGGATGGTTCGTGCACCCCAAACACTGATATCAGGGTGATACCAGCCCGGACCCACGTGCAGGGGAGATTTTGATGGATGCTGTTGGTTGATAGAGATATTCTGGATCTGGCTTTCAACAACCCAGCACTTTTTTTGCAGTGCAAATGTGCCTGTTTGCAGGGAAAGAGGAGGATGGGAAGCCCGGCGGGGGACGGCGCGTGTCTCCTGTCCACATCTGACCCCCTGGAAGCAATAATGTGCCCGAGACAAGCGTCTTGTACGTGGGAGCTGCAGATGTTTAGCAGGATAAATGTCTGAGATGCTCAGAGATGTGTGTGATGGGGTGACGGCGTGGGGAGGGTGCCCAGCGGGGCTGGGAGAGCTGCCGTGGGGCAGAGCCCCATCCCTGCAGCCCCTCTCCTCCCTGGAAAACCCTGGTGTGTTCCTTCTGAGCCTCCTTTGCCATTCAAAAGCTGCTGAAGCCCAAGGGGTGGACTTGCACAAAGCCTCCTGAAGCCAAGACCAGCGAGGGGACCTGTCCTGATGGCCACAGCATGGGGGGAATCCCAGGAGAGGCTCTGGTTTGCCACCCAGTGCAGCAGGACACTGTCCATCAGCACCAGCTCCTTGCCCACCAAGGACCCACAGCCCATTTACCCTGCCCCAGTTTCCCTGCTCCCACCTGATCATCTGCCACAGCAACGGTGCAAAAAAACTCCAAAGAGTTAGGCAACAAAGCTGGGGAATTTTGGTACACCTCGTGCGGCCCAGAGATGGGCTGAGCTGGTGAAGCTCCTGCTCATGGTGCAGGATGAAGGCTCAGATTGGGATTCCTCACTCTGTTCCTGTGGTTTCACTAACCTTCCAGGTGCTTTTTGGGGATCACAGTGGTGGCAAAGGGATGGACAAACAGAGAAAAGCTGCAGCACAAACACAGACGCAGCTGCTGGGAAGCAGCTCTGTGGAGAAGGACCTAGGACTACTGTGGGACAAGAAGTTCACCATGAGCCAGCAACGTGCCCTTGTGGCAAGGCCAAGAAGGCCTGGGTTGCGTGAAGAAGAGCAATGACCAGCAGGTTGAGGGAGGTTCTCCTGCCCCTCTGCTCTGCCCTGGTGAGGGCACCTCTGGAGTCCTGGGTCCAGTTCTGGGCTCCCCAGTTCCAGAGAGACAAGGAACTACTGGAGAGAGTCCAGTGGCAGCTCTGAAGATGCTGAGGTGACTGGAGCATCTCTATGCTCAGGAAAGGCTGAGAGCCCTGGGGCTGCTGAGCTGGAGAAGAGAAGCCTCAGAGGGGATCTGATCAATGCTGATCAAGAGCTCAAGGGCCCGTGGGGGGCAAGAGGATGGGGCCAGACTCTTGTCAGTGGTGCCCAGTGACAGGACAAGGGGCAACGGGCACCAACTGGAACCCAGGAGGTTCCACCTGAGCAGAAGGAGAAACTTGTTTGGTGTGAGGGTGTGGGAGCCTGGCCCAGGCTGCCCAGAGAGGTTGTGGAGTCTCCTTCTCTGGAGAGATTCCAAAGGTGCCTGGACACGATCCTGGGCCCCCTGCTCTGGGTGAGTTGCTGGAGCAGGGGGTTGGACGAGATGATCTCCAGAGGTCCCTTCCAACCCCTGCTCATGCTGAGACTCTGTGATTCATAACCCAGACTCTTTTATCTGGAACAGGCCCATGGGTCCAGGGCATCAGCAATGGGTTAGGTACCGGTGCAACATCCCTTCTCCCTCCTGCAGCCAAACGTACGTGGACACTCATGCCTCAGTTTCCCCACCTGCAAAGTGGGCATGCTGGGGTACATACCAAGGATGGTTGGCACATCCCTGGCCACACTGCTCAACCCAGGGCTGACAGTGACCTATTTACCTGCGGCAGAACTTTCTGCTCCACTTATTTGACCCGGCACCTTTCTGTTTGCTTACAGCCGGGAACATTTCCTCTCGGCCAAGCCGGGCGCGCACGCAGGTAGGTTTGCCTGCGAGACAGATCGCTGCTCTGTGCATTCCCAGCTCTCTGCCTTGCAGGGATTCAGACCTTTTCCCTGCGATACCACTGCAAAATTCACCCTGAGAAGCTTCCACGTTCTCCTTCACCCTCTTCTCCCCATCCCTCTCAAGCTGCACAGTCGTTGACTCGAGGACAGGCAGCACTGGAGAGTAGAAAGGTGACATTGTTCTGCCCTGGAAGGCCATCAGCATCCCAGCTCCCCGGCTCTGTAGCTGCCTCAGTCATGCATGTTTGCATATGTTAAAAATATTTAGTCCACTGCTAAAAAAAATATTATGCCCGAGATCTGGGGCCAGCTCAGCATAATGCCATCTATGTGTCCGTGGCGCTGCGTGCCGGAGGCACAGAAGGGTTCTATTTGCCGTCGGAGCTGCGAGCAGGGATGCCGGGAGTGATCCCGATCCCGCTGTCTGCCAGAACTGCTGTTATCACCCCTCGGAGAGGGGTTTGGGGCATGGAAAGCTCTTTGCTGGGGCAGGGGATGCTGCCGGGGTGCCCTCGGCAGCTGCGCAGGGCAGGAGGGAAGGAGAAGGCTGGGAGAAGATGTTGGCTCTAAGAAAAAGTCATAGAAATGAAAGAGCGGGCTGGGCAAATTCCTGGATTCACAGCTGGTGGGATGGGCGCGGCGCTGGGATGAGCCGGGGATGATCCTGCTCCCCAAACCCTCTGGTGCGTGAGGTTGTTTCATGGCATGGACACAGGTCACCTCGGAGAGGGCGGAGACCTCCCCAACTCGCTCCATAGGTCATATTGAGAGGAGGTTATGGGTACTACCAACCTCACCCAGGCTTTCACCCATGCTCTGGAGATACCCAGCGCTGCTCGGGCTTCCAGACCATGGAATCATCAAATGTATTGGGTTGGAAGGGACCTCTAAAGGCCATCTAGTCCAACCCTACAATAAGCAGGGACATCTCCTAAGATAAACTTCATATAAATAATGTGAAGCCCGCTGAGAGCGTGGGAGGGAAAACATTTCCCCGTAGTAATCTCCCCCAATGAGGGGCAGGAGGAAAGAGTTTGTCCTGGCCGCAGGAGGAAGACAACGGGGAGCGAGGCCATGGGATTTTTGCGCCGAAGCATTAAGGAATCATTTCCTCTACTTTTTTTTCCTTACATATTTCTTTTCCGAGTGGCAAAAGGGGCTGGAGGTGGAGGCGAGGAGGTGAAATAATCCTGGGTGGAGAGCGTGAAGGGATCGTTATACCCCGTCCTTTTTAATTTTAGGCTTTTTTCCCCCCCCTCCTCCTCTCTGCAAGTGTTTTGGGAGGCAGGGGGTGAGCGGCTGGGCACAGTGCAGCCATTCATGGCTCAGCTGGGGGTGTGTGGGGCTGGGTGGGAGCTCCCCACGCCAGGGAGGAGAATCATTTGTTCACGATATAGAGCCGGGTAAAATAGGCTGGTTGTCTGAGCGCGGATGCAGCATAATGCATAGAAGCGCGAGCATCAATACGTCTATTTATTAGCGGGGGCCTTTTCGCCGAGCGGGGCTGTGAATAAACTATACAGCGCGCAGAAAAATGTAAATGTTAGCGATCCCTTGGAGACATAATTACAGGAAAAAATAAGGACAGCTTTTCAGCGCCTGGGAAGCTGGCCTCCTTCGTCCCCTTTCCGACGGTGCCGGTACGCACGTTATTTTCCCTGCCGTGGGGTGTCTGCCTCCAGCGTGACGTGTCCCCCCCCTCCCACCCCTCGCAGCTCCTCCATCGTCCTCCCCACCCGCTCGTTAAAAGGCGAGTTGTGTCTCCACGTCCCGCAGAACGTCTTTGCCGCCCGCTTTGGTGCGCGGAGCTCTTGAATTCCTCAAGCCCGTGTGCCACTGGCTCCTCTGGACCACAGTGAAAGGTTCCATTCATCCCTCCTCTGCTGCCTTCTAGAGTTACCACACCCTGGGCCTCTGCTCCGCAGCTCCTCTTCTGTTTTCCTTTCATTAGCAGGATTCCCAGGTCGAATGGCTGTGAAGGGCTGGGAAGAGATGCTACAACCCCATTAGCATAAGGGCTCTGCAAATACCTGCCCCGCGCGCGCTCCGGCCGCGTGCCGTCAGCTCTGCCGAGCAACGAAGCCAAAATCTGGGGGGTTGGTGTTTTCTAAAGCACTGCTAGAAAAGCAGCTCTAAGCACTGCCCCACCTTGTGCCTCAGTTTCCCCAAGAGGACCCTGTTTCCACCCACCGCAGCAATGAGTTTGCAGTCTGGCTGGGGAGCTGCAGGCAGGACATCATTGTCCACCTGGGGATCTTTCAGGAGATGCTTTGGGATCTTCTGGTGCTTCTTTGGCTGCATCCAAGCCACGGCAGCATTCCGGGAGTGCACATCAGAGTTGCAGCATAGTATTCAAGGCCAGGTTGGATGGGGCTTTGAGCAACCTGGTCTAGCAGGAGGTGGCCCTGCCTGTGGCAGGGGGTTGGAACTAGATGATCTTTAAGGTCACTTCCAACCCAAACTGTTCTATGATTCTACAGCTGGATTCTATACCATAGCTGGAGCCATACAAACTTGGCTGCCCTTGCCCTCCATGCCCCTGGGAGTGCGCGATGAGCAGGGGATGTTGACCCCCATCTCAGCAGCCAGTTCAAATCTTTTAGAAAAGGGAGATGGACAGAAATAACCCATCACAGACTCATTTCTGCCTGGGCAGAAGGTGGTTTCAGTCGATGTCAGCTTTTCTTCTGGGAGCCGAGCCGTTCCGCAAACCCTTAGCAGAGCAAGATTAGAGGAGAGCGAGAAAATGAGTTTCTAGGCAATCCGTGCTGCGGCTCGGAGGGTCACAGCAGGGTTGCGATGAGGGCATTTGCTTTGGGAAGGACGATCAAGGCACCGCAGAGCAGCCGTGGCTTTTGCCACCCCCTCTGCCACCCTCCAGATGAGACCAGCCCGCGGCCCTGGCCCGGCTCTCTCACTGAGCTGCCGCTTTTATGGGTGAGCTGGAGAAGGAAATTATCTTCCAATGAGTTTTTCAATGAGAAAGGGACGGGCTTTTCAACAGAACTTGATAGCAGAATGTCAGCTTGGCACTGACCATCTGTTGCCCACAGCAATGTTGAACCTTACTTGGGTTTTGGCCCTTGGCGATTACTCTGTTAGTGGTGGGGACTCACCTGCGGCGAATTTAAGTTTCACTGATCTAGTTGCCATTCTTGAAGGCTTCACAAGTAGCTCCAAGTCCTGGGTGATTCTTCATGTTTGATAGAAGGCCTTTGAGGCCAACCAGGCTCTTTGGAGATGCCGTCCTTGTGTCTCACACTGCTGCTGCTGCTGCAGCATCACTCTTCCCCTTCATCTAATGCCGGTGGTTGTCCTCTCTCCATGCAAGGGTGCAAATTTGAGGGGTTGTGGTGAGCACCCCAGGTGATGAGCACCCAGGTAGAAAAGAGGGTTGGAGAGGTGCTGTCTATTCACTAGTGGTGGTGACCCCTCCTCGTACTCAGGACCCCATAGATGTTCCCCATGGCTTGTCTCCTGCCAACCCAGATGTGGTGGGAGTGGTGTTGTCTCCTTCTGTCCCCACAAATATGCTTTAAACGACGATCGTAGCTGCTGTGGGCTTGAAAGCTGCCTTGCAAACCCCACTGGACTTCAAATCAAAAGCATTCTTGGCTACTCAACCTCCTCTTCCCATTGAGCAGACCATGAGCTTTGCTGCTACCTGGCTGGATTGCCCAGTCTGAAGCCACTGCTTGAAACTGTCCCATGAGGCCTCGCAGCCAGGTCTGCAGCATGGTTTGGCATTGGCGCTCCTGATGGGGCTGACGTAGGGACACTCTCCTTTACCTTGGTCTCTGATTTCTAGCCAGTAGTCGCTTGGATTGTGGTTTTGAGGAGCCTGAGATAAAGAACAAGCAGACAGCAAAGATGAGCGATGCTGCCCGCAACATTCCCAGCCGTGAACCACCTTCTGGCTTGGCTCTGAGCCTGGGGCCTCAGCACCTTCTTTGGGACCATCTCATGCAAGTGCTCGGCCAGCCTGCATGCTCCAAAGCTCTGCAGTTGTGGATTCAGACCAGGATCAGACATCCTTGATGCATGACACGGTCAGACCAAAGTCAGTTTGCACCCCGTCGCTCGTGCAAACACGGGGTACGTGGTGAGGAGCATCTTGATGGAACGGCGGAGCTGCAGAGCCAGATCCTGACCCAGCTCATTGCAGCAGGTCAGGGCAGTGGTCCTGCAACAGCAAGATGCAGAAAGCCGTTGGCTAAAAGGGAGCAAAGCGGGGGGGAAATCTCTATCAACTAACACTATATTAATAATGCGTAATTAATATCTACTTATAATCTCACACCATTAAAAAAAAACCATGCAGCCAGATGTATTGAGTTGAAAACCTCATTTTCTTACATAGAAGATGAGGATGGTTTCAAGCCCATCGGATTTCCAGGAAATTTGGATGTGCGTTAGGTATCGCCGAAGAAATTCAGGGTGAGGAAGAACAGGGCACTTTGATCCTGATGTCTCATGGATCAAATGCTGGTGGGGTCATCACCACCTGGGGGGTGAAAACCGCCATTCCCGGGTCTGAAAGGGAATTCTGTGGCCTCCAAATGATGGGCTGGGGTTTATTTTAACGCAGTCATATAGGGGTTTATTTTAACGCAGTCATGTATGTATTTTAAGCAACTTTTATTAGCGAAGTGCTTCATGCAGAAAGATGCACCTGGCTTTGATTTATGTTACGTGAGAAACGTCTTGGCCAGGGCAAAAAGCAGAGAAACAGAGGGGGGGGAATGAAATGAAACTTTTCTTTGATTGCGCATAATGAGATGTTTGCTCTGTGGCAATTCTATAAGTGGTTTCGTGTTTGCGGGTTCAAAACAAATCTATGAATGCAGCATGTATCTTAAAATTCATTGTTTTGCCCTGTAAATCAGTACTCTAAAAAAGTCCCTGACTGGCAGCCAGCGCCAGCTCGCTGTTAGACCAGGCTCAATCCGGAGCAGCTCCCGAGAAGTTCCTCTGGACTTACCTCATTAGCTAAAAGGAGCCTTTTTCCTCCTTCATCCCTCCTCCTGGGTGTGATCTCTTGGGGATGGTGTGTCATGTTTCGTGGTGATATTTGCCAAATGGATGCTAAAGGCTGGTACTGTTCCCGCTGGAAAGACATGCTGTGGATGCAGGGAAGTGATCTGCTGTTCAGAGGATGCTTTGGGGTGGTGCTGCACCACCACCAAGGAAAGATCTGCTGCAGAAAGCCACATGTGTTCTTCAAAAAGCAAAAGCTGAGGCCATGCTGAAGCCTTGGCAGAACTGGGAGGGGAATGGGGCAAGCTGGGATGCTGGGCAGCACCATCAGCCTGGACCAGTTCACCCATGTAGAGCTGGGTTTAGACTTGGTGGGACAGGCAAGTTGGGCCAAAGCAGCATTTTTCAGCCCCTTGGTCTTGGTTTTCATCAAAATAGACCTTTGCTGAAATTGCACAGGCCTTTGGGGAGCTTTTGATCCAAAGTGGTATGTGTTATTATTATATATTGTGTTTCCTTATGGTGTTGGACATCATGAGAGAAAAACCATGGATGGAAGGTTGTCCATGTTGCACAGGGCACCAAGGGTGCCAAGGTGGCCAAGGGTGGCCAAGAAATATTTGTTTGGTTCTGCAGCTGAGAAAGAGATAAGGAAAAAGGTGTTCATAGAATCATAGAATGGTTTAGGTTGGAAGGGACCTTCAAAGGTCATCTAGTCATCCCTGCAGTCAGCGGGGACATCTTTAACTTCAAGGCTAGGCTTGATGGGGCTCTGAGCAACCTGATCGAGTTAGAGATGGCCCTGCTGACTGCAGGGGGCTTGCACTAGATAACCTTGGAAGATCCCTTCCAACCCAATGCGTTCTATGATTCTAGATCAGGTTGCTTGGAGGCCCATCAAGCCTGGCCTTGAACATCCCCAGGGACTGGACCTCCACCACCTCTCTGGGTGTTAAATACAAGTAATTCAAAACCACACAAGCTTCATTGCGAATAACATCCAAAAAGTTGGTGTAGCCCCACTACTGCAGCCCGCAAAAGCCAGGTTGACTTTTCCAAGGCGGTTTGGAGCCGTTGCTGTAAATCGGGACGTGCTCTTCCAGGGGCTGCTCCATTCGGAGCTTGGGCTTGGAGGGCATCCAGTCCAGGGCTTTTATTGCAATCCAGCTTGATTGCCGCGATTAGATGCCGGCTCAACTCACGACGCTGACGGAGCTCGGGGGATAATCGTCGCAACGTGAAAAATGTCAGTGTCGTGGAACGGCGCGTTGACCTCGGAGGGGGCTTGCCAACATTACACCCACTGCTGCCAGAGGAGAGCCAGGCAGATAATCCTCTTGACTTTTTATCCTTACAAATTTGGAGAAAGCTGCTTTTTTGGGGTGGAGGGGGGGATTCCATGAGACATGAGCAGACCTGATGGGACATTTGGGGGAAGAAGAGGCCAAACTGCTCCTCCAGCATCTCACCGGGGCAGGGCCTGATCCTGCTTCTGCTGCAAAGCCTCGGAGGCAGCGAGGTGGCTCTGGATCGACTCCGGTGGAAGCGGGAGCGGGGCTGCTGGTGCGGAGGATGTGCGCCTTTGATATCGGAACCTAAAACTGGCAGCTTGCCCCGCTCTGGCAGGACTTGAGAAGCCTTGCCATACGAGCTGGTTTTCCAGCGAGGCCTGAAAGCGCAAGCCATTATCTGATCGTTTGTAGCAGCTTTTTTAATTAAGGCTTTGGCGAAAGGGCTGATTCAAGAGGTGTGTGGGGTTTTCACTTTTTTTTTTTGGTCCGTAGGGACTTGGCACATCCTTGCGTCTGTCAGCGACAAACTCACTTTTCCTCCCGCGTCCGTATTCGGAGTGAAGCTTCCCCCCCCCCCCCC
>VZZY01009598.1:295742-318896 GCA_013400335.1 Eurystomus gularis | reverse complement strand
CTGCCGGTGCTTGCGGGTGGGTTTACGGGTACCTCACCCCCCCAAGAGTTGTGTGCGTGGCAGAGACACTCATGGGGTGCATCCCCCCCCTCCCCATTTTGCTTCCCCCCCCCCATGTGCATCCCACCATGGGGGGACACCGCGTTGGGGACCCCCGGGGTGGCAACCAAGCAGTCACCTGGGGTGGCCCAAGCCCTCTGCACCATCCTTGTTGCTTTTGTTGTTGTAGTTGGGGGAAGGGGGGGTTAACCCCCTTTTTTTTTTTTTGGCCGCCGAAGAAAAGCAGAGCTGCCGCTTTAAGGCTGGAGTCCCTTTAAGTGACTTTCCATTTGCTGCTTTGGAGAGCCGAGAATTTGGTTTCCCAGATTTCCTCTGAATCGTGTGCAGTAGTCAGAAGGAGTGTAAAAAAAAAAAAAAAATTAAAAAGCCAAAAAAAATCAAAACTACCGTCCAATCGGGAAAGCTTCAGCAGCGGCAAGACAAGGGAAAGGCCAGGGGGGAGGAAAGAGATTTAAGGAAAAAAATAGAGGTTTAAGGAAAAAAAAAAAGTCATCTTTTCCTATTCCCCTTCCTGCTCCTGTCCCCTTGTCCCTGCGCCGGGCAGTGGTGATGGGGGGGCCGGAGGATGCAGCACCCCCGGGTACCGGGGTGTTGGTACCCGCGGATGCTGAGCCCCGATGGAGCTGGCAGCTGGGGAGCACCAGAAATCGCAGCCGTGCCCCACCAAATTAATTTGCACTTTCTTTTTCCTTGATGTTTGTTCTGCGAAGAACAAAAAAAAAAAAAGAGGAAAAAGAGGAGAAAAGAAAAAAAAAAAAGAGGCCCCTAAATAAATAAGCCTCCTGGAAGGGGGCTGGGGGAAGGTTCTGTTTCCTCAATTAGCTGGGACTTGCCTTCTCTTGACGAACGGAAGGCAGCGAGTTTTAGCCTCTGGATTTGTGGAGCTTTCTCCAAGTGCCAAGTCTGGTTATACGGGGACTTTGGAGGGTTAGGTGGAGGAATCTGAGTCGAACTCGGCTCCGTTAACTCCTTCGGGGCTGAGCGGCTTTGGGAACCTGGGTCTGGAGCACAAAATGAAGCGGCAAGCCCAGAAGGAGGGAGGTTTTGGGCACTGGAGCGCTTGGGAGAGGCGGTTCCTCCAGCTGGGACCTCGCCAGGCTGGGGCTTTGCCCGAGCAAGGTGTGCTGATGGAGGGATGCTGTGGGGACAGAAGGGTGGGACCTCGGGAGTTGAGCCTGTTTGCCATAGCTTTTAGCAAGCTGACCGTGGTCAAAGAGCAGCTTTTGGGGTTGTGCAGAAGGTCAGGGTGTACCAGCGGTCCTCATGCTTGGGAGGAGAAGCTGAAGAGGCAGGTAGCTCATGGCAAGGTGCTGGCACTGCAGCACATCCCACCTGGGCTGTATCATCCCGTATCCTCCTGCACCACTCCTGTGGTCAGCAATGTTGGACAAGCTGGAATGGCTGGAATTGGCACCATAAAAATATGGGGAGAGACTTTTGAGCAGGGCCTGTTGGGACAGGACAAGGGGTGATGGTTTGAAACTAACAGGGGGAGATTTAGACTGGAGAGAAGGAAGGAATTGTTGGTGCTGAGGGTGGTGAGAGCCTGGCGCAGGTTGCCCAGAGAGGTGGTGGCTGCCCCATCCCTGGCACCATTGCAGGTGAGGTTGGCCGGGGCTCTGAGCAACCTGCTCTAGTTGCAGATGTCCCTGCTCCCTGCAGGGGGGCTGGACTAGATGAGTTTAAAAGGTCCCTTCCAACCCAAACAATCTATGATTCTATGAAAAATACAGTCATATTCTGGGATAAATGCAGGAACTGGCTGCCCGCTACCACCCTCCGACAGCTTTGGAGAGAGAAATTCTCTCCAGCAGAACAGTGTTGTAAGTTGAGCAGGGGAAACATCTTCACCTGTATAGGAGAAAAAAAATCTCTTAGGAATTTAAAAATCACATCCCGGTGTGTCCTGCCCTTGGAAAAGAGGCCTTGGCCATGCATGGATGTGGGATGTCTCTTCTCTTTTGTGCCAGGGGAGGTTTAGGTTGGCCATGAGGAAGAATTTCTTTGTGGCAAGGGCTGTGAAGGGCTGTGCCAGGCTGGGCAGGGCAGTGGTGGAGTCCCCATCCCTGGAGGGGTTTCCAAGCCGTGGAGATGTGGTGCTGAGGGACAGGGGTTAGTGCTGGGGGAACGGTTGGACTTGATGATCTTGAAGGTCTCTTCCAACCAAAAGGCTTCTAGGTTTCTCTGATGTGGTTCCTGCTGACCCGCCGTGCCTTTGCGCAGAGACCTGCTGTCCCCAGGACGTTGGCCTCCATCACACCCCACGTTGGCAGGGCTGGAGCCAGCTTTACGGGCAAGTTCAGGCAGCACAGGAGGGGCTCTCACCTGCCTGCGCCTGGCAGGGAAGCCTGCTCGTCTCACAGTCACACTGAGGCTCCTTCACCCCTCATTGGAAGCATAAAGGGGCCTTAAAAAAGGAAGCAAAAGTAACTTAAATTTAATTTGCACTCTCTTAGAGACCTCTTTACATGGCTAGAGGAGCATAAAGGGGCCTTAATGTAGCCGGGAATCAACCCCTGAATGTATCTGCGCCTGACTGCTGGGCATTCATGGTGCAGAAGCTCACCTCAGGCTGCAATCCAGCTTTTGATTCCTCCGCCCAGCCCCGCCGACATACAGGGAGCAACAACATCAGCTCTGCTGGGCTTAGGTCTTGTTTACACGTGCCGAAGTGAAATCAGAGTTGGGCTTCCAAGGGATATCTTGCAGGGAGCTTGCTCTTGGCTTGCCCAACTCATTTGTGCCAGCATCGGTCTCTCCATCATCCACTCGGGATCAAGGGAAAGGATTTCCCAGTTTAGGTGGGAAGGGACTCTCCTGTCCCTCTTGCCGAAGGGCAGAGAGATGGGGAAGGACAGCTAATGGTGGTCCTCAGCACTTAACACCCATTTGCGTGGTCGTGGCTTCCTGGGAAGCCTGAGCCTGCCCTCTCCTCTCTGTTACCACAAACAAAGCGAAGGTTGATGCACGGTGCAGAGGAAACCACATCACGGCTTCCCGGGAAATGTATCACTGTGCATCCCGGGAAATGCTGTAGGGTTGCTGGGGCTTTTCCTGGTCTCCTTTGGATCCCAGCTGCTGGCTGCTCAGAGCTCCTGCAGCAATCATTGCTGAGGTGCTGCTGGTTTGAAAGCCACAACAGAGCATCTCCCGTGACACCAGCAATCCCTCTGCCACACCTGCCCCGGGCTCTCTGCATCCCAGAGGAGCTGGAAGCAGTGGCCAACCCCAGCTTTGGTGAACCAGAGCCAGGACTCAGGGAAAGCTGGCCCACGTGGGATGGTGGGACATCTGGGAGGGAAGGTCTGGATCTTGTGAGGACTGTTCCTTGGCACCCTGGGCACCCAGGGCAATTCCAGCTGCCTGCATCTATGGTGTGAGTTTTCCAAGGTAACAACCATCAGGTGTCCAAGAGCCAGGGGTGCTTTGGAGCATCGCTGAGGGTGCTGGGACCCAGCATCTCTGCTTATTTGTAGCCCTCAAAGTCCTTGGAGTGAAGAGCCTGTGGACGAAGCCACTGGTGGAAGAGGGAGAAACCAAGAACTTGATGTGTCTCGGAAAAGGACGGGGCATTTATAATAAAAGAAAACCATCCCAGCTCTGGTTCAGGAGGGAATATCCAACCCGGATCTTTAGGGCTGTCGTTAATGATGACCAAAGGCAGCATTCCCATGGGCAGGGTCCAGCTTGGGGCTGTCCCCATATCCTTCACTTCAAGATGCTCTCAGAGACGAGGGGACAGACAAAATGACCTGAGGTCTGTCCCTTTCTCACCATCCCCATGCTCGCAGGATCGCTGGCATCATCCCTTTCTGTCGTGCAGCACGATGCAGGGATGTGTGTTTTGAACATCCCTCCATCCTCTCTGATCCGGCAAACATAGGAACGAAATCCAGCAGGGAAGGACCAGCACCCATGCTCTCCTCTGCCTTTTCTTTTTTATTTTAGTCTGCTTTTTTTTAATCTTTGGTTTTAAGCACGTTTCATGGTCGCCTGTTCCTGACCTGGCTGGGATCAGGGTCGGGAGGGCTGGCAGGGCAGCGGGGCAGGTGTTTGCACGGAGGTTTGGCCTCCTTGCAAGCCCGGCTTCCCTCGTGCCAGCCCTTGCTGCCTGCCCACCTGCCTTCCAGGCAGCGCTCCGAAATCCACCTGGCACCGACTCCTTCGCTTCTCACGGCTTTGCCCGCCGGCAACGTCTTCTCCATCCCTGCCTTACCCAGGGGATGAGCTGCTGGAGCCCACAGGCAGGAGCTGGGCTTGGTCGTGTCCCTGGTCGCAATGCAGAGCGAACTGTGGGACCCAAACCAGCTCATCCTCCCCGCGCATCGATAGAGATCTGCTCCAGAAGGCATGTGAAAAATGCAGCCGCAGGCGACCATCGGTGTCCCCTTAAAAAAAAAAACAAAAACAAAAAAAAGATCTATTTTTGGCATGGATCTGCTGCTTTTTAATTAAGGGGAACCGCCTGCCCCCTCCCTGTGGCCGCGCGGAGCTGGCCGGACAAAACGGGGTGGCAGGAATTATTTAAAGCCCCTTCCTGTCAAGCTGTCAGGTTTAATTAGCACCCTCCCGCCCCAACCCGGGTTAAAACCAGGCTGTAGTAACACCGGGTGCTGGCCCGGGGCTTCCTGCTCAGCAACACCTCCAAAATACCTTCCTGGGAGGGAAGCTTAAGGAGACCCCCACGTTTCTCCCAGCATTGCGCCGTGACTTCATGTTTCTTCTCGTCTGGACCGTGCCATTGCATCAGGACTCCCCAGATGAAGGACTGGCTGTAAACTCAGAGCTGGAGGCACTTGGTAGCCCTGCAAGGGGAAAAAGCTTCTCTCCAGTCCCATAGGGATGATAAGCTAAAGCAACTTCATGGCTCTGCCTACTACATCTGAAACCACACAACCAAGAGATGCAGATTGCTCCTACAGACATCTTCTGCCAGCCTGGAGGTGTTGGAAGAATGCTGCCCCATTTGGCACTGAATGGCTGAGATTTCCTCTCTGGGAAGTTCTAGAGTCTCCTTGGATTGGGCATCACCTACCCCTGGGAGATGCAGAAGGTTGGCTGAAAACATGGACCCTGGAAAGCCTGGGAGGAAGAGAAGGCAGGCTGGGAGTAGGGAGGCTCATGAGGAGTTCAGAGCAGCCTCCCCTCCCACCCAGGGCCCACGGCCGCCACTGCTGGGCCATCACCATTAGCATTGCCTTCAACCAAGTCCCCTGCCCACCCCACCCAGGCTGGGGGAATGCTCTTCATACAGCTGCAGAGGATGGGAAGGAGCCCTGTGCTCTCCTGGTACTTATCAGCGGCCAAGAAGGAAATTTTTCTAATTGACAGCAAACCCCAGCATTTTGCAGGGCAGAGCAAAGGCCGGCGGTCTATCAGGCGTGCTGTGAAACCAGAGCAGGACAACATCCTAGCCCCGATGGATGGAGCAGAGCTGACCTGCCTTGGCCGGCTCCGGTCCAATAACTCACTTGTGTTTGCATTTAATTACAAACGTAAAAAAAGCCCTTTCTTTTCACAACAACAAAGCCTTGAACCACACTTCAAAGTTGGGTTTCTGGGACAGTTGCATACCTTTTAAAAATAGCCCTCTGAGCGGTGCCAAGTGTTAAATGGATTGCAGAGGGCAGGTCCCCCACGTGGGGCTTCAAACGGCCCAGCCAACGCTGCTGCCTGCGCCTGCTCCTGCTTCCCCAGAACCCTCCCCAGGAGGGTCTGTCCATTGCATGAAGCTTTGCTTCCCTTCTCTTGGGCTTTTTCTCCTGGGCATGGCAAAGTGGGAGATGATGGTGAGGCTGAAGCTGCCTTGGAGGGTGTTTGGGAGCGGCGTGGAGGTGCCCACCTTGAGTTGACACCATCGCGGCTTTAGTTCCATTCAGGAGGCAGCAGTTTTATCATCCGGGAAGTTATAACTGGAACATCCATGGCAGGGAAGAGGCTGGAGGGGAAACTGAGGCAGCACTGGTTCAGATCCAGGTGTCCTCTCACCCCATCCCAGTTTGCTGGGGCTCTTCTGGCTGCTGAGGAGTCTCCTGGCCCTTCAGCCCAACCTTGGTCCTGCTTGTGGTCAAGTGTCCTCTGAGCTGGGTCGGCTGTGATTTAGAGTCTTTTTATTCTAAAACGAGGAGTTTTGCTCCCCTGAATGTTTTTCTAAGAATCGATGGAGTTTATTTTCCCCCTTGCCCGCTGGCGACACAGAAATTAGAGTGGGAAAGAGGACGTTTGTAGCAGAGAGAGCCCGGTTCTCACGGCGATTAACTGAGATAAACACAAATCCACCCAGCAGCAATGACGTGCCCTGGCTCGGAGCATCCTCGTCCTTGCCCTGACCTCCCTCAGCAGTGGGACCGGGATTTAGGCAGGAGATGCCTCCCCAAACCCTGGAACCAACCTGGAGAGGGCAGGTTGTCCAAAGTCAAGGTGGAAATTTTAAAGAAGAGGTTCCTTACTGCGAGGAAGGAGAAGCCACGTCTCTGAGGAGCTGGGATGTGGAGCAGGAAGCTGAGGATTTGCTTCAAGCCAATTTGTTGCATTTCCTGGGGTAGCATCTCTTCACCTGCAATATCTGATGGGCTTGGGGGAGCCTGGAAGATGTTGACAAAGATGAGGGAGGTTGACCTGTGCCATGAAAGGAGGCATCAGGTCTCTTCCCCGTTTGGCTTTCCCAGAGGGGAAGATGAGCTCTGGTGAGATGTCAGCATCCCTCAGCATCCTTCAGTGCTTCGGAATCAATGTCCTCAAGCACCATTCAGCTGCTCCCACCCCAAGTTGTATCCCACAGCATCACCATTCCCATCATTCCTTTCCTCCATGGAGAAATGCTGCCTGGGCTGGGTCTCCTCCATAAAGCCCTGCAAAACCAGCAGAAGCAAATTGCTACCTACTGGAGATGAAATCCAGCTCCCGGGGTAAAGGAGGCTGCGTGGAACTCCGGGAAAAGCTCTTTGTGTCGGAAACGTGCTTTTCTTGGACCGCGCCGCTGTATTTATGCAGGCTGGTATGTGGGGAGTAATTAGAACCTCATCCCGAGTACTTGACGAGCGTGTTTTCCGTGCTAGATGTTGACAGGTCAGACTATCCGGCTGTCCCTCAGTGCCTAAAAATGTTGACATTTTATCTTTGCTGAAACCAAAACAAGGCCCTGGAAGGTTCTTGGACCTGCTCCCCATACCCACATGGAACTCCACCGTTCTGGGGGAATGGGAGAAGCTGGTGCAGGTGTCCATGTGGAGGGGCTGGGGCTGTCACGGCTGCCAGGGGACACGGGGAAAGGATGCAGAATGGAGCAGAGTGAGCAGGGCTCTGGATGAGGCTGGCTGGGTCCAGGGACAAGCTGTTCCCACCTGGAGTGGGGATTTGGGCACCACAGAGCAGCCACACTGCTCCAAGAGTGGAAGCAGGGAGAGGTGGGGGCTTCAAACCTCCAGCCCTTGGGTTTCACTAAAAACCTGCTGTCTCACCTGACACCAGAGAGACATGAGAATGCCAAGGATGGACTCACTCTTACCTCTCAAAAAGACCTTGTAAAACCTGCAGGAGATTCCCAGGAGCTTTGGGCTGGCAAAGCTTCGGAAGCTGTTGGAAGAGGTTTCAGGGAGTTCGCAGCCCCAAGAGGCTGAACTAAGGCGACCTCATTTCAGGTGATATGTGAGATCATGCTGAAAGGGGAACCTGTCAGGAACCCTTTACCCTCACCCACCATGGTCCCAGTGTCCCAGCCTCGGGTGTCCCTTTCCACCCCTCCAAAGCTGGAAAAGCCCCTGGAGGACACACCAGAAGGGCTGGGTTAGTTGCCTGATGTGGATGCCTGTTCTTCAGCGAATGGATTCATAAAGGAGAAGGGAAGTAGCACACCCAAACCCTGCCTGGGCATCCCAGCGACCTGGGAGATAGGATGCTGGATGGAGGGGATGGGCTAGAAGGAGATGGACAAGCTGTGGGAGAGACCAGCAGCCATGGCATCTCTCCCATCTCACTGCTATCCACGGTTCACAGCAGCCCTGCTCCCGTTTTGGGCCGTCGTGCTGGGGAAGGGGGATTATTTTCCGTCTCCACCTTCGCCTTCCATGCAAACCAGCCCTCCCGTGTGATGTTTCTCATTTCCTCTATACGTTAATGAAGGCTCGGAGTGCAAAGCTGCACACTTAGGCTGACCTAACCCCGAGCTAAGCCGGCAGCCGGCGGGACACAATGAGCTGGCTGTTCGGACCTCGCTGGCACTGGCTCCTTGTCTGCTCCCAACACAATGGTGTTTTCCTTGGCCGGTGTTCAGAGGCACGGGAGGGCGATGGTGACAGGGAGGATTCCCACGTCTTCCTGGTGAAGCTGCCCAACACTGCGGCATCCTGCCGCCGGGATGTGCCCTGGAGCCCATCCTTGGTGCTGGCTCTCCATGAAGGGTGCAGGGAGGGGGTGGGATGGGCAGTGCAGCTGAGCATGGTACAACATGCTACTGGTGGAGGAACCAGCAGCAGTATCGGGGTGTGTAGGATCTCTGTTTCATCGGTCCCATTGGCATATCCTTGGAAATTTAAAAAAAAAAACCTGAATCTTGTGGTGGAGCGTTGCTCTTGAAATGGAAATTTGGGCTTTTATGTCCATCTTCTCAGCCAACACTAATCGCTGAATAGCTCCAGCAGTACCTCTGCACTGGGCACTGGGGAGGTCCCCTCTTGAATCCTAGGGTCAGTTTTGGGTCCCTCACTCCAAGAGGACCTTGAGGGGCTGGAGCGTGGCCAGAGAAGGGCAACGAAGCTGGGGAAGGGTCTAGAGCAGGAGTGTGGTGAGGAGCAGCTGAGGGACCTGGGGTTGTTGAGCCTGGAGAAAAGGAGGCTCAGGGGAGACCTTCTGGCTCTCCACAACTCCCTGACAGGAGGTTGGAGCCAGATGGGATCGGGCTCTTCTCCCAGGGAACAAGTGACAGGACAAGAGGAAACAGCCTCAAGTTGCACCAGGGGAGGTTGAGGTTGGCGATGAGGAAGAATTTCTTTGTGGCCAGGGCTGTGAAGGGCTGTGCCAGGCTGGGCAGGGCAGTGGTGGAGTCCCCATCCCTGGAGGGGTTTCCAAGCTGTGGAGATGTGGTGCTGAGGGCCATGGGTTAGTGGTGCCCTGGCAGTGCTGGGTTAACAGTTGGACTTGATGATCTTGAAGGTCTCTTCCAACCTAAATGGTTCTATAATTCTATGGTTCACACCTGCATTTTGGGGCAATAAACCCCTTTTCCGTTATATTCTCCCTCAGCTCTAGCAGTGCACTAAGTGATGTGCTCCCCAGTAGCATTTCCACTAAGACCAGTGTTTTGTTTCATATAAAGTCCTTCTGAACGTGTTTCAGTGGCCTCTTCTCCCTCTGGGCTGGGGCAGCATCTCATTGCCATTTACTGTGCCTCAGCAGAAGGGATGTAGTGGGTGCACGTACAATCCCTGGCAGATCTCATACCTGTTGCTTTTCCATCAGCTCAGTGCACGATGGGGTCATGGGAAGAACTTATCACCACGTAAGGAACACTGCTTCTTGCCCTGGTGCTTCATCACCCTTTGGCTGGACATCCAAGGCCCCTTCCCAGCCAGCCTCCTCCTGCCTTTGGCTATCGGCTACTCTGAATTTCACCAGGAATCAGCAGGTTTTTTGTGCCAAGTTGACTTTGGTGTAATTTTTGAGGAGTTCACAATCTGGCTGGTGGGGAAGAGTTGAAGGTTTGGCTGGTCTGGTAAGGCCCTTGAGCACTGGATAAATAATTGCAAAGGGTCCTGTGTTTGGTGGGATGAGAGTGCGCTCAGATGAGGGATTGCGAGCAGGGAATTGTGAGCAAGGAATTGCGAGCAGGGAATTGAGAGGTCCCTCCAGAGGGACCTTGACAGGCTTGAGAAATGGGCCAATGCAAACTGCATGAGGTTCAACAAGTCAAAGGGCTGGGCCAGTCCCAGGCACAGTTACAAACTGGGTACAGAGTTGGTTGAGAGTAGCCCTGAAGAGAAGGACTTGTCCATTGATGGACAAGAAGCTCAACATGAGCCAGCAGTGTGCTCATGCAGCCCAGAGGGCCAACCGTATCCTGGGATGCATCAGGAGGAGTGTGGCCAGCAGATCAAGGGAGGTGATTCTCCCCCTTTACTCTGCTCTTGTGAGACCCCACCTCGAATACTGTGGCCAGTTCTGGTGTCCCCAGCATAAAAGGGACATAGATCTGTTGGAACAAGTCCAGAGGAGGGCCACAAAGATGATGTAGGGGCTGGAGCTATGAGGATAGGCTGAGGGCACTGGGATTGTTCAGCCTGGAGAAGAGAAGACTCTGGGGGGCCCTTGTAACTGCCTTCCAAAATCTGAAGGGCACCTACAGGAAGGCTGGAGAGGGACTTTTCACACGGGTGTCCAGCGACAGGACAAGGGGAAATGGTTTTAAATTGAAGGAGAGTAAGTTTAGACTAGATCTTAGGAAGAAGTTCTTCAGTACAAGGTGGCAAGACTCTGGAATAGGTTGCCCAGAGATGTTGTGGATGCCCCCTCCCTGGAGGTGTTCAAGGCCAGGTTGGATGAGACCTTGAGTAACCTGGTCTAGTTGAGAGGTGTCCCTGCCCGTGGCAAGGGGGTTGGATTAGATGCTCTCTGGGGTCCCTTCCAACCCAAACCATTCTGTGATTCTATGAATTGCGAGCAAGGTGGTTGTGAGTGAGGAATTGTGAGCAGGGAATTATAGGCAAGGAGTTGTAAGCAAGGAATTGCAAGCAAGGTGATCGCGAGCAAGGAATTGTGAGCAAGATGGGTGTTTTCTGGAGCATCCTAGAGGGATCTGTTCCTTCAGCTCGCTGCTTTTCACTCCTCAGGGTTCTTTTTTTCAATTGGGAAGCGATGCTGGGGGTGCCTGTGGGTGACACGTGGGGTGGTCCAGCAGTAACCCACAGAGAAGCACCTGGGCCGCTTGTGAGGTGGAGCAACAAGCCTGGGGCTTGTCGTGGAGCTCTCACAGGAGCAGGGCGTGACGCTGCCGAGGTACGAGGTTTAAATCTGGTTTTAGTGGCAAAAAGACAAGAGCCCAGTTCAATCTACGAGCCCGGAGGAAAGGTACCCGAGGACAGAGGCTCTCCCATCGCACACGCCGCGGCATCGCCGAAGCTCCCGGGCTGAGCCGTTTGAGTGGGAAGGTTTTGAGAAGCAGGGATAATTAATTTTGGAAGAGATTATGAAAGCTGCGGTGAATTCTCTGTCACTTCGAGAGCCCAAAGCAGACTCTGGACGCTGGTGTAAAAGATCTGCTTTCATTCAACCGCAAGCTCTCGGGGCGAGGCCAGAATCCCTCGGTGAGACTTTTCTGGCCAGCGCCGCGCTGGAAACCAGTGACTGGCTGATCGGAGGGAAGAGTAGTAATCTTAATTTATCACATACTTTTCATCCCAAAGCACTTCCACAGTCCGAGCGATCTCTGCTGCCAACTGGTTGCAGCAATCCTTTCAACTGCCCGAGCTGAAATGTTCCCCGGGCTGTGACGGCAGCGAGGGCTGTCGGGAGGCAGCGGCAGGTTGCTCTGAAAAAGCTCTTTTTCCAGGAGAGAGAAATCCTTCCTGGGAGACACACAAGCCGGACAGACGGAGCTCCCCAGACGGGAATGTCGGCCGGGGGAGAGTTTCACAACCTCGAGTTCACTGCGAGGTCCTTGGGATGGTTACAGCATGGATCCAGTCTGCATCCCGACGGATTTTGCAATAGAACATCCCTCCCATAGCTGTCAGGATGTCGCTGCCGGCAGCCCTGGCTCGTAGGAGGAGCGAGCTGGGAAGTTTTGCCGCATCGAAATCCACCAGGCTTTGCACGAGCAGGTCCAAGAAGGTGGCACTAGTGATGTGAGGGCTTGGCGTGTGGAGATTATTTCAATGCAGCCCCGCATCCCGGCTGAGATGGCTTCTGGGGGGGCTGGATTAACCCTCAAGGCCAGGAACAGCACCTCTGAGCGCTACTTAGCATCAGAAATCGAGGCCTAATCCCTGTTTGCCTGCGGCAGGTCCAAGCTGGGACTTTCTCTCTGCAGGTTTGGGAGCTGCATCTCCCGATGGGTGCTGTAGATGTGGGAGATGCACGTCCTGATGGGTGCTGCAGACGTGGGAGATGCACGTCCTGATGGGTGCTGCAGACATGGGAGATGCACGTCCTGATGGGTGCTGCAGACATGGGAGATGCACGTCCTGATGGGTGCTGCAGACATGGGAGATGCACACCCCGATGGCGTGGTCCTCTAGCCGGGCAGGCTGGAGATCATCTCCCAGCCCTGGTCCCACCTCGCCGTGGCCTTGGCCACATCCAGCACCAGCCTCCTGACCTTGCAGCTTTCGAAGCGCTTCCCCAGGCAGCCACCCCCTGTTTCCTCCCGGGCCTCGCTGGGGACTTACACGAAAAGGTCATTTATAAAACCTGACGTTTTATTTCATTGCCAGTGCCCTGGCGAGGGCCGGGCTTGAACTCCGCTTTTATTCCACTCGGCTCCTATTTATTTCTCGGATGGATTAGTAAATCGCGGCTGTCACTACACATTAGCCCGGCCGTTTCATCAGCCCTCCCTCTGCAAGCTGACAGCTCGTTAGAGCGTGGTACCCGTCAGGATGCTGCCACCGCCTCACCCTCTGAGCACGGCTTTTCCTCCAGGCTCGGCCCAAGCAGCCGTAGAAATGCCAGCGGCGAGGAGTTAAACTCACAAAAATAAAAGGCTCCCCAGGTAACGACTTTTTATCCACTTCTCGTTTCTCAAAATGCCAGCGGAAAGCACGAATAAGGTGGAAGAGGCCGGTTATCAGCGTTTGCCCGGCTCCGCAGCGGAGGGAGGGTCGGTACAATTCAGGGTTTGTGCGCCAGGGACCTGCACGGTAGCCCCCTTGGAAAGGTTTCGTGCCCTCTCTCAATTCCTAAGTAAACCTCTCGTCCCCCTGTCAGCTTTGATTTGCAACCGTACTCGTGGCATCTGGTTTTCATATGAAGGGTGGAATACAGGGGATGCTGTCTGCTCGCTTCTGCCCAGAGCTATTCATCTGGGGCCGGCTAGCCAAAAAAATAAAATAAAATAAAATAAAAACCAACCCTGTTCCTGAAAGGCACTAATCATTGTGGAGGCGGAGGGCAGAGAAAGGATCTGCTGTTCCTGCGTGCTGCGGGATGTGGAGTGGGAGGCAGGAGGGTGAGGAGGAGCCGTAGCCCACCCGGGTCCAGGCTCTGCCTGCGCTCGTGGACCAGGATCTGGCAAATGCACCCCGGCACGAAAGGATGGGTTTGCAGAAGGCATCTCACCGATGACTGATGGTATGCGCGCACCTCTCTGATTCGTCCCCAAACACCCTTTGTCCGTGCTTTTGGCAGCGTCGGGTGGCACATCCTCAACGCCGGGTCTGAGCATCCCAGACCCACCCTGGAGCTGCACGTGGTTGCTGGTGCCAGGGGTCTTCTCCGTCTGGCCGATGCAAAGCCTGGCACAGGGCTCGGGGCATTCGCAGGCACTCGCGGGGTCTCAGGGATTTGCCGGGAGTGAAGTGGGATTGCTTCAAGGCGGTGTGCTCAGAACTTTATGAAACGGGCAATCTGCTTTTACCCTGATTCTCGGTGATGGTGTTGGCAAAGGCAGGAGGAAAAGCTCTGCCCGGAGTCAGCTCGGGGCACCAGTGCTGCCTGTGGCTTCTTCTCGTGTTGGTTGCTTTGGTTTTTTGTTGCACCTGGCCATTTTGCTGCCGTTTTTTATTCCCAGCAGGCCAAGATGGTTGTGCAAAATGCACTGGGCAATGCCCGGCTGGCCACGTGAGAGCCGCAGAGGAGGCAGCACCGTGCCTCTTTCCCTCAGTAGCCCCTTTGGGGACCGAGTGCTTTCGGAGGAGCTGTAGGCAGAGTTTCCCCCATGCTGTGTTGTCCTGCAGGGATGAGGACATCCCAGGGTGACAGCTTGTTCTCCATCGGCAGGTGGAAGCAGCTTTGGGGCATCCCCCAGCTGGAGAGCCCGGCCTCGCGCGGTGCCCTGGCCGAGGAGCTCCCAGCCGGGTGAGGTTCGCTCGCTCTCACCTCCTTATCAGAGCTGGAGGATGAGATGAGGCTGTTCTCTGGGGTGGCTTCCAGCAAAGTCCAGATCCCAGCTCTGGCATTCCAAAGTGCTGATATCAAACCCAGCAGGGACTGGCCAACTGGGAACACTTAAAAGCAGGAGGATTGCAAAGCCCACGGCGTGGAAGCTGGGAAGCAGCCTTAAAAAGAGGAATAGCTGCTTCCAGCTGCTGAAAGGCAGCAGGGCATGGGATGCTCCTGAATGCTCCTGCCAGGGACATCCCATGCTGGGTTGTGGGTCCCCACAGGTGGCCAACTGTCCCTCTGTCCCCGGCTGCCCGCTCCATCCCGGGCTGCGCTTGCCTGCGGAAGGATCATTACAGGGGAGGTTTAGATGAGATATTAGGAAGAAATTCTTCACTGAGAGGGTAGTTAGGCACTGGAATGGACTGCCCAGAGAGGTGGTGGAGTCACCATCCCTGGAGGTGTTTAAGGAACGAATAGATGTGGCGCTTGAGGATATGGTGTAGTGGTTAGAGAGATGCTAGGAGAAAGGTTGGACTTGATGACCCTGGAGGTCCTTTCCAACCATAATGATTCTGTGATTCTGTGTGCCTCCTTCCCCTTCACCGCATCCTTTTGGGATGGCACAAGCCAGAGCCACGTCCCCACCCAGGGCAGAGCTGGAAGTGCCTTAATGTGCAAGACGAGGTTCAAACAGCACCAGAGACCCACTGCCAGCTCTGTCCTCTGTGCGCAAACCGCCTTCAAACCCCATTAAAGCCATGAGAGAAGGCCGCTTGGGCATCATCTGTAATTTTAACACAATGGTCTAATTTTCCGAAGCCAGCAGCTGATTTTCAGCAGCGAGGAATGCTCTAGAGGAAGCAATTTTATTTTCCCTTCCCTTGCTGGACTTCCTAGGATGCAGCCTTTGATCCAGACTCCTGATGTTATCAAGTAGGAAGCTGCAGCTCTTTGAAGTGGGCTTCACGTTGCGCTTTAAACTTCTGGGGATTTTAAACCTTCGGCACCGGGTGTGGTTTTAGGACGGATCACCCCAGCTTCAGATCCGAGGACCGTGGCCACCAAGGGATGTCCAAGGGCTCAGCTGGGATCACTAGGAGCTTGCAGAGGAGACAAGATCATAGTTCGCAGCCTGCTTGGGAAGATTTAATGCTTTAAGGAGCCCAGGACTGTGGCCTGAGTAAGATTTGGGTGCTCTGCTGCTGTTTGGAACATCTGGCCTTGCTGCTGTGACCTGGGGCGGTGGAAATGGGTCACGTCCTGATTCCAGAGGAGCTGCCCGGCATGGACATTGGGATGATGTTTTCAAGGTTGCGCCCGTCTGGGTTGTTGTAAAACTTTTGGCTTTGCTCCTGCCTGCCCAAAATTTCACCCCCAAAAGGCACCCTCACATCTCCTTTCCGAGGTGCCGTGGGTCCAGCTGGAAGCAAGAGCACAAAGCTCTCCCAAAGCAGCAGGAAATTACTCTGGGATGGGACCAGCTGGTGCTGGGAGCTCTGGTCTCCAGTAGCAGATTAACAGGGACGTGGATGGGCTCGGTTCAGTTTGCAGAGGAGTCCCGCGTTGCTAATGAGCAGCATCCACGAGCCGTGGGTCACACAGCCACCTCCCAGGACGTGGGGATGAATCGAGCTTGATTCGTGCAATGCCTTAAGCTTGGCTTAAAGTGCAACTGTTATTATTTCTGTATACCCTTATATTTTTTGGTGGTCCAGGACGTGTCGTGCTGAGGTGATGCACAGAGCAGGAGGGGAGGGCTCTGTCCCCCAGAACAACCTCAGTATTAGCTGAAATGATGCAGGTTTGGAGAGCAGGGAGGAGGGATTTGAAGATGGGTGGAGATGTCTGCAAGCAGCTCGTCCCCCAGCGTGGGATGAGGAGGGTGCTGGGTGCTGGGCTGCATGCTCAGAGAGCCCCTGCCAGCCTGGTGGGCATCCCTGGGGAGGTGAGGGGCTGGAGAGAAGGACTTGAACATGAAGTCTGGTACAGGCAGCAGCAGAGACAGCGAGAGCCCCCGTCGATCTGTCTTGAACCTTTTTGTCCTCGTTCCTCATCATTCGATTAAAAAAGCAGGTTAAAAACGTGGCTCAAAGACAACAGGCTGTAAGGAAGGGAAAGGGTGACCAGTGTCCCTCAGTACATGGCACCTCTCGGGTTTTGGCAGCCTCTCCATCAGAGCTTCTCCCAGATAGCTTCTGTACTTTGGACTCAGTACCCTGGGGTGGCAGGATGATGTCCCTGCAGTGGTGGCTTGAAGCCCGTCTCCAGCATCCCCGTCTCAACCATTCCCTGCTGAGCCTGGTTTCTCCCTTCTCCCACAGATCCAGTGCCCAGTAAGCAGCCGGCCGCCTTTGAGTGGCACGGGACAAGCACGAGAGCAGGAGGATCTGCCCAGGACGATTGGGAATGGCCTGTCCAGCCTTTGGGATTTGCCACGCCGGGGAGCTCTGCATGTCCAGAGCTTGCGAGGAGCCCAAGTAGGACAGAGGAGACCTCAGGTGCCAGGTAGGTGATGGAGATGCGACCACCTTCTTTGAGTAGGAGAACCAAAACAGGCACCCAGAGCATCACCACAGCTTGGTGTCAGCTCCAGGAGCCTATGGAGGATGCTCACAGCCTTGGGGCGAGGTACATGGGTTGGGCAGTCTTGTACAGTGCCAAGCACTGTCCGTCAGTCCTGCTTCTTCCTGGGACATCAGACTACAAACACCTCCTGTGCAAAGGCTGGAGGGTATTCAGAGGCGAGAAGTGGTCCAGATCCAGGTCCCTGGTATGGTAGACCCACACCTGAGTGAGTAGCGGGTGCTCCAGACTTCCAAGGCCATCATACATCCCTCACCAGGAGCCATCATGCCATAGCAGCCGTTCATTTGCTTCCCATCAGCCCCATCAAGGGACACACTAATGAGAAGATCCCAGGAGGGGTGACCAAGGAGCAGGCTCTGCCCTAGTCAAGGTCCTGCTGAGGAAAGGGTCCGCTCCAGAGCATCAACCCAGTGCCCACCACTTTGTGCTGGGCTTGATCTCCCGTGTCAAGGATGGGTGATCCCAGCACCACTGCCTCACTTGCTGGTTTCCTGATGGTGTAAGGAGCCCCCACAGCTTCTTCTTGCTTTGTAGCACCAAATCTAAAGCCTCGAATGGTTTTTCAGGCTGAAAGGTGATTCTTTTTCTCCCCCTCACAACCAGCATTCCCTGGCTTTGCAGCGAAGTCTGGGGCTGAACTTTTGTCCTGCAGACAGAGACAGCTTTAATTGAGCCCCCATAAAGCAGCTCAAGCTCTTCCCTTGAGGAAAGTTCATGAGGAAGATGGAAAATAGGCCCTTAATGCCCTAAGAATTTTCCTCTCTTCTCCCACCCTGTCTTCCCTTCCATCAACTTTCAAGCTCATCCAAAATCTGCAGCCCTCTGCTTCTATATGTTGACGGCAGGACAGGGATGCTGCAGCTTTGCCAGCAGCGCAGGATTTCCATTGACTTATAAGTGGAAGCAAATGGTTTAAAAGGAAATTAAATTTACAGCTCTATAAAAAAATGCATTTTATTGCTTTGCCTTGTCGGTCAGTAGAGGCAGGGAGATAAAGGAATGCTTTGCATTTGTCTCTTGCCTCGGAGGCTGGAGGCAAAGAGGAGCAAAGCACCGCTCATGCAATAGCCGGGCGGCCGGATTCAGCCCCGGCTCCGTGCGAGTTGACGGCAAAATCCCGGGAAAGGGACACTTGGAGGTGATGCTCATGGAGGGGTGTGGAGCGGGATGCTTCGTGCTCCTAAATATGGGCTGCATGAGGCTCCAAGGTTGGCTTGGAGGGGATGTTCTGCCCTGAGAGGTTGAACCAGCTTTGTTCTGAAGTCCTGGCTGATCGCGGGGAAACACAAAGCTCCTCTCTATGGTTTATTAATTAGTTAATCTCTTCCCCATGGCTTTACAGCACTGATTGGGGAACGTAGAATAAATGGCCATATTTCTGTTTATCCTGGACATGTGCGAATGGCAGCACAGCAAATTCTGGCCCAGAAAAGGAAGGGAAAGGAGGGGCTGGTGCCCTTGTGGTCAAAGCAAAGTGACCCAGGGATGGCCAACGAGCTGGGCTTGCTAGCTTGGCCAATGGGTCCACCCGTGCCAGCACCATGCCATGTCCAAGCGAGCTAGGAAGATGCCACGGGGCAGGGGAAAGCAAGGGCGTGGGGAGCTCTGCACAGCATGGCCCTCGGCGCAAATCCCCCGGGATTATAGGAGCATCCCTGGCTTGGATGCGGGTGGGTGTGGGAGGAGCGATCTTGGCTGGACTCAGTTTGCGCAGCAGCTTTGGGGTTGCACATCACCGTCATCCCAAGAACGACCCAGAGCTGCCAGCTCTGCGAGGACCCACCAAGAGCAGTTGGGGTGATGCCTTTGCCCATTGCCACCTTGCTCAAGACCCCAGCATGGGCCGAGGGATGCTCCGGCTGCGCCCAGCAAGCCCATGGGAGGTGGGTGAAGGAGCTTTGCCTCTTCCAGCACTGCCTGAGCTACAAAGCGAGCGTGCGGAGGTTCTTGGCCCTCCGGAGGAGGAACCTCCCCCGGCTCCAGCCCTCCCAGCTGTGTCAATAGAGGAGGAAGGAACAAAAGTGCTCTTTCTTCGCCTGTTGTTTTTTGCGGAGGGGGACAAGCCGATGGCAGTTGCACTGTGACACTGGCTGCTGGGGACAGGCGTGTGTGGGGCTCGGCCGAGCTCTCCGCAGCCTTCTGGGAAGCGTTCCACAGCAGGGTGCAATGACGAGAAACCCAGACAGTCTGCTTGTATATATATATATATATATATATTTCCTTTTGCTGATTACTTTACTGAGAGCAGATCATTAAAGGAAGGAAGGGAAGGGGTTCTCTGGACTTTCTCTGCAGCCAGTTTTTTTTCCCTGAGTAGTGTACTTGCTGGGCTCGGGGTGGTTGCACATCCCTGAGCTTTGCTGGGACATCTCTCCCTTCGTGGTTGTCTGTGCAGCTCTCACCATGTCCAAGCTGCCGGCTGTACCCAGGCTCCCCGTTGCATTTCCTCCATCCCCACCTCCCTGTAACATCCCTCACAGGCTGTGCCTTCCAGCAGAGAGCTTCTGAAGTGCTCTGCAAGTGTGCCTAGGTGGCCAAGAAGGCACCAGCATCCTGGCTTGTGTCAGCACTGGTGTGGCCAGCAGGACTAGGGCAGGGATCAGCCCCCTCGACTGGGCACTGGGGAGGCCCAACTGCAAACCCTGTGGTCAGGTTTGGGCCACTCACTCCAAGAAGGACATTGAGGGGCTGGAGTGTGGCCAGAGAAGGGCAACAAAGCTGAGGAAGGGTCTAGAGAAGGAGTGTGGTGAGGAGCAGCTGAGGGACCTGGGGGTGTTGAGCCTGGGGAAAAGGAGGCTCAGGAGAGACCTTCTCACTCTCCACAACTCCCTGACAGGAGGTTGGAGCCAGGTGGGGTCAGGCTCTTCTCCCAAGGAACAAGCAACTGGATGAGAGGAAACGGCCTCAAGTTCCACCAGAGGAGGTTCAGACTGTATATGAAGAATAATTTCTTTGTGGCCAGGGCTGTGAAGGGCTGTGCCAGGCTGGGCAGGGCAGTGGTGGAATCCCCATCCCTGGAGGGGTTTGGAAGCCATGGAGATGTGGTGCTGAGGGCCATGGGTTAGTGGTGCCCTGGCAGGGCTGGGTTAACAGTTGGACAGGATGATCTTAAAGGTCTCTTCCAACCAAAACAACTCTATGTTTCTATGATTCTAAGACATCAGTGGCTCTCCATGCTGTTATCTTGCTAGAACATCACTCAGCAATGCTGCTGTTCCTCCCATGCTCGTGAGCACACAGAGCTCAGCAGGGCTTTGGAGCAGCAGCTCATCCCTGGAAAGCCTCGTCTGCACCCTCCTGTGCTGCAGATCCAGGAACCTCCTCATTGGCGCGGGGCCGAGACGAGCCCAGGTGCAGGCAGTGGTGGCCACAGCTGCTGGCCGACCCTCTGCCGCATTTCCTCCGCGGCGTAGCTCCGTGGCAGCCTCTCCAGACCTGACATCAGCTGTGAAAACAAGAGGACCCGCCTTCCTGCGTGGTGCAGGAGATGTGTCTGGCTTCTCCAGCAAAGGCCCTGCCACCACCACAGCGTGAGGAGCAGAGGACTCACAGTGATGGGTGCATTGAACATCTCAGCCTGTGCAACGGGAGGATGCCCAGCTTCGTTTACCAATTGCTGGACATTTTATGTGCTTCTAGGATTGAAATGATGAAGCGTGAGAGTTAAGTCACCATGCCTGGTCATCTTAAAGGGCCGTGCCCGAGAACAGCTTGGAGAAGACCCCAGCCCCAGAGCTCTCCCATCTTTCTCTCCACATCTACTCCCTCTTTCAGAACACTTAAAAACTGATATTTGACTATTAATCATCCCTCCTTTCAGCAGTGCCATCAAACTAGACCCATCCTGCAGAAGATGCCAGGTGCTGCTCATGTTTTCCACCTCTGTCAGGGTCAGGTAGCGCCGGGCAGGCTGCTGACACTGGACGTGTGCTCAGGGTCTCTCCACACACCCATCCTCCTGGCGCCACAGCTGGATAAATCCATGGAAGCTTCTTGCAGCCTCAGGGCTGGTGAGCATCTCAGGGGGCTTAGCTCCAGTTTAAACCATGGGGATGTGGCAACATCTGTGGTAAGAGCAGGGGACCTGAGCTGGCTCTGCCCAAACCAGCACGCGCCCGCCCGTGTCAGACTGGGAACAACTGGGTTTTTTTCTCTTAGACCCTAATTTTCATCACATACAAGGCTGGAATTGGTGGCGGCACCGTCGCGCTGCGAAATGCAAAGCCACTCTGCTGGCCATCCACATCCATCACTGTTCCGTAGGAAGCCCAACTCGACGTGCCGAGGATGAGTCACGCAGCAAGGAGATAAAGTGAAGTCGAGCAGAGCTGTTCTGACTCACACTTTGCCTTGAAAAGCAGCAGATTTATGTGCGGCGTTTGCAGGGGCAACGCGATATAAATCAGCTGCTCTCCCGTGTCGTCTCCATTGCTGCTGCTGGTTCCCACGCATATATCCATTTTAATCTCCAGGCTGACAGGAAGAAATCATCCCTGGCTGCTCCTGAGGCCAGCCAGCGTGCTTTGGGCAGGAGAAAGGGAGTCCCAGGGAGAGGAGAATAATGTCCATTCTTCAAAGAAAGGATCTTTCATGAAGCAAATACATATTTTGGTAGCTCCATTCTCAGCTGGATGCTCTGACCAGCTCTGCCCACTGCAGAGAATCACAGAATTGTTTTGGTTAGACGACGCCTTTAAGATCATCAAGTCCAACCGTTCCCCCAGCACTGCCAGGGCACCACTAACCCCTGGCCCTCAGCACCACATCTCCACGGCTTGGAAACCCCTCCAGGGATGGAGACTCCACCACTGCCCTGCCCAGCCTGGCACAGCCCTTGCCACCAAGAAACTGTTCCTCATGTCCAACCTCAACCTCCCCTAGGGCAACTTGAGGCTGGTTCCTCTTGTCCTGTGGCTTGTTCCTTGGGAGAAGAGCCCAACCCCACCTGGCTCCAACCTCCTTGCAGGGAGTTGTGCAGAGCCAGAAGGTCTCCCCTGAGCCTCCTTTTCCCCAGGCTCAACACCCCCAGGTCCCTCAGCTGCTCCTCACCACACTCCTGCTCTAGACCCTTCCCCAGCTTTGTTGCCCTTCTCTGGCCACGCTCCAGCCCCTCAATGTCCTTCTGGGAGCGAGGGGCCCAAACCTGACCCCAGGATTTGAGGTTGGGCCTCCCCAGTGCCCCGCGAAGGGGGCTGATCCCTGCCCTGCTCCTGCTGGCCACACCAGTGCTGACACAAGCCAAGATGCTGGTGGCCTTCTCGGCCACCTGGGCACACTCTGGCTCATCTTCAGCCACCTTTCAACCAACACCCCCAGGTCCTTTTCTGCTGGGCAGTTTCCATCCGCTCCTCCCCAAACCTGGAACATTGCAGGTGGTTGTTGTGACCCAAGTGCAGGACCCAGCACTCAACCTTGTTGAACCTCGTACCTCTTGACCCCACGGGGCCGTACATCTGTGCTGGGTCACCTCTGGAGTGCCAAGCCTGCTGTCCCCAGAGCCGTGTGGCCACGTGCATCCCGGTGGCAGGGATGCTCAGAGGATGCAGGAGCAGGGAGCGCCAGCGTGCCCGGCTTCGCGCGGCGGCTCCTGGTGCTCAGCTGGTTGCTGGCAACCGGAGCCGGGGAGAGGAAAAACAATCCGCAATTGCACTGCAATTAAACAGCCTCCTAATTGTAGAGCTACATACGGCTCTTCCGCTGCTTTCTAAGTTTGGTGGCGTAATTACAGCGGCAGGGTAAAGGCAGCATCTGTCTGCCCAAGCCCTGCCTTCCAGGGATTTTGGATTTGACCGTATAAATCCTGGGCTGAAGCCTGGCGTCCGATGAAAGGGAAAAGGAGCCCCCAAGCTCAGCCTGGGCCGGGTCCTGGTGAGGGAGGATGGGCTCAGCCCCTGCAGCCCCCGCCGCGCTTGCTGGCCCTGTCGCGGGGCAGAGGCAGGCAGCACATTTTCCTCTTTAGAGTGTGTTTTTTGCAAAGCACCTTTAAAAAAAAAAACAAAAACAACAAACCCAACAGAAAAACCCCAGAGTCTTGCTCTGGTCCATCATTGTAACTCTCAGTTTAGAAACACGTGGTGAGGAAGATTAAAGGGTGGCTCGGGGNTTGGCCGGGGCTCTGAGCAACCTGCTCTAGTTGCAGATGTCCCTGCTCCTTGCAGGGGAGGTTGGATGAGGTCCATTCCCACCCAAACCACTCTGTGATTCTATGGTTCTATGATTCTACGCTCTCCCCCACTCGGCTCTTTCTCAGGAGGACCCAGGATGATAAACCCCTTTCCCTTTGGCTGATCCCATCACCAGCTTGTTGTTGCAGGGTTGCTTGGCATGGCGTGGTTTGCTTTGGGAGCATCCCCCCCACATCCCCACGCACACGAGGACACCTTGGCAGGCAGCACTGCCAGCCCCATGGAGATGGGCAATGGCAGACTCCCAGACCTATATTTAATTTCTTTTTATATATATATATATATATGT
>VZZY01009598.1:259876-295618 GCA_013400335.1 Eurystomus gularis | reverse complement strand
TATATATATATAAAAATTTTTTTTTTATACTGTGGGGTTGAGGAATCCTGTGTTAAATGCCACTTTCTGTGTTAAAAGGAGGACGTCTTGGAAGGCAGGGGAGGGACGCTGAATCGCAGCCTGTGTTTGCACCTAGAAACGTGTCTCGGGTCCCGAAATGTTTTCCATCACACAGGCGGGGTTGTGTGGGTTCACCTGGGCAGGAAGCAGCCGGGTAAAGCGATACCCCACGGGGCGCGGGCGGCCCTTCTCCGACACCCCCCTCCCCTACACCCGAGAGCAGCCGGCGGCTCTTAATGAAATAAGCAGCCACTTTACGGCCGCTCTTGCGCCATGTGCGAAAATTATTAGTTGCAAGGCTTTGCTGGAAAAAGGGACGGGAGATGCGAGAGGCATCAAGTGATCTGCTCCGCAGCCCCATCCCAAGGCCGGCAGGAATATCCCGCCTGGATTCCCCCCGGGAGATTTCTCCTGCCCCCTCCCAGCAGAGTTAAATCTTCAGGTGAAGGGAAAAAAAAAACCAACAAAAAAAAGGCTCTTGGTGGGTGAATTCACTGTAAAAGTATGCGAGGTTTGGTAACGTTGCATTACGGCCGTTGCTAAATAGCTGAGGGGAAGAAATAGTTTCCGGTGTCCATGGGATTAGGTATTGTCTGGGATGCTTTCTGAAAAATAATCCTGGGATGAGCGTGGTCCGTGGGGCAGGGAGTGATGCCCTGAGCCCCTGCCCTCTCCTCCCCGCATCTTCCCACCACGGGTGTCTGGAGAGGAACCACTAATGAGAGAGCTTCACCTGCTTTTCAGAAGTGAGATTTTTTTTTTTTAAGTATTGTCACTGTTTGGAAGAATTTGGTTTTCCAGCCAGGATGTAAAAATACACTTTTTTTTCCAGACTCCCAGAGGATTGGAGGGAGGTTTTTTGTTCTTTTTCATTCCTCCTTCAGTGGCTGAAGATGAGGGAAGGGATGAGACACACAGGAAAGGACAGAGCCTGGTCCCCAGAGATGCTGCCTGCCCTGGGCTGGGGGCACTGGCCAGATCCTCCCCCCATTTCTGTGCTTCCCAGCCACTTTCTGCCTGCAGCAGCCTCCTTCCCTCAGGCCTGGTCTTCCTGAGATAGCATTTTTAAATCTCCCTGCTCTGCCTGAAAGCCAGAGAACCATAGAATTGTTTTGGTTGGAAGAGATCTTCAAGATCATTGAGTCCCCCAGCACTGCCAGGGCACCACTAACCCATGGCCCTCAGCACCACATCTCCACAGCTTGGAAACCCCTCCAGGGATGGGGACTCCACCACTGCCCTGCCCAGCCTGGCACAGCCCTTCACAGCCCTTCCCACCAAGAAATTCTTCATCTCCAACCTCAACCTCCCCTAGGGCAACTTGAGGCTGGTTCCTCTTGTCCTGGTGCTTGTTCCTTGGGAGAAGAGCCCGACCCCACCTGGCTCCAACCTCCTGTCAGGGAGTTGTGGAGAGCCAGAAGGTCTCCCCTGAGCCTCCTTTTCTCCAGGCTCAACACCCCCAGCTCCCTCAGCTGCTCCTCACCACACTTGAGCTCTGGACCCTTCCCCAGCTTTGTTGCCCTTCTCTGGCCACGCTCCAGCCCCTCAAGGTCCTTCTTGGAGTGAGGGGCCCAAAACTGACCCCAGGATTTGAGGAGATTCCCAATCCTTGCTTTGCCTCTTGCAAGCACACGTGAAGGAGGGATATTGTCCTGGACCAACGCAGCAGTGATGGGCTTGGTCCCCGAGTGCTTTTCTACTTCACCCAGCACCAGCAAAAGGAAAATATTTGCAGACCACCATTCTTCAGCCCTCTGAAATATTCTCCGCTAATTTTTTTCTGACTGATGAAAGAAAAATCCACGACTTGAGGAAGGGGATTGTGTCTCTCAGAGTATCTCTGGAAAAAATGTGCCTCCCGAGCAAACAGAGCCAGGGCTTGTCCGGGCGATGAATATGGACGTTATTCGACTGCGCTCGCTCACGGATGGTGCCTGGTGAAAAAGAAAAGAAGACAAAGAAACAGAAGAAAAAGCACGGAGCTTCTCCATGGGTTTCTCCACCTTGGTATCACCTGGCTCATGCCCTCTCCTGCCCCCCCATCTGCCGCCCAGCAGCTGGACCGGCGGGAAGGGCTGCGTGTGCCTGGAAAGCCCTCGGCAAAATGCTTTTCATTACTCACCCTTTGAAGTTTTAGGCATGTGCCGGGCTCGTGTTCGGCACCTGCAAACAAACCTGACCCCAGCAGCTGCCCAGCTTTGATGTTTCGTGATGCAGGAGGGTCTCCACAGCCACGGGCTGTTGTCACCCTCTTGGAGAGGGACTGAACACCAAGGAGGGACAGCAGAAGACGCGGCTGGATTTTGTTCCAGCTCTTCCTCACCCCACAAACCAGGGATGCAGCAATGGGGCGTGCAGATCCATCCTGCTTTTATATCACCAGTGCTTTGACGCGTCTACATCACGTTGGTGGGCAGAGGAGGACCAAGCTGCTTGCCACCCTGGGCTGCCAGGGCCCGGTATCTCGCTGGGCTGTGACCAGCATCTTTACGAAGCAGCCGATTGAAGTTTGCCATGAATGTCCCTCTGTTCACCAGCCTTTTTATAGCTCCGTGCGTTTTTCTTGGCCCCGAGCATCTCTGCTCCCGTTGAGAACAGAGAGCATCTCTCAGCGTCAGCGTCTGCAGCCAGCCGGGGCGGGAGGGGCCTGCACCAGGGCAGCTCATTTTTTGGGGTCCCACTGCCCAAAATGCAACATTCCAGCCATGCCTCTGCCCTGACACCGGAGCAGCCAGGGCGTTTTGTAGCTCAGACATGACAGAGCTCGGGGACCATCCTAGTAAGCAGCTGCAGTGATGCTGGAGTCTGAGCATCGAGTCCTTTTCTAAACGTCCAGCCCCACGCTGTGGTTTCCCACGTGGCACATCCCTCCTGCCTCCCAAGGGACATGAATCCTGGAAAAACGGCATGCAAGGTGCTGGAGGCAATGGCAAACTTGGCTTCAGGCAGCAGCTCCAGACAGAGGAAGCCAAATCGGGTCATTCTCCATCAAAATCATGACAGGCCTGCTCCTGCATCACCTGGGCAGAGCTCCCCATGGTGATGTGGTACCCATGGGCAGGAGAAGTAGCCTGAAGGAGAAGAAACTCTAGAGTCACAGTCCCAGCATGGTGGGGTTGGAAGGGACCTCTGGAGGTCATCTCGTCCAACCCCCCTGCTCCAGAAGCTCACCCAGAGCAGGGGGCCCAGGATCGTGTCCAGGCAGGTTTGGAATCTCTCCAGAGAAGGAGACTCCACAACCTCTCTGGGCAGCCTGGGCCAGGCTCTGGCACCCTCACACTAACGAACTTTCTCCTCCTGTTCAGGTGGAACCTCCTGGGTTCCAGTTGGTGCCCGTTGCCCCTTGTCCTGTCACTGGCACCACTGACAAGAGTCTGGCCCCATCCTCTTGCTCCCCATGGGCCCTTTAGCTCTTGATGAGCATTGATCAGATCCCCTCTGAGGCTTCTCTTCTGCAGCTCAGCAGCCCCAGGGCTCTCAGCCTTTCCTCAGCACAGAGATGCTCCAGTCCCCTCAGCATCTTCAGAGCCTTTGTTGGACTCTCTCCAGTAGTTCCTTGTCTCTCTGGAACTGGGGAGCCCAGTGCTGGACCCAGGACTCCAGAGATGGCCTCACCAGGGCAGAGTAGAGGGGCAGGAGAACCTTCCTCAACCTGCTGCCCACACTCTAAGTGCACCCCAGGAGATCATTGGCCTTCTTGGCCATGAGGGCACATCGCCGGCTTATGGTGAACTTTTGGAATTCCCAAGCTGCCTTCCCAGCATCGCTGCTGGTAGTGGCAGGGGTTTTGCAGGGACATCACTGGTATGTGTGTGAGGTCATAGGTGGTGCCAGCTCGGGGGGGCTGGATGAGAGGCCATACCTGCAGCATTGCTGCCGGAGATCCCAGTGCCCGGGACCAGCATGTTTGGGTTGGCAGAGGGAAGATGCGCTGGGAGATGGGCAGTGCTCACCGTGTCTTCAGAGGCTGCACTGGGATCAAACTTGATCTGTGATGTGCCCCTCACTTGTGTGTCTGGGCATGGTACGTGACCCCAGCTTGCTGCTCAAAGCCATCGAAGGCATCAACACAAGTGGCACCCAGAGTATGTCTACACAGCCCAGAGCATCCCATCACTGCTGGAGGGACACCTATGGGTCACCCCAGCCCCAGCTCCACCAGGGACCCACCAAATCTGCCTGTCTTGGTGAGAGACATGCCCATACGGGTTATCTCCTGACCAGCCTTTGCATTTAGCTCAACATCTCATTTGCTTTCTACCAGCCAGGGCAAGCGGTGGGGCTTTCTCAGGACCAGCCTGGGGTTAAAGCAAACCTCGCTGTGGCCGCGGTCTTGGGTCTGTGCGGTCTGCAGGGTGTTGTCCAGCCAAGCCCTGCGTGGGACTGCTCCTCACCATGCCCTGGGTGTAATCGGAGCCGTCCCCCGCCAAGCGAGCATTTGTGTTCGGAGCATTTTCTGAATGTTTTGCATTTGGGAGACACACGAGGAATGTCTGCTGGGGAGGGCAAGCAGCCTGGGAACTGCCTGGCCCAGGCTGCGGTTTGGAGACCCCCAAGCTCCTTCCCTGGGGCTGTCCCTGCTCAGGCCCAGCGTCAAACCCCATAGATTTCCTGGTGCAAAAAGTCCTCTTTTGTTGGTGAAAAGAGAAACCACTTTTTCTACCAACACCTTCCCACTGCACAATCTGACCGGGCACAATCCCACAGAGCATCTCCTGGCCTCCACCCCTGCAGCCAGATATTACTGGGGAGAAGGTGGCTGCTGGAGCTGCACCGTGGGTCTCACCACCCCCAGCCTTCTTCTCCCCAAAGCCCCTGTCCAAAGTTGGCACCGCTCTGCTCGGCTCCTTGCAGACACCTTTGCTTCCCTCTGCAGGAAATCTCCATAAATTGCAAGTGGGTCTCTGTGCATGGTGTTATCCCAGAGCTGGACCCCACCAGGGATGGAGCTGCTGCGGGGGGGGGGGGCCACCAAGTTCATGTCTGCACAGCATGGCCTGCCAGAGCCACTGGCTACTTTTATCTCCATCGCTTGACTATTATACTTAATCAGGAAGGGGGGATATTATAATTTTTTCTTTTTTAAATCCACTTTTCTTTTATACAGAGCAAATTATAATCACTTTTAATTGAAAAAAAAAAAAAAAAAGGCGCTGATAATATTCTGAACCAAATTTCTGGAAGAGAATAATTAAGAGTGCAATAAATCCCCAAAGGAAATGCTCATTAATCTTGTCTTTCAGAAGCAAATTTCAGAAGAGAGCTTATTTAAAACATTGCTAATAATTATAGGAAAGTTGACAGCTTAAAAGCCCCCAAATCTAGCAGCGGTCTCCTCCTATCAGATCCTGCGGTAACAAGTTCAGGCGGGATGGGAGCATCTCTGCTCTCCAGGCTGGGGTGGCCACCACGGCCATCGGGTACCACCAGGGATGGGTTGGACTCCCTGGTGTGGGGCCAGGTGCGTTATGGGGAGTGAGAGGTCTGTGTCACCAGGGGTGGGCTTGGGAGGGGTCCCAGTGCAGGTCATTCCTCCTGTCTGAGCTGGGGGGTGGCAAGATCCTCTGAACCAGCTTGGTTGGTGTGCTCAGAGCATCTGTGATGGGGCTGCTGGCTGGTGCTGGGATGCTCCTTGTGCCACCCATGGTCTTCATGATGCCCTCCTGCTGCCCATGGTCCTCATAATGCCCATGGTACTCGTGCCACCTGTGGTCCTTGTGCCACCCATGGTCCTTGTGCTACCCATGGTCCTCGTGCTACCCATGGTCCTCGTGATGCCCTCCTGCTGCCCATGGTCCTCATAATGCCCATGGTACTCGTGCCACCTGTGGTCCTTGTGCTGCCCACAGTCCTTGGTACTCGTGCCACCTTATGCCGCCCGTGGTCCTTATGCCACCTGTGGTCCTTGTGCCACCAGTGGTCCTTCTGCTGCCCATGGTCCTCATGCTACCTGTGGTCCTCCTGTTGCCTGTCGTCCTCATGCCACTCATGGTCCTGGTGCCGCTCATGGTCCTCATGCCGCCCATGGTCCTTGTAGTGCCCATAGTCCTCATGGTACCTGTGGTCCTTGTGCCATCCATGATCCTTGTGCTGCCCGTGGTCCTCATGCCACTCCTGGTCCTCATGATGCCCTCATGCTGTCCATGATCCTCATGATGACCATGATCCTTGTGCCTCCCATGGTCCTCATGCTGCTGTGGTCCTCCTGCCTCCATAGTCCTTGTGCCGCCCGTCATCCTCATGCCGCCCGTGGTCCTCATGCTGCCTGTGGTCCTCATGGTACCCATGGTCCTTGTGCTCCCCGTGGTCCTCATGCCACCCATGGTCCATCTAAGCCCCAGCATGAAATGCCACTCTCTTCATCGCCATGGTCTCTGGGACCATTACACCCCTTGAGCCAGAGCAGTCTGGGGAGGAATAACGGGACATCTCTGCTGTGGCAGAGACCAGCCTCCACCAGGGAGGTGACCATCCATCCATCCGGCTGTCTTCTGGGGCTCAGGAAGACCAGTGTCCCTGGGGATCCCTGGCACCAGCAGGATGAGGCCTGTGGGGAAGTCACATCTTCTCTCGCTCGCCCATGGAGCTCACAGCACCCCGACGGGCGAGGGCTGGATGCGTGCGCTCGCTGATGTGCACCCAGCCGACCCCACCTGACATCTGTGACTGAATTAATTGCAACGAAGCCAATTAATTCCACTCGGCGATCCGTGTGTCTGCCCCGAGGCAGGAGCAGCCAAGGGAACGAGGGGCAGATTCTGATCTGCGGGGGAGGAGAAGGCTGCCAAAAGGACAAGGAGCTCAGCGAGGCTTGGGTGAAAATACCGGTGATGTGCTCATCGCGCTCGGGTTTCCTGTCCCCGTTTGACCAGGGCCGGGAGCGGGAGCGGAGGGAAAGGCAGCTTGGAGCAGACCCAGGCTCCGCCAGGAGGAAGGAAACGTGATATTGGCCTGGGAATGGTGTCATTGCCTTTGCTTTTTAGCTTTTTCTTTCTTCCTTTTTTTGGGGGTCACAGAAGGTGAGGAGGGAAGTGCGGAGCGGGGCCTCATCCCAGGAAAGGGGAGCGAGGGGGATGCAGGGATGCAGGATGCCGTGCACCTTGCTGTGGCGATGCCCAAGGGGGTCGAGGTGATGCCGCTGGGCTCCCCTTCCCCCAAATCCATCCTCTGTCTGCATCTCCAGCAGCATGCAGAATCCTTCCCCCCTCTTTTCCCACCGGCTCCCCTTCAGCATCCCGTGCACAGGGGCATCAATGGACAAATTTGTGCTGAATCTACAACAAAAGCAAGCAAGAGAGGGGAAAACCCCCCCAGATTCCCTCCGCTTTGATAAGGGATCTGCCCAGGCCACGCAAACCCGGGGAGATGGGCAGATTTCGTCGCAGCAATATTTAATACCTCTCCCAGGCCCCAGTGAAAGAGAGCACTTAATCCCACGCATCATTTCATCTGCTGCGCCTTCAAACAGCGAGCGATGCGCTCATCTCCAGGGCAGGGCCCGGGCCCCCTCGGTCACACTGAGGTTCTCCAAAGAAGCAGGACAGCGGCCAAATTTCAGTAAAAAAAAAACCAACTTGAGGGCAAGCATGATGCATCCCAGCTCTGTCCATCCGTGCCCCAGCAGGTTGCCAGGACACCCATGGGGTGATGTGGGATGTGCTGGTGCCCGGCGCCCTCCACCTCCCGCAGCAGCCTGGGGGGGACACGGATCCCTCCAACATTCTGCTTGTATCATTGGGAATGAGCGTCTAAGGGGCTCGTTTTGATTTTTTAAAAATTTTTGCCGTCCTCCTCTGCCCATGTACAACCCTGCCCCGGGGAAGGTCCTGCCACATCAGGGACCCCGATGTCCCCCCCCTCGCCTGCTCTTTGTCATCCAGAGCCATCATCTCCAGGAGGTGGCTGCTCTGTACCTCCCTGCCCCGCGCGCCTTTTATCTGCGGTCTGTTAAATGATCTCAAATATGTGATACGATAAAGACAAACAAACACCGGTTCAATTTAGTCCCCCCTAATGCCAGACTCTACTTTTACCCAAGTAATTAAGATGAATGCAGTTGATAATTTAGGAAGTATTCTTAAATGTACCCTTCTGGCAGCATCTAACATGTAATTTTACCTTAGAAGATTTATCGGAGCACTTAGGTAACAGATAGTTCCTTAGCAAACAGGAGCATTTAGGAGGAAAATGAAAGATTAATATTTCTTAAATAAATGTCAAAATAAGTCATTCTTTATTACAGCCCTACAAAGATGTTGCTGTCAGGCCCAGCCTCTCCGCTGATTCCCGGGGGAGATAAACCCGCTGCAGTCTTGGCGAGCGGGAGGGGAGGAGGTCTCAGATGTCCAATGCTTCTGCTTTTTTAGGGAAGTAGATGCTTTGAAGGGCTCTGCTCGCCCATACCAAAGCACACCAGCCCCGGGCCAGCCCCTTGCTGGCCTTGACCTTGCTCCAACCCATCCCTGTTCACCCCGGCAGCTCCCGGCACCACTCGGCACATCCCAGCTCGGTGATGGGCGAGAAGATGCTGAGCTAAATCTCAGCAGAACGTGGCTGCTCTGTCACCCACCATCTCCTTTGGAAAGGGCTCAGATGCTGTTGGCTGCGGCTGGGGATGGGACCAGAGCGAGGGGCCGGAGCTGACTGAGACCCAGCTCCTGCCACCACCCAGCCAGGGAATTACAGGATTTGCTTTACCAGGTCACCATGATCTGTCCCTTTTCACAGAGACGTCGGATTGGGGTGACCTCCAGCCAGGGCTGAGCTAAATCTCATAGAATCACAGAACCGTTTGGGTTGGAAAAGGCATTTAAGCTCATCAAGTCCAACCATTAACCCTGCACTGCCAGGGTGCCACTAACCCATGGCCCTCAGCACCACATCTCCACAGCTTGGAAACCCCTCCAGGGATGGGGACTCCACCACTGCCCTGCCCAGCCTGGCACAGCCCTTCACAACCCTTGCCAGCAAGAAATTCTTCCTCATCTCCAGTCTCAACCTCTCCTGGTGCAACTTGAGGCTGTTTCTCTTGTCCTATCGCTTGTTCCGTGGAGGAAGAGCCCAACCCCGACTCGTGTCTTCTCCCTCCCACCTCAGCCGCCTCCTCTGTGGCTTCTCCCATGGGGCATCCCCTCTGCCAAGCCTCCTCTCACAGCTCCTCAGGGTCAGGCAGCATGAAGATTCAGGAGGGACCTTGGATATGGTGCTGAGATGTCATCTTGAAACACCCCCACATCTCTCGGGGTGCCCAGGGAGCTGCCAGGCTAGGCCATGCCCACCCAGGGACCTGCTCTCCACCACTAGTTTGCATCATAAGCCACGGAAAGATTAGGACTATTTGCAAACTCTGGATCCCCAGTGAAAGTTGGATTCTCACCAGCTATCGCTTGTTAAGCTGTTCGGATCCAGAAAATCAATTTTGGATCATGGCGAGCAAGAAACAAACTTTGCAAATAACCTTCCAACTTCTCCTCAGGCCAGAAAAATCTGCTGGAAAAACTTCTTGCCCTGACACAGCCAGACCAGACCATCCAGGACCATCCAGCACTCACACACCCCCAGCATCTTTCCCAGCCCCTCTTAGAAGGTTATTTTCAAGCTGTTGGCACCAGGGCTCAGCTCCTTCCCGCTGTGGTTTCTGCCCAAGGGATGCTCCAGCCTCCTCCCAGCCTTTCTCAGAAAGAGCCTCCATCCCTTCCCAGACCTGCCTGGTTGGTGCTGGGCAGTGTCCAGGCATGAGGCCAGCCCTGGTCCCTGCTCCCAGCATCCCTCCTTGGGAACAAGCAGGGACCAGGGCTGGCAGGGCACATGTCACATCCCTCCTGGTGAGATGCTCCCGTGTGTCCAGTCAGGAACCAAACCCCTCCTCCTGCTTTTACCTTCATTAGAATGGGAAATGGATAGTGTCGGAACAGGGTTTGATGTGTCTGGATAAGACCCACATACTCTTGGGGAGCAGCAAATGTTGGTTAACTCCAGGCTGGACCCTTAACTTCCTTTTCCCAAATTTGGGAAAAAGTGCCCTTTTCCCAACTCCCTCCCAAGGTCTAGTGCAGGTGGGTGCTGTTTCAGGAGCATGGCCTGATCCAGAGTGGTGCAGGATGGAGATGGATGGGAGGTGGGCTCCTTCTCCACCATCTGCCACCTCAGGGCTGGGCATCGCAGGGACCAGCATGTCACCACCCAGCTGGGGAACACGGGGGGCCAGGGATGGCCTGGGGGGTGACCCGGGCTTGTGGCTGGGTGCAGGGTGCAGGATCAGACCTGGCCGGCAGCAGCGGAGGCTGGCCAGTGTCCTGAGCACACCTGGAGCTGTGGTTTGGGCTTTGGCCGTCCTCAGTCTCCCCTTCCTCCTCCTCCTCACACCAGTGAGGCCATTTCCTGGCTCTCAGGGCCGTATCCTGACCACAGTTACAATGAGCCCCTGCAAGACGTTGGGTCTGCAGGATCCCAACGGGTGGAGGTGATGGCGGGGCTGCAGGAGATGGAGCTGGGATGCAGGAGAGGGAGAGACAGGACCCCATCTCCGTCTGTGCCTCAGTTTCTGTGACCACGCACCCAGCCAAAGCCACCCACCCAGCTAGGGGTGACCACAACGGGGTGTTTTTGGGGTGGAAACCCCTCTTTTTGGCGGCTCAGTGCTCCCCGTGCGCCACAGTGCCGGCAGCCAAGCCAAACACGGATTCCTGACATATTTTTCTCTTTCCTTTGCAGCCAAGAAATTCATATTTCATGGGAGGTGAAAGTGAGCCCCGGCAGTAGCTGAGCAGCGGAGAGTGCCAAGGTACGGGCCAGCTGACAGTGCAGGGTTGGATGCTATTTTTGGGAGCCAGATGCTCTCCTCCTCATCCCAAACAGGCTCTGGGGATGCCCCTGGCCCCCCCCCTAAACTGCAAGGGATGCTCGGGGACCTCCCCAGCTGCTTTTCTGGCCCCGTTGAGAAAGTTTAAAGAGGTGCTGGGCTTTGAAGAGAGGCCAGTTCATAAGGGATTTGTCACAGCCCTGACCAAAGTCGTGCTGGGTGGGGTTGACCACCCTGGGGAGGATTTAAATCCTTTAGGCTGTGGTTAAATGTCCCTTTTTGGGAATGAAAACCCAAGATGTGTTCATAGAATCATAGAATCGTTTCAGTTGGAAGAGACCTTTAAGATCATCAAGTCCAACGATTTCCCCAGCACTGCCAGGGCACCACTAACCCCTGGCCCTCAGCACCACATCTCCACGGCTTGGAAACCCCTCCAGGGATGGGGACTCCACCACTGCCCTGGGCACAGCCCTTCACAACCCTTTCAGACTCACCCCTGCATTTCATGGAGCTCATGAAAGCCCATAGAGCGGAGGGGGTTTCTTTGTGGAACCCCTGCATGCCCTCCACCATCTCCCTCCTGCCAGCACAGCGAAAGGCATTTGCCTGGGTGATGCCACCAGCCAACATCTTGATATTATTTCCTTCCACCCACTCTCATGTTGCCAAAACCACAGTGCCTCTGGCCACGATGCCCACCCAGATAACAGCAGCCCCATCCTGGGATGGTTGTTTATTCACCGTGCAGGAGCTCACCCATGCCAAACCTGGACAGGACCTGCACTCCCAGGACCCCAGCCCCAACCAGAGCCCCTTAGATCCAGCCCTGCAGCTCTCCCAGCCCCATCAAGGGCTTTGCTGGGCATACAACGAGCAAGAACAGTCCCTGCCTTGGTAATCTCACCAGGCAGGCGATCCAAGGAGCAGATAGGCAAGGGGAAACATTATCAGGCGTGATTTACAGATGGAGGGCTGAGTCACCGTGATTAACTGCCTTACCCAAGGTCATGCAAGGGAGAGGCCGAGCCGAGCGCTGAACCCGGCTCTCCCAAGTCCCCCAGCGAGGCCATCACGTGGCTCCCCACCACGGAAAAGGAGCTTTTCCTTCTGCCTGGAGCAATGCTGGGCTCAACCTGCCTCCATTTCAGCCCTTTCTTCTAGTGGGAGGTGTCCCTGCCCATGGCAGGGGGGTTGGAACTAGATGATCTTTAAGGTCCCTTCCAACACAAACCAGTCTATGATTCAGCAGCTGGTGGGGTTTTCTTGTTGGGTGTTGTCTGGTTTTGGTTTTTTTGTTTCTACTGGAGCGAGGTTGAGCCCCAGGGCGATGCTTCATGTGGTGGTCCCCTCGGTCTTCATGGTGTAGTCCCCATAGGGTGTCCCGGTTGAGATGCAAAACTTCAGCATCCCGCCGGTGGGATTCACAGCTCTTCTCTCTTGGGAAGGAGACAGTCAGGGCCGGGAGTGATGCGGGATGTGCAGCTGGGACAATCCCACAGGATTAAGTGCTAAGGGGATTGGGAAGCACCAAGGTGCTCAGGGAACACCGGCAGCCCTGGGGGACCCTTGGCTCTGCCCGTTGGGCACAACCAGCTCTTGAGGTGCGAGGAGCCAAGTCGCTTGGCTCCAGGAGCCAGGGCGGTGAATCACAACCCGTCTGGCATGTTGGGGCTGCCGGCAGGATGGGACCTGCCCCATGGAGCAGCAGGTTGGGCTCTACCTTGCCAGCCAGGCTCCTGCCATCGCCGCTCGGCTTGTCCCTGTGTCCCCGAGCCACTGCGGGGCTGCAGGAGGCTGTTGGTGGACCTTATAGTGACCTTCCAATACCTGAAAGGGGCCTATAGGAAGGTGGGGGAGCATCTGTTCACAGGGGTTTGTAGTGACAGGATGAGGGGTAATGGTTTTAAGCTAAAAAAGGTAGATTTAGGTTGGACATTAGGAAAAAGGTCTTTAATATGAGGGTGGTTGAGCACTGGAACAGATTGCCCAGGGAGGTGGTGGAAGCCCCATCCCTGGAGACATTCAAGGTCAGGCTTGATGAAACTCTGAGCAACCTGACCTAGGTAGACGTCCCTGCTTATTGTAGGGGGGTTGGACTAGATGGCCTTTGGAAGTTCCTTCCAACCCAATCTCACCGAGAGGCCCCAGATTTCTGCACCGGGCTGCTCCCAGGGCTGCCATCCCACCACAGGCAGTGATGCACCATCACCGGGAGGGACCCTGGTGTAGGGATGGGGGATCTCCAAGTTCCTGGTGCAGGGATGAGCATCAGGCTTTGGGGAAAGAAGTCATCATTTACATAGTATCCCGTGTGCTGGCTATCCATGGATGGATAAATCCATGCCCATCTCCTGCCCAGGCTCTGCCACCACTGCCGGGCATCCCGGCACGGCACAGGGATCAGCAGGATGGTCCTGCCTGCCCCCAGCTCCGCTTTCCCCATCCCCAGAGCTCTTCAGTGTTTGTTCCTCCTGGCACTCAGCACCAGTAACCCCCAGCCCTTGCCATGCAAATCCCACAGCTTCACGGATCCACAAACGAGCCTTTCCTTCAAAAAAACAAACAAACACAAATTTTTTAAAAAGGCTCCTTTATGTGGCTGAAAGAGCACGGCTGTGATAATGTAGCGAGCGCTGGCCTTGGGTATTTTATCTTGGCAAGGAGCCTCTGCAAATTTAAACAGCAGCAAACAGGCTTTGCAGTCGGGGCTGGAAGCGGCATAAGCGGCGCATTGTTTGGCAAGCAAAACCCTGGTGTGCCCAAGGGCCGCGTGTGAGCTCTGGCCGCTCCCCCAGGATTCATTTCACTTCGCAGGGTGTGAAGTTGGGGAGGAATCCGAGCCCGGTGGCTTGAATGGGAGAGGAGACCCTGGGGAGCCCCCCCGGGCTCTCCCCACTGCGTTCTCGTCCCCTTCATGCAGCGTCCTTGCAGAAGGAGTGGTGGGGATGCAGCTTCTGCTGTCTCTTCTAGAGACACTGTCGTAGTCTCGATGCAGATGTGCTGTAGCAGCAGTGCAGAGCGCTGGGGGCTCGCCCCGGCTGCTCTGTGCGTGCAAAGCATCAAATGGGAGCTGCCAGATGACCCGCGCCTGCTGCAGAGACCACAATAGAGCCATAGAGTGGTTTTGGAAGAGACCTTTAAGGTCATCGAGTCCAGCCATTAACCCTGCACTGCCAGGGCACCACTAACCCATGGCCCTCAGCACCACATCTCCACCGCTTGGAAACCCCTCCAGGGATGGGGGCTCCACCACTGCCCTGCCCAGCCTGGCACAGCCCTTCACAGCCCTTGCCACAAATAAATTCTTCCTCATCTCCAACCTCAGCCTCCCCTGGCACAACTTGAGGCCATCTCCTCTTGTCCTGTTGCTTGTTCCTTGGGAGAAGAGCCCGACTCCACCTGGCTCCAACCTCCTGTCAGGGAGTTGTACAGAGCCAGGTCTCCCCTGAGCCTCCTTTTCTCCAGGCTCAACACCCCCAGGTCCCTCAGCTGCTCCTCACCACACTTGTGCTCTAGACCCTTCCCCAGCTTTGTTGCCCTTCTCTGGCCACACTCCAGCCCCTCTTGGAGTGAGGGGCCCAAATACATGCAGGTCACTCCTCTTTTCTTGCAGAAATTCTCCTTTTCTGCTCAGATGGCCGCTGAGCAGGGATGGTGAGGCTGTGCAGCATGGGGTGGGCCCCAAATGGGGCTGGGAGCTAGAAGAATTACGCCTGGGAGAAGAGTAATAAGCTGAATTTCACACTTATTTACAGCTCCCAGCAGGATCATGGGTTTGCCCCCTGTGGCAGACAGTAAAGAGGCATTTCTGGCATGGGAGGAGAAAGAAACCCTTTCTCTTTCCAGTGTACTTTTAAAAAGAGACTCTTTAAAATTGGGGTTTTCCCTTTTTTGTTACTATAACTTGTGTCTGGGGCTAAAATCCCAGCGGCAGCTTTTAAAAGCCTGCGCTTGGCTTGAGCTTCATGTCTAACGTCCTGTGTTGTAAAATCGACTGGTAGATTCAGGACTTGGTTTTTATGCTTTCACCTATTTAGGGTCTAAAATTTGCCGGGGCAATTTGCAGGGGGGTGGCAAAGTTACGGCAGAGGCAGGAGAAACTCAAGTCCTTTCTCCAAGAGCAATGGTTTGGTGGAGGGGCTGGGGGGGATCTTGGGAGAGCAAACCCTGACCTCATTATCCGTCAGGACATGGGGACACAGGGACACCGAGCCCTTCCCAGGATGCCTCTCCCAGCCTGGCCCGACAGCCCTTCCCGCTAATCCGTAGGTGGAGCTCTTCTGTCATCTTTTTCTGCTTATGTTGCTAAGAAGTAGCCCAGAAATAGCTTCCCCGGGAGGAAAAAAAGTGCCTCCCTCAGCAGCTTCTGCCAAAGGTGAAATGCTCTGAGCATCCTTTGAAGAGCCACAAGCTGGAGGGGCTTCACCCTGGGGCTGCTCAGAGCAGGGATTGTGCTTCCCCTTCCTCCATCCCTCTCCCCACCACAGTGCCAAGAAAAGGGGCCAAAATATCTCCCCTACCTTCCTCTCTTTTCTCCTCTCCAGGTCTGAAAGGATGCAGCAGAGCCCCACCGGCACTGGGGACCCTGCACCGCCCCGGCCCCGGGGACCCACCGCCTCTCTCACCGCCCTGGTGCCCATCACCGGAGGACCATGCCCGTGACGGAGGGACGGCAGCTCATAGTGGGACAGGAGAACGGGGCTTTCTAGCCTTTCCCCCCACCTCGGTATCATGACTGGAGAGACCCAGCATGTTTACACCATTGGCGATACTGAGGCCGGCCCCAAAGACCCCGACAAGGACTTTGGCTTCGAAGGCTGTGGGGAGAAGGATGGGAGGACACTCGGCGGGGAGGGCACATCCCCCTTCCCCAGCCCCAAGGACAAGGAGCCCCACAGCCAGCGGGAAGCCGTGATCCGGCCGCAGCAAGCGGGGAAGATCGACTTCAAATCCCTCCAGCAAAAACCCAAGTTTGGCAATGACAGCACCTGGGGAGAGGTCAAGGGCAGCCCCCCGTCCCCCTCAGGGAAGGGTCGAGCCCGCGAGCGCAGCCGGCGCTCGGGGAAGGGCGAGCGGGGCAACCATCAGCTTTACCGGCTCAGCATCACCGGCACCCGGCCAAACCCCACCATCGGCATCGCCTACCCCCAGCAGAAAGTGACCCCCCCGAAGAAGCCGGAGGCAAATCCCAGCCCCGTAGCCGGCAGCTACCGCTTCCACGTGCCCAGCATCCCGCAGCGCGAGGCCGAGCTGCGGCAAGAAGACCTCGGCTTCGGCCGCTGCTTCCCCGATGCCACCGGTGGCCGTACCTCCAACTATACCTCACAGCCCGCTCCTCCCCACGGCCCCAAAGGGCAGCCCCCCGCCGGCATCCCCCTCAAGAGCCCCGGCACCAATGGGCAGCTACATTATTTAGAGTTTCAGGCGACCAGAGCTGACTCTTGGCCTTCACCGGAGAAGAGCTTTGCCGGTGCTAGCTACGCGATCTCGGTGCCGAAGCCCAGCTCTTTCGGCGAGGGCGGCAAAGCCGGTGCCCATGGGCTGGCAGCTTTGCCGTGCCAATACCCCTTCCCACTGCGGCACGACTTGGGGAAGGAGCCGTACCGTGGCGATGCCGGCAGCCAGGAGTACCTGGACGTGGGGCTGGCCGGCGGGCAGCTGGCTCACGGCACCTTCGCCTTCCACTCGTCCTCCAGAGAGTGGCAAGATGAGGGGTTGAGCGGTGGCTCCTACGAGAGCGTGTCCCCCGAGGGCAGGCTCTACGGCTTGTCCGCCCCACCGCCACCACCACCGTTCCTGCACCCGCCGCCGCCGGCCCCGCACCTCGACCCGCTGCCGTGCTGCAAGGGCAGGAGCGAGCATCCCGCCGACCCCAATGGTGCTCTCTCGTCGTCTGGTGCTATTGACCAAAACACAAGCACTTTCCAAGAAAACCAAGCTGTTTTTCCGTCTAGTTTACACTCGCCTAGTCTGCCAAAGCCAGTCGGGAAGAGGCAAGCCGCAGCGAAAGACAGCAGCCCCAGCCCGCGGCTGCTGGGCCAGAGCAGCCCTCTGAGAAGGAACATGCCACCAAACTCTCTCTCCCAAGTGCACTTTCCGAGCAAAGCCTATTGCAGCTCTCCCACGGGCAGCGCCAGCGCAGGATCCATGGCTTTCGAGACCAGCATTCCCACTACGGCACCCACCCACCCCAGGCTTGTGCAAGCTTGGGAAGGTGCCGCTAAGGCGTTTTCTCCCATGGACCAGAATTCAGCACCTTATTCAAACCCTGTTGGAAACCAGTTCTCATTCGAGTGCCAGTCTGGCCCCGAGCAGAGGCAGCACAGGCAGAAAAACGCCAGGATGCCTTGGCAGCAAATCCACCTCACTTCTGCAATGCCTGGTCCAAACAGGCTCGAGCTGTCAAGACAGATCACCAGCCAGAAGCTCCCCTTCGCCCTGGGCACGTCAGAGTGGCAGGGGAGCGGGAGAGCCCAGAAAGTGCCCCCCATAAGTAACTCTCTGGGATATCACGGCAAAAAGCTCTTGTCAGGAGAGAGCCTCGGGGTCCAGAGGGGAGACCCCAATTCAACGGGTGCTTTCTCATTCGACAGTGGGAAGGAGCCAGGGTCCCCCGCCTGCGATTCAAGAAGCAAAGCCCTCTTCTACAGCATGGGCCAAGGAGGTCCTCCTCCTCCTCCTTCAAGGAGCTCGTCGGGCTCAGCGCTCGTCCTGCCACCGTCAGCCTTGGTGGCTGCTTCCCCGTGCGAGTCCCCGCTGCCGTCCCCTGTCCCCAACCCTACCTGTGGCAGCACCTGCTCCTCACTGTCCCCCATGTCCAGCAGCCCACTCAACCCTGGTTTTGAAGACAGCCAGATGTCCGGAGCGCTGACCCCCTCTCCCTTCTTCCAGCACTCCTGCCATCCCAAGGACGGCAACAAAACCTTCCACCCCTCCGACGTCCTGAGCTCTAGCTCACTTCATTACCACCCAGCAGACTCTGTCAAGTCCTTCCACTTCTCTCCTGATGCCCTGAAAGAGGACAACCTCCTGAAATGTGCCAGCCCATTCCACAAACCCGGCGTGGAGGTGGCCAAAGGATGCTCGGATGGGCTGGACGGGGAGCAGCCTCCGCCGCCGTACTCCTCCCATCACTTGCTGGCCAGCTCGCTCAGCAGCGCTAGCCTGGACCAGCTGGACGTGCTCCTGACCTGCAAGCAGTGCGACCAGAACTACAGCAACCTCTCGTCCTTCCTGCAGCACCGCCAGTTCTGCGCCTCCCATCCCACTCCCCAGGGAGAGGGCAAGGATGCTCCCCGGGCAGCCGAGGGGCGGAAAGCGCTCCCCTCAGAGCCCCCCAAGCCCCCCAGCCTGGGGCTCTCTCCAGACCCCCATTTCTTGGCGTTAAACAAGAGCGATGACTTCTTGCTGGATGGGGAAAGCAAAAGCGAGGGCAAGGAAGATGCTCTGAAGGGTGGTCTCTTCAACGGCCTCACCGCCAGCTCCCTGCCACTCACTGCCTCAGACCTGGACATTGACGACGCCAAGCTGGACAGCCTGATCACCGAAGCCCTCAACGGCCTGGGGTACCAGTCAGATAACCCAGAGATTGACAGCAGCTTCATAGATGTGTTCGCTGATGAGGAGCTGACGGGCATGAAGGCGGCTGGTGGTGGGATGTCCCACAAGGTGAAGGAAGCCCTGGCCACGGAGAGCAAATCAAAGCAGGCAGCAGTGGAGGAGAAGGCAGCGGGCCAGGCCAAGGCTGGCTATTTTTATGAACATGGCCACCCAGGTGAGGAGCCGGTGAAGAGAGGGGCAGGAAAGCAGCACCTTCTGAAGGGGAGGGCGGCTCGGAGGTTGGCAGCCCAAGAGCCCGATCCTGGGCCAGAGGCAACACAGAGGACAGCCAGGCTGCGGGCAGGCAAGAAGAACAGCGTCCCACCAGCCACCACCTCCTCCAAGGTGACCTCCAGCCAAAAGCATCCCAGGAAGCTCAGTCAGGAGCCTCCAACGAAGAGCGAGGTGGGGCCAAGCATTGCCACCAAGAGCTCCAAGCCGCCCCGGTTCTCCATGAAGGACATGAAGAAGCGGAAGCCCCGAAGCGGGACGTGGAGCAAGGAGCTCATTCACAAGATTGTGCAGCAGAAGAACAAGCTCCACAAACTGCAGGTGAAGAGCGGCAAGCAGGCACAGTTCCCACAGGTCACTGAGAGGCTGGTGCCAGCAGCCAAGGAGGGCAAGTTTCAGGAGTACGACTACGTCTCCGACTCGGATGATGATGGAGCAGAGTGCAGCAGGCTCCGGGGGAGGAAGAAGCGTGGCACGGGATTCATCGGGAGGACCAAATACAGCTTTAGCAAAAAACGCCCGGGAAGAAGTGAGAGAGTCAAAGAGAAAGACCCAGCCTGGAGCTACAGCCGGAAAAGGGACAGTCAGAAAAGGGAGGCACAGGAGCACAGGGAGGTCTCGAGCCAGGAAGATGCTGAGAAAGAGGATTGTGCCACCAGAGCCCGAAGACGGAGCAGCCAGTCATCTACCAGCAGCAACCACAGCAGTGGCATGCCCAGCGAGATGGGCACCAGCCCACCCTGTGTTGATGGGACCAGCTCGAGCAGCAAGAAGGGAGGCATGCAGAGGAGGAGGCGGTCGGGCAGCTCACCATGGACTCCACTCACCCTTCCCGAGGACGTGAGCCCAAAGAAGAGCCAGAAGAGCAAAGAGGATGTTCCCAAGGGGAGCAGGCGCTTTGGGTCAGCCAAACCTTTGCTAGCAGACTCCAGGACACGTCCCAGTACTGATCCAGATGTTGCTGTGATGGACTGTGCAAAGGAGGAGCCGGTACCACAGCCCCAGGAAAGGCAGCTGCCCGACACGACGACCTCGGGCAGGAGCCCCATCGGAGTCTCCTGTAAGGAGGGGGCAGAAGAGCCCAAAGGAGCAGCAAAGCACGTGGATGAGGCAGGAGAACCCACCCTGCCAGCTCAGGACCCACCCAAGCTAGCCATGGTCAACCAGCGGCATCAGTTTGCCCCTTTCATGAGCAATGGGCTGAAGTACCATGGAGAAGAGCTGATTGCTGCATCCCATGGTGGTAACGAAGGTAGTCCTGGCAATGCAAGTGCTGCCTATTCAGAAGTGGGCATCAAATACGTGAAGGCACAGGGGCTCTGTGAGGGTCGTAAGGACTATCCTGTGCCAGTTGCCCCGTACGGGGGGGATGCAGTGGGGATGATGCTCACTACCAAGGCACCCGATCCATACGTCAGCAGTGACAACACATTTTTTGATCCCAAAGGCCTTCCCAGTCACTATGATGACAATGTCTTCTCAAAGCCCCCAGCCTTGGGCTCCTCACACATGGATGACATGTACTTGTGCCGGGATGACATCAACACCAGCTCCTTCGAGCAGAAGCATGCCAGCATCTCCCCTTATGGCACAGAAGCGCCACAGGGCAAGGTGTCCTCCCCTCTCAGCTTTGATTCCTCTTCAATATTTGGAGAGCTTCCCGTCACTGAGTTCGATCCACCGCTATACGAGAGCGTTTCTGGCAGCAAGGATGGTTATGTGACAACATTCACCGGTCCTGGCAATCCCGCCAGCAAGCCACTGCCGTTCGAGCAACCGTATCCACCATTCATGCCAGAGAAGGACTGGTCCCTCATGGAGGAGGTGGCTCCCATGCTGCCAGAAGACATGACTCAGTTCCACAGGCTCTCAGTGGAGAAACCGCTAGCCAAGAAATTCCCCGAGGAAGGACCTGTCCCCACCAGCCAACTCTCCCTGCCGCTACCAGACAGGATAACAGATTATAACGTGACTTTTGTGAACAACATCTCAGACGATGAGCTGGAGATCAAGCGATTAGTCACCGAGCTGGAAAGTCAACTGCAAACCAGCAAGCTGGATGGCGAAGCATCCGTCACCCTTCAGAAACCCGAGCAACACGTCGCTGCCCATCTGCGAGGACAGGCGGCCGAGCAGTTCCCACCGCTGCCACTTGAGCAAGGGATGGGCCAGGAGAAAGGGCTGTTCTTGGCAGACGAGCTGGGCGGCTCAAGCCTCTGTGTTGGGGAGAGGCTGAGAGGTGAGAAGCCAGCTGCCACGCCTGCCCGTGGGGACTACGAGAGACCCAGGGAGCCCTGGCCCTGCCCAGTGGAGCTGGGGTCACTGAAGGCAGGGATGTGCCCACCAGCCCCACTTGCTGTGGACCGTTTCTGCTCCAAAGTCAGTGGTGAGCAGCTCCGGGGAGCTGCGGCTGCTGAGGAAAGTGACCCTGCGAAGATAGAAAATGGGTCTTCCTCCAAAAGTCTACCTGGCTCGTGCACGCCAGACCACACAGAGGCTCCCACCTACACAGACCCCATGACAAAAAGCCCTCCTGTTGTCACCGATACCGTGTTCCCCAAGACCCTGGAGGCAGCTGAAGTGACCAAAGATGCCCTGCCATCCCTGCCATGCCAGCACCATGCCGAGAACTTCCCCAGGCCAAGGAAAGCAGATGAAAGCTTCACTGATGCTGCAGAGCTGGAGAAGTTTGATGCCCATCCTCCAAACCATAAACCTGAATTTGGCTTTCAGCAAGGTCCCACCCCAGCCTTGGATCTTGTCTTTTCGCCTCACATAAAAGAGGTCCCAGTTACAGAAGAAACACCCTTAAGCAAGCCTGAGTCACCTAAAATGGTGAAAAGCACCATGGACTTCAAAGGAGATGGTGATGGGTCTGCAGTAATGGAAGAAGCAGAGGAGAGGAAGAGTCCCACCAACTCTCCAGCCCCTGGACCTGGTGACAAAGCCAGCAAGCAAAAAGTGCTGCTGTTCAATATGTTGAGTCTGCCCAAGGAGACCAACTGTGGTTCCCAACAGACTTTGGCATCCCAGGAGACAGCTGCCAACCCTTTGCAGCAGCTCCAGCTCTTTGTTGCCCGAACGGTGAAGAGCAACGAGGAGGAGCTGTTGATGCCATGCTTCCCTGTGCTCCTTGCTCCCAACCACCCCTCTGCCACCGCCCGTGTCCAACCAGAGCAGAAAGAGGAGAGCGGTGGTGCCTTGGAAGGGGAAAATCGGACATACTGCCCTGCCCGAGGGGAGGAGAACTTCCCCATTGGGGGCACCACAGAAAATACTGCTGCACCAGCAAAAGAGGTTGTGCTTTTCTCTGGTGGACGTGAGCAGCTGGAGTCATTGGGTGTGGTGGGCTCTTACCGTGCGAAACAATCCACGTCTGCAAAGCCGGAGCTGCAAAATAAGGTACCGGAGCTGCAGCACTTAGCAAATGAACCCGCGGAGCTGAGTGACATTAATATCCGTGCAGATGGTGTTTCCCGAGAGCATCATGACCTCTCGCCGCTCACGAACACAGCGGTGACCCCACCGCCAGGGCAAGGAAAGAAAGCTGAGCAGCTCATGGAAGAGCTGGAGCAAGATAAAAACGAAGCGACCTTGGCATTTAAAAAACATGAGCCATCCCATGTAAACCATAGTTTGCTCGAGGAGGAGCCACTGGGCAGCGGGGCAGCAGAGGGGCTGGAAAGGAATCAGGTGGGGCAGGGGGGACAGCACTTGCACAGTGCTTCTGCAAGTCCCACCAGCTCTCCTGGTTCCTCCAAGGAGGATCTCCACCAAGATCCCTGCTTGGGGCTGGAGATGAAAGCCGGCACAGTCAGTGCAAAGACTCCCAGAGAAGGAAATGGCAAGAAGTCTCCCAATGGCTGTCATTACACGGGCGAATCTCCAGCCAGCCTGCCCTTGCCAACCAATTTTTCTCACCCCAAATTCTTGCAAAGCGGTGGAGCTGAGGGAGGAGAGGTCCCTGGCATCAGCACTCAGCTCTCGGATGAGAAGAAATACGGCGTGTCCCTGCTTAATGTATCAAGTTCATTCATCATGAAGAAGTGTCCGCCTGAGGCCAACGGCCACTGTGTCCATAACCCCACCATGAGCCCAGCAGAGCAAGAGACATGGAAAAGAGCACCTGCCTTTCCTCCCTTGCTGCATCACTGCAGGGCTATGACGATGGAAGTGGATGAGGACACTCACCATCACCTCCCTGACGTCATTTTGAGTAACTATGGACAACCTGAAAGAGAAGGAACAGCGAGACCCTGCGCTCTGCTGCATGCTGATGGTTCTACCTTGGAGATGGATGGTCCCCAGAAAGCACATGGAAAGGACAGTGCTCTTCCCTGCTCTCCACCTTTCAATCAAAAATGCGTTGGGAAAGAGGTATCCGAAAGTGTCAGTTCTGTGCTGTCAAGTCCTCACTTTAAGGAAAACCAAGCGTGCACCATCACAGATACAGTCGCTAACTCCATTCCTCCAGAAACCCAAGATTACCCAACGCAGCCCACAACGGATCTTCTGCCAATCAGACAAAGAGAGGTAAATCTGAACCAAGAGAACAAGCTTGAAAGCTGCTCTGATGATGGAAATAATCATCAAAGTGAACCAGAGACTTTGTCTGATGGTTTTGTTGTTCAGCGGGTGCCAGCTGCTGTCGGCAGAGGTCTTACAAGGACTGGAGATCTTGGTCCTGCTGAATTAAATGGCCATGAGTTTTCAGAGACGGCAGAGGTGAGATTTGGTCTTTCCAAAACCACAGAGAGTGGAGGAAAAGGTTTAAAAGGGGAGAAATCCAAAAGCCTTGGGGCTGGAGAAGCTGGGAGTTGCGTGTTAAACAGGATGGGCCAAGGAGAGGACAATATGCCCAACAGTACTCCAAACCCTTCCCAAAATGAACTTCACAAAGAAAAGAAGTCAAATGGGCTCCCAGTGACCTGTGACATTTGTTCAGCCACTTTCCGGTCCAAGCCTGGCCTGACTAGGCACAAAGCTGTCAAGCACCAGGTGAAGAACAGTGGTGTACCACAGCCCAGCAAGACTCCCAGGTCCACTTTGATTCCTGCAGACAAGACATCAAAAGCAGCCCAGAAGGTGCCCAGGAGGAGCCTGAAGACTTTGGCCAAAGACAAAACCTGCAACTCACAGTTGCCAACCACCAATGATGAACATGTCCCCAAGAAAATATGCCCAGACCTGGAGAAAGAGCCCAGTGCACAGATGCAAGAAGTGGTCAGCAGAGTGCTCAGTGACCTCAGCGTGATCTCCTTCGAGATGTCCCGGGAGCTGCACCACACACGTGTTCTGCAGAAGGAGATGAAGGTAAAAGGACCACACTCAGAGACAAGGGGAGGAGGCGAGGTGGTGGCTGGGAAGCCGGACTCGGGACGGCAACCGAGGAAGGGAGAGAAGGGCAGGAGGAGCCAAAGCAAAGATCTTGGAGAGGTTGATAGCAATTCTGAAAAGAAGCTAAACAGGAAAGTGAGACGAAGGAAAGCAAAGGTATTTCCCAACAGAAATGAGCCCGATGGTCCATGTGAGCTGGAGAACACGGGTCCTCCCCCTGCTGTCCTCAACTCCAAGCTTCCCAAGGTCATGGAGGGCTTGCATGAGCCAGGTGGTTGCATCTCCACAGAGGAGCAAAATACATCCAACTCAACGCAGCACTCTCAAAAAGCTGAGCAGTCCCCTTGTGCAGCTGAGCTTGCAGAGGACCTGGACAACAGGATGGTGCCTTCAAATGAGATGGCCAGCAAGGAGTTGGTAATGGGCACAGTCACCTGTCCTGGGGAGGTGGAAAATCCAAATGGAGTGGAGGACACGCAAGCTTGCGAAAAATGGGTTAGTGGGTTTGTGAAGCAAGTGGAGAAGGGATTGGGCAAGGTAGGCAAAGAGCAGCATCGTGGTGCTGATGGGACAGAGGAGATGGATGCTGAGACAGGAGACAGTCCTGAGGCAGGCAGTAGTGCTGGGAACCAGAGCAGGACCCCACAGGGTCCCATGGCTCCTGTCGAAGGGGATCTGCTGCTGGAGACGTGTGACTCAGAAATCACCCAAAAGGTTCCTGGGCAAGGTGCTCTGCAGGCCACAACAAGGACCAGCCCTCCTCATGCAGAGCCAAAGCGATGGGTGAAGGCAGATGTGCCACCAGGCAGAGAGCGTTGCGTGGAGAGCACGGCCGTCTCAGACCTCCAGAGCTTGTTTGATGATGACTCCTCATTCTCTGAGCTGTTCCCCCGTGACGACCAGTTTGTCCGGAGAAAGTGCACACGGGTGTATGGGAAGCGCAGCAAGAAACCCAGGCCCGTCAGCGAGGTGAACCTCCAGCCAGCGGGTGCCATCGACCTCTTCACGATCCGATTAGCTTCTGACCTCAGCGAAAGCAGCTCTTTCTGTGTCACCAGGGAGGACCCTTGCGAATATGAAACCATCTCTGCTGACGATGCCTTAATGCTAAACATGTGTCATGGCAGCAAGGCAAAGGGTGGAGATGCTGCTCCTGGTGGACCTACAAGCATTGTGCCAAGGTTGGACCGTGAGAAGACCGACCAAGGGAAGGAGGATATTGACCTGGAAGACAACATGCTAACCTTCTTGTGCCAAAACAGCCAAGTGGACAACGTTGCCAGCTTGAACATCTGGAGTCTGGAGAAGGAAGGAGAAAGCCTCTCTGCAGAGGATATATTTGAGCCTCTGATGGACCTTGAGGATGAGCACTCGCTCAAAGAAGCAAGCTCCGAGCCCCCTGACCTGGTGGAGGAGCCCTACGATGGCAAAGCTAACGAAGATCCAGACTCTGCCGAATTTCATACCATCGACATCGAGATGCTGAACGCAAAGCTGAAAATGAGAGATGTGTGCTTCTTCGGGCCTTGCGAAGATCTTCCTGGCCACGGTGAGGACAGCGCTACGAGTTTCAAGCTGAGGCAGGGCCAGCACAGCAAGCACAGAAGTAAGCTAGAAGATGGAAAACAGGGGAAGAACCGCAGTGAGATAACCATCAAGACCAAAGACAAGCAGTACAAGTGCAAAGTCTGCTTCCAGTGGTTCCTGACGTTAGGGGAGCTGGACTTCCACAAGCTCTCGCATAACCCTTCCCCTCCACCTACCTGCTACATGTGTGTCCAGCGCAAATTCAGCTCCCGGGAGCAGCTGAGGGACCATCTGAAGGAGAAGCACGCCAAAAACAAAGCCGGTCTGTGGGCTTGTGGGATGTGCCTGAAGGAGATCTCCGACGTCTGGATGTACAACGAGCATCTCCGGGAGCATGCCACCCAGTTCGCTCGCAAGGGGCAAGCGCAGAAGTCTGTGATGGGCCTGCCGGCCTGCTTCGGTGAGGACAATGCTGCTGTCACCCACTTCCTCAACACCATCATGTATCGGAAGCCCAGCAGGTCCTCCCGGCATGCTGACCCCAAGCACGTGGTTAGCAGAGAGAGCAAGAGCTCCAAGGAGCTGCCCCTCGAGCAGGAGGCTAAGGCGATGAAAGACCCCTTGGAAAGCAGTGTCAAGGTGAAGCCACCTGTGCCCAGCTCCTCCAAAGCATCTGCAAGTCCATCTCCAGAGCACGTGGCAAAAAGTGAAGGCATGCCCAAATCTGTCCCCATGCACCCAGACTGCAAGGATCCTTCCAGGGACTGTCACCACTGTGGCAAACAGTTTCCCAAACCCTTCAAGCTCCAGCGGCACTTAGTGGTGCACAGCTTACAGAAGATTTACCTGTGCCACAAGTGTCCCATGTTCTACCAGGAGACCAAAGAGCTTCGAAACCACCTCAGCCAGGAGCATGGCATAGTGGAGGAGCAGGAGATCAAGCACACCACCCTGTACGCCTGTGAGCTCTGCGCTGACGTCATGCACGTTATCAAGAAGTCCTTCATCTGCAGCATGTGCAACTACACCTTCTCCAAGAAAGAGCAGTATGACCGGCACATGGAGAAACACCTGGCAGGAAGCAACAAGACTTTCAAATTCAGAGGGGTCATGAGGCCTGGTGTTGCCTCCAGGGAGGGCAGGGAGAAGGTGAAGGAGGACGGCTGTCTCCGGGAGGGCATGCCACCGAGCAAGAGGAGAAAGGTTGCTCATCATGGCAGCTCACTCCCGCGCAGCTCACCAGTCCACTTGGACCACACTGGTGACCTTCAGCTGGTAGAGGCTGCAAGCCCCAGCCTGCAGCCACCCCCTGACTCCTTTCCTACAGCATCTGAGGACCCAGGAGCACCCCAGCCCTCCATGAAAACAGAAGACCTGGTGGGTGACTTTTCAGACCTTCTGGCGGAGATGGAGAAGTCCCAGTTTGACACCCTGCCTCCACCACCCTGCCTCTCCCCGTCTTTGCCCCAGGCCGCGGCGAGCAGCCTGGAGCTCGGCCACATCACTGCCCTGTCTATTGAGGAGCTGGAGAAAGGAGCGTTTGATGGGAAACCACTTCCTTTCTTGGACTCGCCCGAGTTTACCATTGACCTTGCTGGGCTGGCTTGTAACCAGACCACAGACCAAAAACTCTCTCCTCCACACCTGACCGACAAATGTGGCTACACCGATGCTCATAAAAGAACAAGTGGAGGCAACAAAGATGAGTATATAGCAGGTGTTCTGGAAAATCCCAGTGCAGCCACTGGTGCCACGGATGGGATCCCATTTCTCCAGCTTGCCAAGAAGGTCTCAGAGATTCCTTCCCCGCAGGCAGAGGCTCCACCAGCCAAGGAGACCCACAAGTGGGGCAACCCCAGTGCCAGCGACGTCTCTTCTTGGGAAGGTGCATCTCAGGCCACATCTCCAGAAGCTACCCACCACCCTCTGCCCCTGAAGGACAAGACGGCATCGCCCACACTGAACAAGGCTGCCAAAGATTCAGTCCTGCAGAAGAAGACTGCAGGTAGCCAGCCCAGCAGTGAGGCTGCTCCCAGCGTGGGCAGCCCTGGGAGCAGCACCGAGGAAGGTCAGCAACCCATCTCAGGGAGGGAGAAAGCCACGCTGGAAGCAAAGGACAGTAGCGCTAGCGCCAAGGACCAAGGTGGCAACCCAAGGAAATCCACCGGCCACCAGCCCAGAGGCGAGGCGGCCAACAATGCCGCGAGACACGGCCATGTGGAACCGAGCAAAGCCACCACCAATAAGCTTCACCCCAAGAGGAGGAAAGAGCACAAGTCCTTGAGCCACCGGAGCAGCTCCGGCTCCCGGGAGAACATGGAGGGAGATGGGAAAAAGAAAAAAGGCCGGACCCCCTGCCCAGGGAGGAGTGAGGGCAGCGGTGAGCTCAAGCACTCCGGCTGGAGCAACGCGGAAGCTTCTGCCCTCTCCCCGGGGAGGAAGGAGACCCACTGCAACAAACTGGCCCCCAAGCCCAAAACAGGCACCCAACTGAAGAAGATGGTCCTGGACACGTACAACCAGAAGAAGGGGGAGCTCCGTCACGCCAACGGGGACGTGAAACGCAGGAAAGCCATTCTGGGGAAGAGCCTCCACCAAGTGTTGGCCAAGGGGCCGGCGCCGTCCCCGCGCGGCTCCTTGCACAGCCCGCGTCCCGCCCGGGGGGCCAAGCCAGCCGGCTCGGGCAGCTACCGCACCGCCGAGTCCCAGAACAACCTCCTCAGCCAACTCTTTGGGCAAAAATTAACTAGCTTTAAAATTCCTTTAAGGAGAGATACTTCAGAGTAATTTATGGAAGTGACTTATGGTGATCCTCAGCTGCTTTCAAGGGGTTTGCAAGGGAGAGAAAAAAAAAAAGAAAAAAATTATCAAAGCGTTAAATTCGTTTGTGTAGCATGATTTCTCTGTCTAGCTTAAATGAACTTGCACTGCAGCCTCTGTGAAATAGTTTGCTTTGTGTCTACTAATCTACTTTAATTCACCTGATTTATCATGCAAATGCTAGAACTTTGATGTCGCTGATGATTTTCATGAACTGAAATTGTAATCGCTTTGGGCAGGCTGAAGCGTCGAGAGCAATTGCTTTATTGCAGAAGTGCTGAGGTTATAAGGATCCTTGCAAATCTCAGACCCTTTTGAGGCTGTGTCTGTGTTATCTTTGTACAAAGTACTTGAAGAGATGAACTTCATTCCGTAGACGTCTTATTCATAAGGTGCAGTACACTGTAGAAAGCAAATTTTTTTATTATTTTTTTTTTTTTAAATGAAGATTTTGCACAAATAATCCCGTACAATTCATTTAATTGGGAGCTGGCCTAAGAGATGATACAATTATTTGTAAAAAAATTAAATTAAGAATCAAGTGCCCTATATTTTGACAGCCATCCTGGCCAATTGGTTTCTCCATCGTCAAGAGAAGAACGACGCGGCTCCGGGGCTGCCGCTCTTTGACCACTGTAGCCGATGCCAACCGCGAGCAAACTGCACCTTGACACTTGTGACAAACTCTGATTTTTTTTTTAGGGTTGTTTGGTTTGGGGTTTTTTTTGTTTGTGGGTTGTTTTGTTTTTTTTTTTTAATGTGTGTGCGTTTTTTTTTTTTTTTTTTTTTTGTCCGGGGAAAAGGAAGGGGGGGAATTTGCGCAACGACAAAACTGTGCCAATTTACCGCGCCGAACCGGTACTGTCCGAGTGCCCTCAACGGTATCACTTCTAAACTATCTTACTGTATTGAGTTAGTGGCTATATTAAGTATCCGCTTCTTACTACGCAGTTACTGGTGCTATTCTTCTTGTGTAATGTGAATACAGACTTCCTTGATCGAGAAATAAAAGGGAACCGTTAGGAAGCAGCCGTTACCTGGCGAAGAAAACGAAGCAGGAAGAAGGAAAAAAAAAGGTCAAAAAAAAAAAAAAAATCCGATTTTTAGGGTGAAAAGCCAATAGATAATCCTGTATGCTGGTACTCCATGGTGTCGAAAAGGTTACGTCGCGTTCAACGAGCACGTTATCCAAGCGAACTCTTAGAATCCGGGAAGAAATCTCAGGTGCAAAACGAGGACATGGAAGATAATGAAAAATACTATTGAAATACTCCCAAGTCAAGGAGGTGAAGTAAATGCACTGATGTGATATGAACAGTCAGAGTACTTTGCGTCTGTCCTGCAATGATTATTTTTGTTTTGGTTTTTTTTTTTTTAGATTTAAAAGGAAAAAAAAAAAAGAGGCTTTATTCTGTTAATATGTATCTTTACGATTCTTTGTATTGTATAAAAATATTGTAGGTAATTTACCTTGGGTGCAATGTGTTCTGTCAAAAGTTTTTATTTTGATATTTTTGTCAGAGAAGCAGAGAGAGAGCAGGAACCGCCGTTTTATGATGTTGTCTGTGTGCTTTTGAAGTGCCTCTTTAATATTGTTAAATAAAGTATGAGATGAAAATATGGGGTGGTACTGTAAAATCATACATGATTAATCTTTTCAAATATATTCCAATATTTTCACAGAACTTTTCCCTGTCTGCGTTATGTTTGTGGGATGTTCCTCCCTGCTTGCGGCCCCTACCCCGTGGTCCCCTCCTCCTGCACACAGAAACCATCTCTAACTGAGAGTTGGATGTTCTACCTCTTCGTGGCATCCTCTGTAAAGTGGCTGTGGGAGGATGTTGGCGCTGGTGCCACCAGCTTGCAATCACTTGCAAAGCAATGGAGCTTCTTGAGGGTGAAGGTGCTCGTGCATCTTCTCTTCCCCCGCTGCATCTTGCCCAAGTGCTACTTATGGCACGAATGTGTTGTCCCCGGGGCAAAGAAAAATGCCAACATGATGGTGATGGCCCCGTTTGGTCATCGTCAGTTCATGATGGTGATGGTAATGGCCCAGTTTGGCCATCTCCAATTGGTGATGGCCCAGTCTAGTCATCATCTATTGGTGATGATGGTGATGTTGATGGTGATGGTGATGGTGATGGTGATGGTGATGTTGATGGTGGTGGTGATGGTGATGGTGATGGTGATGGTGATGGTGATGGTGATGGCGCAATTTGGTTATCATCTCTTGGAGATGGCCCAGTTTGGTCATCATCTATTGGTGGTGATGGTGATGGTGATGGTGATGGTGATGGTCATTGTGATGGCCCAATTTGGTCATCATCTATTGGAGATGGCCCAGTTTGGTTATCATCTACTGGTGATGGTGATGGGCCAGTTTCTTCATCATCATCAATTGATAATGCTGATGGCCCAGTTTGGTCATCATCAATTGGTGATGGTGATGGCCCAGTTTGGTCATCATCCTTTGGTGATGGTGCTAGGCCAGTTTGGTCACCACCAGTAGGTGATGGCAATGACCCAATCTAGTCATCATCTATTGGTGATGGTGATGGTGATGGTGATGGTGATGGTGATGGTGATGATGGTGATGGCCCAGTCTGGTCATCACCAGCTGGTGATGGCAACGAGCCAGTTTCGTCATCATCAATTGGTGATGGGCCAGTTTGGTCATTACCAACCGGTGATGATGATAGTGATGGTGAGAGCCCAGTTTGGTCACCACCAATCTGTCCTCAAGCTGACCTCTGCCAGCACAGCGCTGAGGTCTGAAGGTAGGAGGCTGACACAAAGCCGGGCATATTATATTCTTTAATTACTGTTGCAATCATAACATTTAACTGCTGTCAATGAGCGATAGCTCCGAACCGCAGGCTAGAATCCTTCCCACTTGGGGCTTGTAACTAAAACTGCAGGATTAATTTGATTAATTGATAGAATTATTTTCCAAACTACTCTTTTGTTTATGGAGGCTTAAAATGCTCGCCGCCCGCACCCTCCTGGTGTGTTGCAGAGTGGAGATAAAGTGGCTGAAAATAATTAGTATGGCTTAATTTAGGGAAAAAAATAACCTCGGAAGAATTTTGCAGAAAATTTAAGGCAGCACATTTTACTTGCTTTTGGCAGGAAATGTTATGGAGCTGGAAATGGGACTTTTATGTTTTCCCTCTACTATATTTCAGCGGGGCAGCGAAGCTGCGGGGCAGAGGAGTATTTCATGCCTGGGGGGTTACTGGAGCCCTCCCACACCTCCAGATTCCTGGAATTTCCCAGGATTTCATTTCCTGGGCACCTGGAAATGAAGCCCCGTGGGAGCCAGGGGTTTGCTGCAGGGGCTGGGACCTGTCACTGGGGGTCTGGGTGGGGTGTGGGGACATCATCCTAGAGCAAGCCCCCACCTCACGGCAGCAGCTCAGCCGTGAGCGATGCTCACCTCAGGTACCAAACGCTGACGCCACCATCATCCCTGAAATATTTAATTCTTCCCTTTCCCTTCTAAGTCAGAGGGTTTTTTCCCCCATCCTCCCACGGTCTCAGCGCCTGCTGAGCAGGTGACCCCCCCCTCAACCCATCAGTTCCCTGAAGCCCCCCGGGTTTGCTGAGTCCCACATTATCCGGCAGCACTTGTCACTTGGAAGATTGCAGGTTCCCGTCAACATAATTGCGGGCGGCTGCCAATTAACTCGCTGCTCGGCGGGTGCCAGCGGCATGGGGGGGAGACACCTGGGGTCCCCAGGGCTGCACCCCACCAGGAAGCACCATCCACATCCCTAAAACAGTCCCTTCATAGATGGGGATGACACCAGGGGTGTGTGGTCAGGTCTGAACGGGGGTGCCTGGCCTTGCATGGAGCTCCTCAGGGGTTTCTCAGCTTCTTGCCACCACCCTTCATTTTCCTCAAGCTGCTGTTTGCTCTTCAAGGGCCCCCCAGGTCCTGCCGGCCTTTCTTCTCAACCGCAAGTTTCCAGGCTGGAGGTGCTTTAAGCTTCTCCGTAAAGCCTGGAGGATAACAGGATCCACCATGGTTGTCACGCTGCTAGAAGGGGCTAAAGATTTATTTAATTTTTTTTTTTTTTTTCTTGAGTCAAATCCGGCCATTCCTTGCACAGCAGGAATTTAAACCCCAGCTCCCACATCCTTCAGGCCTTACGTGCGTGCTGGGGACCACGTGCATCCGCAGGCTCCTGCATCCCCAAGGCTGAATTGTCTTCAGGAGCGGGGAACCCTGATCCTGGAGATGGCAGCTTTGGGGAAGCCGGGGAGATAACGTGGGAGTGACACGCTGTGCCCCTCGAGCTGCAGCCCAGTTCTGCTGCTTGACACCCTGAGATGGGGAGGTTGGTCCTGTTGTGCTAAAGCATCGTCCCTACAGCAGGACATCAATAGGAGGGGAAAAAAAAACAGCCACCGAGAAACACCAGCCTTGAATTTGGGGCACGGGGGCTGCTCGTCCGTATGGTCCCACCAGGCTTTGGCAGCATCCAGCATCACTTTGCATTGTTTGCTTTAACCCCCAAAACCTTCACGTTGCCACCACAGCTCCAGGAAGCTTGTCCAAGCCGTGCCCAAGGAGTGGTGGGACATGCCCAAGCTGTGCCCAAGCAGCAGAAGGACGTGCCCAAGCCACAGAGAGCCCAGAGCTGCCTCTGGCTGAGCCCCAGGCAGGTGACAATTGGCACCCAGGGCCAGGTTCTCCTACCAGCAGGTGGCAGGGCCCCTCCACAGCGCACCCATCACCCATCCCCACGAGCCCTGGCCTGCCCATGGGCAGGGACACCCAGATGCCACCCCTCCCCATTGGGGATAAAAGGAAAAAAACCCTAAACCGTGACTTTTTGCAGGTGAAAAGACCTGCTCTGCAGCTCCAGCAGAGCCCTGCCAGGGGCTGGTGCCACCATCTGAGGCACCCAGACCCACCTCGGGGTGCTCGGTCCAGCACCCAGTATCCCCACCACCCTCCTCTCCCGCGTGAAATCCTGGCCGAGGCTTTAGCTTTCCCCATTTACATTCCTCCGCCGCCACCTCCTCTCCCCGCGCCTCTACTAATATCCCCCCCCAGATTAATTGGCACCAACACAAATGTACACAGCTCCATAAAGAGATGTCACCTCGCCCACAATGGGGGGGGGAACGGCCGCTCGCACATTATCTCTGCTCTGCAGGCGTGTAATTCACTCCTCGGGAAAACACGCTATTTATTCTGTTACCCTATAACAATCTCTCTGCAAACACAACGGGATCGGGGGGGGGAGGAGGAATAACCCCCCACCACCACCCAGCCATGCCGCTGTTGTTGGTTGTCCCCATGCAAGGGCCACCCATGGGTCCCCCGCATGGTAGGGTGGTGGGATGGGGAGATGTGGGGCTTGGGGATGTCCCCACACCAAGGGTCTGGCCCGTGTTTGATGGCACTGCAAATTTTCCGGCCTTGAGGGGGGGGATCTAAGAAGCTTTGGGATGGTGCCAAAAAGCTAATTAAAAGGATACTGGCAAGGAATGTGCAAGGGGAAGGACTGCAACCTGTTTCCTCCCCGGAGCAGGGTTCCACACCCATGTTCGGCACCATGAAGGCTTTTTTTTTTGGCTTCTCATGGCAGGGGTGAGATGTAGCCCCTGCCAAGGGTGTGGCAGGGACCAGGGTCTGTCCTCTCGAGAGACGCTGTCAGTGCTTCTTCTAGCACAAAGAGCCAGGAATCATAGAACCACTAAGGTTGGAAAAGCCCTCTAAGATCATCAAGGCCAACCGCCAACCCAACACTACTAGGCCATGAAGTGCCACATCTACACATTTTTTGAACATCTCCAGGGATGGAGACTCCACCACTGCCCTGCACAGCCTGGTCCAGTGCTTAATGACCAACATCTCCCCGTTCCATTCTGGGGAGAGGGACTTTGGGTGCCCTGGATGTGTCCGCTCACCCCCAGCTCCACACAATTAATGGTGCTGCATTTAATTAAGTGGTCCATCTAATTATCTCGGCATAAGCAAACACGGCAGGTAAATACCAAGGGTTGCTGTGAGCGGTGGTGGTGGGTGATGCTGTGGATGTGCCAGAGAAGCTGGGTGGGTCTGCAGCCCCAGACCCCAGCCCCAAAACCTCCATGGCCATGCCGGGGAGGGGATGGACACCCCCAAAAGCAGCAGAGAGGAACCGCGGCTCCCAGTCCCCCAGGTCCTGCTGGACTCAGCGCCCATCACAGATGATGCCAAGCAGAGGCCACTCAAGTCTCCTTGGGCCACGGCAAGGCTCTGGAAGCAGAGCGGCCTGCCCCGGGGTGGGATGGTCTCCAGGAAGGCTGCGATTCAGGGCCAAATGAGGTGAAAAAACATCATCAGGATCATTTTGAGGGGTGGGTGGCCAAGCAGGGGGGGAGCAGGGCCTTGTCCTCACCACATCTCCCTCCCTCGATGGGTTTTTTTTTTTCTCCCCTGGAACTCTTCTTAATTCCTAACTTAATTTCTTTTGACATCCTCATTGCCGGCTTGACCTCTTTACTGGAATCATGTGCTGCTTAAAACTCATTATCCCACCATTGGAACAGGAAGTTAATTAAAAACCCTTTCAAAAAAGAAGAAAAAGAGAAATAACATTTAAAGAGAAAAAAAAAAAAAAAAGCACACTCCATGTCCAGGGATAGATGGAGCAGAGACACGGCAAAGCCACTGCATCGTGTCCCCAAAGCCCATCTGCTCCCACACTGATCCCAAAAGAGCAACTTCCCCCCCCCAGAGCCAAGATCAGCCATGGCTGAGGACCAGGCTTGGCAGAAAAGGTCGCTTTTCACAGAAGAATGTTCCCATCATGGACCCAAAATGTAAGTGTCTCCCGTTTACCCCACAATTAGCCCCAAAATCGCTGCCCGGCTGCGTGATCCCAGCGAGGACCAGCTGGGGTGATGCCAAGGGGGACCCCAGCATGTCCCCAGCGTGCCCTGGGGTGTCCCCTCCACCCCAAGTTGGAGTGGAAGGCGCAAGCAGGACTTTTTGGAGTGTCCATCTACAAATAAGTGGGGGTTTGGGATCCCAAAGAGAGGCCCCGGGGATCCCACGGAAGGGTTTGGAGGCCCCACAGGAGGGTCTGAGGGTCCCGTAGGAGGCTTTGAGGACCTCCAGAGGGTGGGTTGGGACCACAGTGGTGGGTCCTGAGGTCCCAGAAGTGGAGATTGGTGACCCCGTGGGAGTTTATGACCTTCCAGAGGGGGTGTGGGGGTGCGAAGGGCAATTGGGACCCCAGAAGGGGACACCAAAGGAGGGGTTTGGGGTCTCAAAGGAGGGGCTTAGGAACCCTAACGGGGTGTTGGGGTCCCAAGGGAGGGCTTTGGGGGCTGGGGTCTTGAAGCAGTGAGTTGGGGACCCCGAG